>SKCR01044451.1:0-164504 GCA_019454045.1 Zanthoxylum bungeanum | reverse complement strand
TTATCCAGTAACAGTATCTTGCTTGGAAGATTTCCAGCTCACTATTCCGTTATTCAAACTTTATAGTACCATTGTTACGACTTTTAGTCATTTTTATAGGTTAGGAAACTTGCAACGGTGATACCAGTCACTTCAAGTTCTCCTTCTCCATAGTATAAGAAAGCATCCTTAGTTCCTCTAAGATACTCAAGGATGTTCTTAACATCAATCCAGTGACTATCACTTGGATTGGCCCGATTGTGACTCCATATGCTCAAAGCTGAGACACTAGGTCGCGTATATTTATTTCAATGTACGAGTTCTCGGAGAGTGCGAAAAACCTTTAGATCTATCCCAATAGATCTTTATTCCTAGAATAAAGGTTGTTTCTCCCAAGAATTCTACAGAGAATTTTCATGAAAGCCAAGCTTTCACCGATTGTATTATGAGAATATCATTTTTATTCAGGACATTCACTGTCAGTGCGCTCCCATTAACCTCCTTATATACACAAGAATCATTTTCGTTTTGAATCAAATCATATACCATTATGATTACATCAAAACGATAATTCCAAGAACACTATGCTTGCTTCAATCCATCCATGGATCGAATTAACTTACAAACCTTGTTTGCTCATTTTGGTACGAAAAAACCGTGAGGATGTTATAAACATCCTCCAAAAGGTTTCCGTTAAGGAAAGCGGTTTTGGCATTCCAGTTGCCATATTTCATAAATGAAATATGCAGGATTAGCAAGCATTATCCAAATGGATTTAACCATGACAACAGTTAAAAGGTTTCATCGTAGTCGACACAATGTTGATAACGATACCTTTTCGCTACAAGCCTAGCTTTGTATGATGGTATGTTTCCTTCCATGTATGTCTTCCTTGAAGACTTATATAGTACCAATAGGCACAATACCTTTCGGTACATCAACTAGTGTCCAAACATAGTTGATATACATGGAATCCATTTCGGACTTCATGGCACTTTGCCATAATAGGGAGTCGATACCTTGTATCACTTCCTCATACGTAGTCAGTTCGTATTCCTCAATAAGATTGACATCTTTATGAGGTGAGATCAGAAACCCATACCTCCCAGGTTGTTTTCTAACTCTCTCCGACTTGCGCGGTTCTTGTGTATTCGAAGATTATTGGTATAGTTTCATCCTTGATGAACTATTTGTGTTCCATTAAGGAATCGGTGTCTGGAATAGTATTACTCTGATTTTCATCGAGTTTTACTTTCCTCTCATTTACCACTGCAAATCGGTATTCCTCTTAGGAAAATCTCATGGCGAGTAACAATTACATTGTTCTCTAGTGAGTTGTATAAGTACTATACTTAGGTTTCCCTAGGATAACACATAATTAGGCACTTATCCGATTTGGGTTCTACTTTGGTATCATCCAAACGTATGTCTAGCATACCCAAATCTTCAGTAATTAGAAAACCTAGTTTCTTTCATGTTCATATCTAATATGAAGTCTGTCAAACTTATTTTTCATGGAACCTTATTCAAATAAGTTTTGCAATATTTAAAGTTTATCCCTTGAAGAAAATGGTAGCTCAGAGCGACTCATGATTAACCTCATCATGTCCAACAAAATTCGGTTTCTCGGTTCGGACACACCGTCAAATTGACGTGTTTCTGGAGGAGTCCTCATTGAAAGAATATTATACTTTTCAAGTATTTGAGAAACTTATTGCTTAAGTATTTTCATCATGGTCTAACCGTGATGTTTAATACTTTAGCCGATCTGTTTGTCTACTTCGTATCGAAACTCTAAAAGTTTCTGATTCGTGTTTCTGAGGAAACACATAACCATAACGCGATGCCACATCCGTAAAGGTCACGAAACATTCATATCCACCTCTAGCCTAGCTAGATATGGGCCCACTTACGTCACTATGAACAAGGGCTAACAGATCGGTGGCACTTGCACTTTTACCAAGTAAAAGGCACTTTACCTAATAAACTAGATTCGTAAACATTATTTGAATAGTTTCAAATCTGTCCTAGTACCCACTCTTCGAAAGTGTGGATATACGAAAGTGCACGAAAGGAAAAATCATCACCGCCAACTTGTAGTACTCTCTGAGAGCTTTGATTTGACAAGTGGCTCAGGCTTTGAAATGAAGCAACGAGCAGGGATCGAGAAACCCATGCTCACACGCGTCTCCTTCACTTTCATACCATCGGCGGTGATCTGGGGCTGTAGCCGGCCACCATAAGATGGAGGGGTGGCCAGCGTACCGCTCTGGATCGTTTTACAGGACGGCAGGTCACCGACGCGTCTATAGGTTCTCAAAACATGTTTTGGGGATGGGGGTTATGAGAGAGATTTGGGGAGCTTATGTATGTTTTGAAATTATTTGAAACTTTATGGTATTTATAGAAAATTTTAGGAAATTACATTTTGACCCCGTGAAATTGCAGTCAAGTCCCTACCATGGGGCTTTCTTAGAAATTCACATTTTTTAGGGCCTTCTTATGCAAATTTTGAAAATTATTCAGCACAATATTGTTCCTCTTGGAAAAAAAAAGTCCAATAGTTGAGAAATCAGCTCAATCGGAGTTCATTTACTATTTTTATAGCCATAACAATAAACTTCCCGTAAAATTACAGTCAAATCTCTACCATGAGGCTTTCTTAGAAATTCACATTTTGGAGGGCTTTCTGATGTAAATTTCGAAAATTATTCAGTACAAATATTGTTTTTCTCAGAAAAAACAAGTCCAATGGTTGAGGAATCAGCTCAATCAGAGTTCATTTGCTATTTTTATAGCCGTAACAATAAACTTCCCATGTATAACGATATAAACTAGAATCGAGTAACCGGTTCTCGAAACCACGTATTTTTCAACGCGATGAAACTTCACTTTAAAAATATTCCGACCTATTTTCCAACACATAAGGTCTTTTTTTCGAGCATTGTCTAATTTTAAAACATAAACTTTAGTTCGAAACCTTTCAGAACTATTCCGAAAAATAATTCGGGATATTATAAAAAGCTAGTAAAATAATCAACTTAAAAGTAAAAAGAAATTATCACACAATATTCTACCAATATGTTAGTAGAAATCTGAAATATCATATATCTTATACTAGTAAAGGTAGCTCATGGAAAGCATATGCCTACTATATTTCAGTAAAAAAAAAAGTTCAATTTGATAATATTTTAACTAAATCTTTTTCTTCTTCTTGTTTTTTTTTTTTTTTGGAAAATCGGGAAGATAAATAATTTAAAAATTGTGGATCACATTTTTCTATGATATCCCAAAAATTACAAGAGTGATCATAACTCTGATGTAAATCCATTCCGTAGTGATGTCAGTCACTTCGGTGTAATTTCATTTCGAAATGATATCAATTACTCTAATGTACTTTCATTCCGAAGTGATGTCAGTCTCTCTAGTGTAATTCCATTCCGGAGTGGTGTCAGTAACTCCAGTGTATATGTATTCTGCTCTAGAACTACGCTAAAATATTTATGGAGCCATAAATCATATTTTGTATTCATTGAGATCTGTTGACTTTGTAGAACCTAAAGTACTAATAAACCCATGATAAATTATTTATAAAATGACTATGTTGGGCATGTATCAATTATCGAGCCAATTCTTAGAATTATGAAACCCATATGAGATACAGAAATGTCAGTCACTTTAGTATACTTTCATTCCGAAGCGATCATTACTCGGGTGTACATCTATTCCGAAGTTATGTCAGTCACTTCGGTGTACTTTCATTTCGGAGTGATCATCATTGTGGTGTACTTTCATTCCGAAGTAATCAACACTTCAGTGTACTTTCATTCCAGAGTAAGGTCAGTCACACCGGTGTACTTTTATTCTGGAGCTATATCAGTCACTCCGGTGTATTTTCATTCTGGAGTGAAAATCATTTCGGTGTACATCCATTTCGAAGTGATGTTAGTCATTTCGGTCCCGGAGTGATGACATCACTCTGATGTACTTTCATTCCGAGATTATGTCAGTGTCACCGATGTACTTTCATTCAAGAGTGATGTCAGTCTCTCTTGTGTACTTTATTCCGGGGTGGTGTTAGTAACTCTGGTGTACATCTATTCCGGAGTGATGTCAGTTACCCTGATGTACTTCCATTCCGGAGTGATGAATCATCACTCTGGTGAACTTCCATTTCGGAGTGATCATCACTCTGATGTACTTCCATTCCGAAGTGATCATCACTCCTATGTACTTTCATTCCAGAGTGATCATCATTCCGAAGAGACGTTTGTGGGCCCACTGGGCAGAAGCTTCTCAAACTCAAGACGAATCACAACAAAAAAAGAAGTAACTAGGAAAAAAGACAAGCGGATTGAAGCAGCTGGATTAGATAGAAAACAAAACACTTGAAAAATAAAGATGCAAGCATGTGAAGTTACAGTGAAATGCAGGTGAAGCAGCTTAAGCAAGCAGCTCTTGATGTGCTGCTTATCCTCACTTAATATGTATAATAAATATACCATATTTACTCTACACAATAAAATTTTTACATATCAAAAATCTCATTTTAGGAGAAAAAAGATTTGTCATTGGGGATTCCAATGTGCTAATAAAATAACAAAATTTTCTCTGAAGGCTTCCTAAATGAAAGTTATAGCATTCTCTCTACATTTTTTTTTTTGAATCATTCTCTCTAAAGTTTTAGTTATGATTTTTCATCATTATATTATTCTGACATTCATTTACTAAATGGCGTCATTAATTTGTTGAGACTTGAGTCGTGCTCTTCTTCTTTTTCCAGAGGAAAACTAGTTAGGTGCACAATTTTTTTTTTAATTATATTAATTATGCTTCAGTATTATTCTGACATTCATTTTAGTAAGTAAAAGTTATCTTCGAATTGTTGTGGCTTGAGTTCTTCTCTCTTAAAAAATAATTAATTCATTTATTTTAGGATAAGAAGAAAGCCATTTGCATCCCTAATTTTTTCATAATACTCAGTCAAGTTCTTTATTTTTTCATAATACCTCATTTGGTTCTTGTCATTAAAAACTAATTATAACATATCCATTTATTTGGCTATTTTTTATTTTTACCTTTTAATTTTAAATAAAAATTTGACATCAACAATTATGGACATAAACGATAAACTAAAAGGTTTTTCTCTTTTTCATTTTTTTCATCTCCATGTCTCCTATCTGTTATTTTTCTCTCTAACATGCTCATGGCTCAATCAATTGATTTCAAAGTTTCAGCTTCATTAGAACCGCTAATTTTTTCTAATATTTTTTTCGTTTCAAAATTTTTATATTTATTTAAAAAATATTATTTTCATTTTTATGGAGTTGGAACACAGGTGCTTGCTGACTGTTCTTTACAACCCAAAGTTGAAAAAAAAAATCATGAGAAAGCTTGCATTTAAATAATCTAAAAGCCCAAAATTAAAAATTTCTTCTTTTTTTTTATTCTTTTTAATTAAAAATAGTTATTTGCCAAGCAGATTATGCAAAGAATATACATTAAATACCATCACTTCATTTATAATTTCGGTGAGAGAATTTCTTTTTAGGAGAAAAATTTAGATTCTTACGGCCTCTTTATATTATTATAGTTCTATTTTAGTGATCGAAGATACTTTGTAAAAATTTACATTTAATATTTTTATGCTTTTAATATATCATATGAGTCCCATAATTATTAGTGTTATAATTCTTTTTTATTACTTTTAAATTTGATAAAGGGCAAAATAGAAAAATAAAAAATAAATGGGTATGTTACCATTAGTTATAACTATAAGGATTTGATGAGATTTTATAAAAAATAAAATAAAATTAAGGGACTTGTGAGACCTAATGAAAAAATTAGGGACCCATAAGGTTTTATCCATTTAGGATATTGTACAACTGAAAATTATTAAGTATCAAAAATTGATATTTTGCAAGAACCAACATTAATAAAGTTCTTTAAAATATGAAACATCAATAGTAAAATAGAATGTCATTGTATTTATTTAACGTTTAGGCAGAACAATGTTATGATAATAAATACCTAAAGTTGCTATCACAAAAAAATTAAATTGTTTTAGTAAGAAAAATTACTATTATAATGAAAATCATATTTTCCCTTCTTTATTATTATATCGGTCAGAAGACTCAAAACCGGCTATTCTACTATTGAGCTACTCCAATTGATATTTATGAACCTCAATTAATACTCGAGTTTTTTTTTTTTTTTTTTTTTGTGGTCTATTTGGTTTGATCATTATATTCTCTTTATTACCATGATATTTATGGGCATCTTTAGTCTCTTTTCACATTGCTAAGAAAGTTGTCTTGTCTATAACAATAGAGAGTTATTTTACAATTGATATTTAATTATCACTGAAGCGTCTTTGTATCTAATTTTATCACATGGATTGCTAGTGTGTCAGCCTATGAAGGCCACTTAAATATTAATAACTACGGTTGTCATTTTACCTGTATTTAATTGTCATTGAGTGCTAATGTCAACCTCTCAAAATGACTGATATATTCACTAATTTTAAATATTAATTTAATATTAAATTACCTTCAATATACATATAAGGCAGACACTTTAATATTTTTACTCATTTTATTTTTTCAAAACTTTTATTACACTCTTTATCTTTCAATAATTTTGACAATCCTGATGTATTGATCTGGTCTCATCTTAGCCCATCCTAATTATAATTTGTGACGAAAATTTAATTTACATCTTGAACTTTTTTTTGTATCGGAATTCAAAATAATCCCTAATCAAATGATTCTAGATCTCGAATATCATTCGAGGTTTGAAAATTTTTAAGCTAAAATTCGAAATTCTCCCGGCTCGATTTTTTATTTAGGATAAAAAAATCTTTTCGAATCCAGATCGAACTAAAATCTCGATCATAATTCATAATTTTTTGTAATCCCTACTTTCAACCACTCCTCTCAGTTTCAAAAAAAGTCATGAAGTTGCATAGAGTTTTTAAGTGATTTTTTTCTCAGAAATATCATACTGAGCAGCCACAAGCTTTATCAATAAACTCTCTCTCTCTTCCTTCATTTTTTTTTTGGATTCTCTCTCTTCCTTCATTAAACAGCCATTTCATCACATCACACAAATTATATTAGTGTTTCTTAGGGGAAAAAAGAAATATCTATGTATTTGTTTATTTATTATTAATATTTATGAAGCTATTTAGTCTATTTAATTTTTAATAAAAAATAATAATTCTATGTAATTACATTGAAATATCATTAATTTCATGAAAAATGAATGGATGAATAGGATGAAAACTACATATAATTTTATTTTGTGTGTATATATATAGGTAGCCATGAATTTAGAGATTGATTTAAATTTAAATTTGGGTGATTGCATTGTGAATCAAAATTTAATGTATGATTAAGATAACTTGATTTTTATATGTTTGAAATATTTTACTTTAAAGATGCTAAGCTTGATATTTTTGAAAAAAAAAAAAACTCATTTAAAAAATTTATGCCATTCCATAAATTCTCTTTAAATTGAGAGGAGTAGTTAAAAGTAGGGATGGTAGGAAATTCCAAATTTTTATCGGGATCTCGGTTTGATAGTGATTCGGGATGATTTTTTTTATCCCAAATAAAATATCGAATCGAAATTTAGGATAAAAATATTTTCGAATCTCAAATTTTAATCTAAAAAGTTAAAAATCCTGATCGATATTTAGGATTCCAACCATCTAGATAATTTTTTGTCATAATTCCAAAAAATGATTGAGATTAAGATAATTATTTCATCCCAATTATGATCCAAATGAAGAGTGTGATGAGAAGTTTTGGATAAATAAAAGAAATTGAGATATTAAAGGGTCCGCCTTACATATGTATTAAAAGGGTATAATTGAATATTTTAATATTAAAGAATGGATGTTAATAGAGAATAGAAACGGTTTTTTCTCCCCATTGTGGAAGACTTTCTCTTGGGTATTGACTACTCACCCTCTGTACACTTTTTCTAGTGTTTGGTCGAGGTCTTTTATGTTTCTGAAGGAAAGTTCTATATCTATTTTCTTCTTTCGAATCTGTTTTTTATTGAGTTCTGTTTTGAGTGGTATCCCTTATGGACTCGGAGGAGCTCATCCAACTGTGTAAAGATCTGTCGATTGAGGAAGAATGGGACATCAAGCTTCCAGAAGAGATCCAGATTGAGGGGAAAGATTTTTTAGGTTTTTGTCTGATAGGAAAAATCTTGTCCACAAGACTAGCGGACAGAGAGGCCTTTAAGGCAACCATTCAACCGCCTGGAGAACTACTAAGAAGTAAAGATTGAGGCTTTAGGTCAGAATATTTTCATTTTCCGTTTCGGAAGTGCGGTAGACCGCAGAAGAATTATGGTAACTGGCCCCTGGCCTTTTGAGAACTCCATGTTGGTGCTTTCACAACTCAGAGGAATGGGAGATGTATCACAACAGCGTTTTGAAGAGGCCCAGTTTTGGATTCAACTCCATAATGTTCCGGTGATGTGTTTGAATGATAAGGCGGCTAATTTCTTGGGCAGTCAGATAGAGGTAGTCAAAGAAATTGATATGGGGCAGCGAGCTAAAGCAGGAGGGAGGTTTATACGAATCAGAGTGCTGGTTAAAGTGGAACTTCCTTTAATGCGGTTCATTAAGCGAACTCATGAAGATGAGAGCCAACCGGTGATTATACCGGTTCAATATGAAACCCTACCGGAGTTCTGTTTCTTCTGTGGAATTCTTGGTCATGGTTTTAGGGAGTGTGAAAAGGCCTACGAAGGCGACCTGAACAGTCTTTCTCAAATCCCAAAACTTAAATTCGGTCAGTGGATGCGAGCAGGAGGCTCGGGGGACTGGACCAAAAGCAACAGAGGTAGAAATGAGAGTTAGGGCAAACCAGAATTTTCATCCCAAAAGGAGGGTAAGGAGAAGGAACCAATGTAGCAGAGGTAGAGAATGAAAAGCTTCAGTTGGGAGCGCCAATCAGAGCGGGGGAGAAGGACGTTCTTGGTATAGAGGCATGTACTACTGAAAAACCATCAGACCAAAACTTAGTCCCGCCTTGCCGGATGAAGGTGAACCAGAAATCTGACCATGGCCTGCTGTGCCCGGAGGCACCCAAGTGTACATTTTCGGATACAACAGTGAATTTGGGAGATTTAGCAGATCTACCCATTGCTACAGTAGACAGGAGCCCTATGATCCTTGATGAAAATACTGTAGTTGTCAGGGATATCAGGGATGTCAGGACTTATGGAGGCATGGGGCAGAGTAATTCTAGTAAAGAACTTTTGAAAGGGACTATTGAGGATCATAGGGCAGAGAGCCTTAATATTGACTCGAGAAGAGGAATCATGGGATCGGTGGGGCCGGAAGTTTTGGGGGAAAGTGGATTGCAAGTGAGAAATGGGAAATAGAATGTTGGGCCTTATTCTGTTGGGCCCATGGGCCAAAACAAGTTTAGGAAAAAATGGAAGCCTAGAGCGAGAAACACCCCACGTTCACCAGTTTCATCTGAATCTCACAAACAGAAAACCAAGAGAGGTTTTGAAGGGGGAATAGAGACAACACAAAAATTTGAGGTTAAAAGACCAAAGATGGAAGCTGTAGATAAAGGAAAGCAGGAGGGGCGTCAGACCCTTTCAAGGGTAGATCAAAATCGAAAGGCGAGTAAGGAGGAGGTTGCTAAAGAAAATGAGTTTGAGGTTGAAACCATTCTGATATCGGCGGAGGCTGTCAAGCAGCCTCGCCGGATGCTATGAATGTTTTATGTTGGAATGCTCGGGGTTTAGGGAATGACCGAGCATTCTGTGCATTCAAGGAAATTCTTCGTGTAAATAGGCCCAATTAGTTTTTGTTTGTGAGACAAAATTATCAACCCACAGAATGGAAGGGGTGAGGCGGAAAGAATCTTTGAAAATGGAGTTGTAGTTGATTGTCAGGGAAAAAATGGAGGAATTACTTTATTATGGAGAAATGAAGTTGATCTCACAGTAACGGCTTACAGTCAACATCACATAGATGTCATTATCTCGGAAGTGGAGGGCTGAAATGAGGTTCACCGGTTTGTATGGGCACCCAAAAGCTATGCTTAAACATAACACATGGATCTTACTGAAAAGGTTAAATGGGCTATTTAATCTCCCATGGATTTGTGGAGGTGATTTCAATGAGATCATGTAAAAAGGAGAGAAAAAATGAGGCAGAGATAGAGATTCTAAGAGTATGGAAGAGTTTTGTCAAACATTAGAGGTCTATGAACTGGTTGAAGTGAAAGTAATCGACTACCCTTTTACTTGGTCTAATCGACGGTTTGGAAAGGCCCTTATAGAAGAAAAGCTGGATAGATTCCTTGTTAATCAGCGATGGAAGGAGCTGAATTTTCCTTTACAGCTAGACACCTGAATACATGGGCTTCGGACCACTGCCCAATTTTTCTAGAAGTAGCGGAGAACTCTTGGCAAATTGCAGGAAGTAATCAAACCCATGGAAAGAAACGTTTTTTCTATGAAGATATCTACAGTAACTATGAGGAGTGTAAAGAAATTGTCAAACATTGTTGGGGAGGTGAGCATGAAGAATCGACTCTTAGGAAGGGGGTCATTGATACTTTCCTCAGACAAACTGCGAAGACTCAAGCACAGTTGAAGAGTTGGAGCAGACGGGAATTCAGCAGAAAGCACATTCGCATGAGGGAGCTTAACCAAAGAATAGATGTTTTAAGAGAATAGGGAGATCAATATAGGGAAAGGAAGTTGCTTTTAGAGTTAGAAAAGCAGTGTGATCAATATTTGCAGGAACAAGAAACTTATTGGAGACAAAGGGCTAGGGTGGAGTGGTTACGGGCGGGGGATATAAATACAAAATTTTTTCATGCTAAGGCTTCTGAGAGAAGAAGGCGGAATGAGATTCATGGAATCCTTGATGAGGAAGGGAAATGGGTGAAAGATGAAGACCATATAGAGGAAGTGGTGAATGACTATTACTCAAGACTTTTCAAATCTTCAAAACCTTCAGAACCATAAATGGATAGAGCCCTTAGAGGCCTTAGAATGAAGATTTTGGGAGATGATTTAGAGGTCCTGAATGCTCCTTTTGAGGCTAGGGATGTCGAAGAGGCACTTAGAGGTATGTCTCCAACCAAAGCACCAAGAATGGATGGTTTCCCAGCAGTGTTCTATCAGAAGCATTGGTCTCTAGTGGGTCACATAATTACTAAACTCTGTCTGGCTGTTCTTAACGACAACGCAAGCTTGGAACCCCTAAACCACACCCTCATTGCCCTTATCTCCAAGGTAAAGAATCCCTAGCATATCACACAATATAGACCCATTAGCCTCTCAAATGTATTTTATAGACTCATTACGAAAACAGTAGCCAACAGATTGAAGCCTGTCCTCAACAACCTAGTTTCAGAAAATCAGAGTGCCTTTGTTCCACATAGGCTGATATCAGATAATGTAATAGTGGTTTTTGAAGGGCTACATAGACTGAAGAATAGGAAGGCTGGACGTTAAGGGGGTAGCAATTAAATTGGATATTAGTAAAGCCTATGATAGAATGGAGTGGAGCTTTATTGATAGAGTTCTAGATATGTTGGGGTTCCCAGAACAGTGAAGAACCCTTGTGTTGGACAATATGACCCATAGCGTCACTATTTGTACAGATCATAGTGTTGTTGTACAAATTAACTATGTGACAAGGAAATTGCACTCCTATCATTTGTGATTAGATCACCATAGATGTATAAATGAAGAGAGGTCCATATGATTAGTTCCTGGATTGAGATGATATGAGACAGTATCAGTCCACGAAGGATTAATCATTAAATATCCTAGTCGTAGTATTATCGAGACTGGACATCGATAATGCGGAATAGACTAGTATTGCACTTGTGCGCGTTGTGAGGGCACAACAGCATAGTTCTCATATATTGGGTATTGGATACTCATGCAAGTGCGATAGGAGGTTTTGTTTCACCGATGGTACGGGAAACAGCTTCGCTCTGGATAGACCCCTCGGAATCCCATTGGTATTATGACTATGTGTCTATGGGAGTCCGATATCAGGGTAGGTGTGTATGGTCTTAACCTGAGACTTGCACCGCTAATGCTTACGACAATCAATATACTTTAGTTGAGGTCGTCTAGGACTCTAACCGGTTCTGTGTACGCCAATGCTGGGTATATTGAGAATCGTAGAGTATTGGGTGTGATGTCAAGACGGAAGTATCACTCCAGTCATAGTGGAGATGATGTCACGCAGGATACGGTATTAGTGCTCTTAAGTGCTGGCCGGCCATCGGGATATTATGACAAGGTCATGTATATCCGATTATAGAGACTAGTTACCAGACATCCGACATGTGCTTCGTACGGGGCAGACACTTATCCAGCCCCAGCCCTAGCACGTGACTATCCGATACTGGGCCGATATACATAATACTTGGTATACTACGCTTGATATAGATCTTAAATATTCTTAGATGAATATGACCGGAGAATTGGGTAGACTTCGTGCTTTGCTAGAAGCCGATCTTGTCTCGTAAATCGGTAGAACATAGTACTTGGTACGTACGTGATTCGGATACTCCGACGACCGTATTTACTACCGACTTATCCGAGGATCTCATGGATCGCTTCCCGATAATGCACCGATGACGCATAACTCACACTCATTAATAATCTGGGATTATATAGAAGAGAGAGAAAATTAATCTAGGATTAATTACGGAGATATTTTATCTGGGATAAAATATCGTCTAAAGATAGAGAATGATTAATTTGGAATTAATCGGTAAATTAATATATTCGATATATTAAACGAAATTAGATTTTAATTCGGGCAAACGAATTAATTTAGAATTAATTCGTTAGCGACGTGAATAGTGAATTCGCTAGGCGTAATCATTTAATTACGACGCAACGGAAAATTCGCTAATTAGGAATTAGCGAACCCGAGCCCGAGTGTGATTGTGAGCGCATTCGTATTTCGAATTCGTGTGCGGTAACACAAGTCATATCAAGCGTCAAATCATTCGTCACATCAAGCGTCAAATCAATAGTCACTTTGTGATGTGATTGATTGATTGATTGATGTGATTGATTGATTGAGTGATAGACACACAACATGTCACTTTAATAAAGTGACATTGAATAGTAGATGGAAGTAGATGAAATAGTGAAGTTGGTTGAGACTTTTACCATTTTTAATTATTTGATGAATTATTTGGTAATTGTTTAATGTATTTTCTTGGAAAATATATAAAGGTTTTTGGAAAATCATTTCGCAACCAATTACACATTTTCTCTCCATCTCTCCTCCTCTCTTTCTCACGCCCAAGGGGCTGTTTTTCTCTCTTCTTCACAGCTCACTGCCGTGAGCTTCAAGGGAAGCATGAGTGTGTTTTTGTTGCAAAAACACAAGTGCTAGCACACTTACGAGACTTGCGAAGGTGTTAGGGAGGTTCACCCATGAGGCGGGATCCGTTCGACGAATCTTGGAGCTCGACGAAGGACCATCTTCACGCCCAAATCAGTGAGCTTCTTCACTGCAGTTCACGCCCAAAACAGTGGGGATTTTCAAGTTTTGTTGCTTGCCGCGTCTCTCAACCGATCGATGTGAGTATTCCGCTACCTCCGTTGATGTATTCACACATGTATTTCATTGCTTGTTGATCTTGGGACCTAGAAACAAACCTAACAATGGCATCAAGAGCTATAGGTTCAAGCATGAAAATGTAGGGCTTAAAATTTGGTAAATTGATTTTGAGCATGATTTAGTTAAATTGTTTGATTGAGCATGTTTAAAATGTTTGAATTGAATTTTGATTGGATCAATTTATGAAAATTGATTTGGAATAATTTTCCCCAAAATATTGATGTTGGCCGATCGATTGTGATGGATATTTGGAAATCTTGGATTTTTTCATTTTAATTCATTGGATGAGTTATAATGATGTAGGATGATGTTGATTTGAGATTGAATTGGATTTAATTTTGAATTGGATAAAAATCCCCAATACTTACCTGGCCGAATCTACAATGCCCTTAAATGTCTTGGTATTTTGATTTTTGAACATTGGATGTATTGGAAATCATTTAGGATGTTGATTTAATGTCGATTGTGGGTTCGATTGGATTGAAACCAAATCGGACACAAAATCCCTCCTTGGCCGAGACTAAGAAGCATGTAATGGGTTTGATTTTTTCATTTATGTGTTGGACATGTGATGATGATAATGAACATGATTAATTGGACTAATTTGATGTTTTAGAAATATTGATTTGGGTGATTAATCATGTAATGCACTTTAGGTAATTAAATTGCGAAATTGGATTTGTGTAATTTAATGAATTAGGCCTTCAAATTGGATTTGGGCTTATTATGTTGTAATTGGGCCTATTGGGCTTGATTTTATCAAGTTGGGTTTAGGCCATGTGGATTGGATCCAATTGGGCCCAAAACCATAACCATAAAGCCCAAATGCAACTTATAAACCTTTAAAGTTTAATTGGGCCTAATGGGCCTAAATTGATTTCTGGGCTTATGGGGTTACTCCTTGATTGGGCTTTGGTTGCCGAAGCCCACGCCTTAAAGAAATTAATTAAAGCCCATTAGACTTGAATTGAATTAACATTGGATGTTAATCGGGCTTTGAGACCCGAATCGATTAAATTTGGAATTTAAGTCGTTAAAGGTTTATTAAATAAAGTGTAATATTTAATTTGGAATTGAATAGTGAATTAGTATTAAATACATGTTAATTGGATTTATTATTATGTAGTTTAATTTAATTCATGAATTCGTACTTTGAGTACTTATTCGCAAAAACGAGTTTGACTCGAGCAAAATCAAATCGTTGTTTGAACATTGGATGATCACTTAATTATCAGATTAATTAATTTGATTAGATTGATTGATAGCATGCTTTTGTGTGAATATGTGGCTGTGATGAATGAATAATGTATATCGGATGGATATTAGTCAGGTGGGGCAATTTTGGAAATTGTTGTAATAAATTCGATTTATTAAATTGGACCTGCGTGTCCAGCCTTATCAACTCTATTCTCTTTGTATTCTCTTCTCACCTATTCCCCTCAATGTAAATGAGGTTTCTTTAGAAGTGTAGTGTAACGGGTAGAAGTAATACAAGTGCTAGCTTGAGTGAGAAAGGGAGAGATTTGATCTAGGATCAATGTAAAGTATCCATCCGCATATCATTATTATTTATTTTCATACTCGCTTTATTATGTATTTAGAATGCATGTTTAAGGGTGTATGATGATGAGACCTTAACAAAGATAATGAAATTGGTAGCCAATTTGCACGCGAAAAGCCCTCATCAAATATCATGCGTATTTTCCTTCCATTGAGTGATTTTGCTCAAGATCCTAGATTGGCATGGGTTGTTGGCCAAAGTCAAGCCCTTGTCCGTCGAAGATGTGTTTGAATCACGAGGCTTTGTTCCATATTGGTGTCTTGTCCAAGTTGTGGTTTGTTGGCCAAAGTCAAGACCACTTCTTGTCCATCGACATTGATTACGAAGCTTCCATGGTCAATGGGTCCGCGCTTGACTGGGATCATCAGGTTTGTTGTGCCAAAGCCAAGGCCTAGTTGATTCAGAGGAAAAAGGTTAGGGTATATATTGGATATATAGGCATATATAGGATATATGTTTAGGACTTGGATGTCCACCTACTGGATCTAGGAATTGGATTAGATCCAATTGATCTTAGAGATCTACCTAGTTAATTATCATACAATTTGTTGGCCAAAGTCAAGATTGTGTGATATTTAACGGGATCCTAGCCCACTAGGAAACACGGTTTCCCGAGTACTCGACAGAGGGTTAGAGGCTCGCCGAAAAATAGTGGGAGGCAAGAATTGAATTTGCAATATTCGTTCAATTACTCGCCATACACGCTCAAACAAATATCACTCGTCATATATTAAAAGTATTAGTTGGACTAATATTTAATGTTGTTTTAATAAACAGTTGGACTGTATTATACTTGATTATATATAATTGGATTATATTAATCAATATATTTGGATTAATTAATTTCAGTTTACAGTTGATTTTATAATTGGATTATAGTATCAATGTAATTGAGGTTAATTAATTTGGATTATATTTGATTATATAGTTGGACTATTATAATCATTATAATATATATATTACCACTAATCGTTGATTAAATAGTTGGACTATTGTAATCAAGATAAAATTGAAAAGTTGGATATTTAAAATATAATCTGGGATTAAAATATTTTAAATGATTTAATTTTCAAATTGGGAATAAATAATAGGTTACTTTATTTGATAAAATAACTTATTATACCTTAAGCCCAAAATTAAGCAAAATAAGTAGAGCATAAAATCTTTGGAAGATTTATGTGATGATGACTTTAATGCTTAATTTAATATACTTGTCATAAATCTAATTTTGGATTTAAGAAGTATTAAAATTGCAATTTATAATTCTTGGAGAATTAATTGACTATTCTAGAGGTGAAAAGTCAAAGTTTGCAATTGGGCATGTAGCACGAGGTGCACATTGTTTCGATATTCTAAAAACCCAAGGCTTGGCCTAAGGTTCCTGAAATATTGAAAATGATAATTGACATATCCCAAGTGACTACCATTTGGATATGGCAGACACGAAGGAATTAAAGAAAGGGCAAGGCTCTTACTTTAAAAATGATTGTCAAAGTTATGTTCACTACTAGTATTGAAATTAGATTTTAAATACTAGTGTGATACATAAAATATATGTATTGATGTTCAGAATCTGCTTTGAGCAGGATACTGACTTCAAGCTGAGATTACTCTGCGAATCGGAAACGGGACGAAAGTCGCTGTTTCGACCGTAGATACCTAAGTAACTAATTAGGCTAAGTTTAGGAACTACCCTTCGGGTGTGTACTTAAATTAGGAACTGTTATAATGTAACTAGTTTGACTAGAGACATTATCTCTATATCAGTGTTTAATCCATTGTGGATAAACCTTTATATTCTAGAACACTAAGTGTTTCATTATATAAAGATGATACTGAGATAAACACATTAGATGTGAAAAACAGAATTTATATTTTGAATATAATTAAAATCTCAAAACATATAAATAATGACAAATAAATAGCTCAAATTGATTTGATCAAGTAGAGACTTATTTGTGGCATTGTTGTCTAGGACACAATTAAACAAGACTCGTATATCCGCACTTTTGAAGAGTGGGTACTAGGACTGATTTGACTATTCAAATAAAGTCTACGAATCTAGTTTGTTAGGTAAAGTACCTAAAACACTGTTTACTTGGTAATAGTGTAAGTGCCACCGATCTGTTAGCCCTATTCATGGTGAAGTTAGTGGGCCCATATCTAGTTAGGCTAGATGTGAACATGAATATTTCGTGACTTTAACGGATGTGGCATCACGTTATGGTTATGTGTTTCTTTTGAAGAACACAGATCGGAACTATTAGGGTTTCGACACGAAGTAGATTCAGATCGACTATAGTATTATGCCGTCACGGTAAGACCGTAATGGAAAATACTTAAGTAGTAAGTTTCAAATATACATGAAAGAGTACAGTATTCTTTCAGATGAGGACTCCTCCCGAGACATGTCAGTTTGACGATGTGTCGAACTAAAAACCGAATTTTGTTGACATGATAAGGTTTATCACGAGTCGCTCTGAGCTAACCATTTCCTTCAACGGATATGTATTACAGTGCAAAACTTATTTAGAATAAGGTTCCATATAAATCTGTTTGACAGATTTCTTATAGGATATGAACAGGAAAGAAACAGGGTTTCTCATTCTAATAATTGGGTATGCCGGGCATAACGTTTGGATGAAACCAAACTAAGGACCCAAATTGGATAAGTGCCATATATAGGTTATCCTAAGGGAAACCATAAGTATAGTACTTATATATCTCACATGAGAACAATATGATTGTTACTCACCATGCATGCGGTTTTCCTAAGAGGAACACCGATATGCAGTGGTCATGGAGATAGTGATACTCGATGAAAAATCGGAGTAATACTATTCAAGGCACGAAGTCCTTAATGGAACAATATAGTTCTCAAGGATAGACAATACCATTAATCTTTGAATACACAAGAACCTAATAGATCTGAAAGAATCAGAAAATAACCTGGGGTATTGTAGATCCTGATTTCGGTCGAGGTCCACAATTGAGAATGTGTAGGGGGGCACAAGCGAACCTGCAAAATAAGAATAGAGCAAAAGAGATTTACTGCCCACCGGTGTGATGGAAACCGTAGACTCTCCGACGCTCAAGTTAGCAAAAGAATGAGAGAATCTAAGTAGAAAGGATTCAGGTGTTAGGATACCTAAACCACTGATCAATTGCCGTGAGGGCGGACTATTGGATATTATCTGATGATAGGAGTTGTGTCTGGATCCCTTGTCTATTCTTTGCCTTGCTCTTTTATAGGATTCCCCTCTGCCCGTTGGAGATTTCCTTCGTTATCTAATAATTTCAGGTCCTTTAGATCTCATAACCGTTGATTCCATGATGACGGTCTGAATTCGGATCCATTCCTGATCTTTGTAACTGGTGTCCGTTGGTCTGCTTAATGAATTTGGGCTCGTGAGGCGGCCCATGGATCTTCTTCTGGGCTCCAGGTCTTGCGGCTGGCTTTGGTGGTAAAAGTCGATTTTACCCCTGGCCCAAATTTGGCCCGTACAGTTTGTCCCCTACTCTCTAAGTCTGGATTGTCCCTGACTTTGAGAGTATCATCTGTCGAATGTGTCGAGGTTTGTATGATTACTCCCCTGATTTTGGCGATGGAAGGTTTCAGATCTACTCATCTTTGTCGTATGTGGTGAGTAATTCACCGATTATATTTGATTCGACATGAGATGTCAGGGATGTCCATTGGTCGACTTGAACCAGACGATGGCTAAGGACCACACTTGACATGTCGTAAGTGATGAGTGTGTTTACGATGTTTTTTTTGACTCGACACGAGTCATCAGGGGTCTCTAGGTAGATTTGAGCCAGTTGGCTCAGGATCGCATTCGACCTGACGTAGGTGTTGAGTATGACTGTATTTGACTCGACAAGAGTCATCAGGGGTCTCTAGGTCGATTTGAGCCAGTTGGCTCAGGATCGCATTCGACCTGGCGTAGGTGTTGAGTATGACTGTATTTGACTCGACAAGAGTCATTAGGGGTCTCCTAGGTCGATTTGAGCCAGTTGGCTCAGGATCGCATTCGACCTGACGTAGGTTTGAGTATGACTTATTTACCGACAGAGTCATAGGGATTTCCTAGGTCGACTCGAGCCAGTTGGCTCGGGATCGCATTCGACATGTTGAATGTGTCGTACGTATTTCAAGATTCTACGACTTGGCATGAATCATGTAGGGGATGTCCCCTGGTCGACTGAACCATATGGTGGTTCAGGAATGACATCACTCGACTTGTCGTCTGAGTCGTGTGTATTTCATGTATTCTTGACTGCATGAATCATATGGGGGATGTCCCCTGGTCGACTGAACCAGATGGTGGTTCAGGGTTAATATTACTCGACACGTCGTATGAGTCGATAATATTCCATGATTCCATGACTGCATGAATCATGTGGGGGATGTCCCCTGGTCGACTGAACCAGATGGTGGTTCAGGGTTAATATTATTCGACACGTCGTATGAGTCGATAATATTCCATGATTCCATGACTGCATGAATCATGTGGGGGATGTCCCCTGGTCGACTGAACCAGATGGTGGTTCAGGGTTAATATTATTCGACATGTCGTATGAGTCGATAATACTTCTCATGACTCCATGACTGCATGAATCATGTGGGGGATGTCCCCTGGTCGACTGAACCAGATGGTGGTTCAGGAATAATATTATTCGACTTGTCGTATGAGTCGATAATATTTCATGATTCCATGATTGCATGAATCATGTGGGGGATGTCCCCTGGTCGACTGAACCAGATGGTGGTTCAGGGTTAATATTATTCGACACGTCGTATGAGTCGATAATATTCCATGATTCCATGACTGCATGAATCATGTGGGGGATGTCCCCTGGTCGACTGAACCAGATGGTGGTTCAGGGTTAATATTATTCGACACGTCGTATGAGTCGATAATATTCCATGATTCCATGACTGCATGAATCATGTGGGGGATGTCCCCTGGTCGACTGAACCAGATGGTGGTTCAGGTAATATTATTCGACACGTCGTATGAGTCGATAATATCCATGATTCCATGACTGCATGAATCATGTGGGGGATGTCCCCTGGTCGACTGAACCAGATGGTGGTTCAGGGTTAATATTATTCGACATGTCGTATGAGTCGATAATACTCCATGACTCCATGACTGCATGAATCATGTGGGGGATGTCCCCTGGTCGACTGAACCAGATGGTGGTTCAGGGTTAATATTACTCGACTTGCCGTATGACTGTTCGCTATTCATGGTTCTTAAATATAAATTGGGGGTCGTGCCAAAAATCGAGGAGGTACATTGTCGAGTTTGTTGTAAATGTTTGATGGCACTGATATTCCATTCGACGATTCCAGTTTGAAAATGGTTCTGGATCTGTACACGTGTCATCTGATGCTGCAAGACCTAATGCGATTTACGAGGCGTCCATTTTGGGCGGGAATCTTTGGCGCCAGATTTTTAGGTAGCATGTATAAAGGAACCTCGGTTGTTTCATTTCGCCTTATCCGGAAGTCGAGTAAAAGGTGTGCTCTCAAGAGTTCTCGAGGTATTCTTCGAAATCTTCTCCTTGTTCTTCATTCCTTTAAACATTCATATTGAATACTCAAGCTGTTCTTAGAAAAGTTAAGCTGTTTGATCTCCTGGTCTGTGTGATTAGTTTTTAATTTGTGTTTGTGGGTTTTGATCTTTAGGAGGTGGGCTACTTAGAGGTTTTAGTTGTTTAATGCTTGTCGTCTGGAATATGTCGAGTAGTGAATCTTTAGGCAGCTTAGGTGCCAAGATCGATAAATATGTCGAATCATCAAGTGAGACCGAGGGATCAACAAGTGAAAGTAAGGAGTTAGTAGAGTGTGGAAATAAGTCGTATCAAGATTTTATCGAAAGTGGTGCTGTTACCTTAGCTATGCCTTCTCCACCAGTGATCCCTGCCGAGGCTATTCCTTTGAGGTCTTTGCCCGCAATTGGGGAGTCGAGCGAATTACCTTGTACGAGTGAGCCTACCAACTTATTATCAAAGAATCCTGCAAGTCGAATGACTGGGAAAGTATTGAGAGAACTTAGCTGTATGTATAGGTTCCCTAACACTTTGGAACTCCGGGTGCCTTTGTCGAATGAAAGAATTGATTATCGGGTTCCTGGGTGGATGGGATTCTATGTGCGTCCATTTTTTATAGGTCTGAGGTTTCCCATTCCGAGATTGGTTTGGGAGGTTTTGGATCATTTCCGAGTAGCTCCTTCACAGCTGATGCCGAATGCATGGAGGATCTTATTGTCGATTGAATGTTTAGCCTTTGAACTGGGGGTACTCTTCGAGGTGAAGGACGTTTTAGAGACGTACTATCTGAAGGAACATTTGAAGGAGAAGGGAAGGTATACGTTGATTCTTCGTCAAAGAAAGACGCAACTAGTGACTGGATTGCCAACTAATGATAGGGGAAATTGGCAGTCTTATTATTTCTTTGTGAAGGGTGAGGGTATATTTGGATCGGCCGGGGTTGGTCGAATCCCTGAGTTTTGGTGTTTGTCGAGTGAGTAACGAGCTCTCGCTTTTCTTCAATCTTTGAGTCGTTCATTTGTCTTTGAGTAATCATGAGCTTATTGTTGCAGGTCCTCTACGGAACAAGTCATTCGTCAAGACTGTACGTACAACTTCCAACACCAAAGCCATCTTGTCACTGCCGGTCGAAAAAAGGGATTGCAAAACTATTTTAACGGAAAAGAGGTTAAGGTCGACTCCATTGTGGAAAGAAATCTTTCACCGAGAAGGTAAAGTTCTGGCCTTATGTAACGACGTTTTGTCCGTGATAAATAGTAGATGGTCGTGTCAAAAGTTATATGGGGGAAATAGATATCGAGAGCCCTTAAAATCCGAGGAATTTTTATGCGCAGAGGAAATGATGACTGGGCCTTTCACCGTAGCTTCACTTGATGAAATGAAGAGCCGGAAAAAATCAAGGAAATTGAAGAAGAAAGAGTCGGAGGCTGAAAAAGAAGCTGGGTCTCAACAAAGAGAAATTGAAGCGGAGAAGGTGAAGTCGACCGCGACGGTTACTGCGGGGAAAAAGAGGAGGTTTGTTCCCGAGGTCGAGGAGGAAGATGATTCTGATAATCTCACCTTAAAGGTTCCTCGGGAGTCGACTGCTATATCCGATCCTTCAAGTATCGATTCGTTCGTAGGGGGACTTCTCCTCGAGGGGGATGAAGTAAGATTGGCACAGATTGGTCCCACGGAGGTCATGAAAAAAGCCATCGCACTGAATTATCAAGTAAGTAGCAACCTCAATTACTATTATATTACTATTATTATTCTTTTTTTTTTTTTTAAAAATATACTCGGCTGTCGTAGGCACTGGAATGCAGTTTATTCATGCGAAAAAATGTGGAATCTAATCAAAGAAGGACAAAGGAGCTGGAGAAATCGCTGTCGGTGATGAGGAAGGAATCGTCAGAGTTGAAGTCTGGAATCATTGCTTCTCAAAGGAATGAAAGAGCTCTTGAGAAAGAATTGAAGGAAGTTAGGGCTGCTTTGCAATTGGAGAAGGAAACTGCTGAATTGACAATTGACAGCTACAAAGAAGGTTTCGAAAATGTGAAGAAAGAGAAGGAGCTATTGTTAGAGCAAATGGAGGATATCGCCATTGATTCCATGATGAGAAACAGGTGTGATTTAATGAGGGATTTCTTGGCTGGGAAACATGTCGACTGGAAACCTGAGAAGTGGATTAGAGAGTATGAGAGGCGCGAGGCCGGGATCTCTTCTTCGACAGATGATGCTTCCGAAGAGAAAGGATTGGAGGTTGAATCAAAGAAGAATGGGGCAGAAACAGACAGACTTGTCGCTGCCGAAACGGAAGAAGTCGGAAGAAATGTGGAGGGGGAAGAAGTCATGGAGGAAGTTACTGAAACCCAAGGGGACGCGCCCGCCAGTCTTCCTGCGGCAACCGATGAAGCACCAGACAATGTCTAGGTTGTTCATGTCTAAAATTAGCATTAAAATGTCGTATGAAATTAAGTCGATGATTTTGTCAGGAAAACTGTGATCGCATTTTGTATGTGTTGTTTATGTCGTATGGGATTCGGAGAACGATATTGTGATGTGTTTGTAAAAGTCGGTTGATTTGTTAACGTGACAAACTTTGCTTTTATTCGAATGACTACTGCTGATTCCTTTATTCAATCTCAACAAAATAACTAACTGAACATATAATTGGAAACAAACAAACAAATTAAAAAAAACATAAGGGTTACCGGTTAAATCGCTTGAGATGCATTGCGTTCCAACTATTGCGTACGAGAACCCCTTCTAAATTCTGTAGCTTGTATGCACCTTTCCCAACGACTTTCGTGACGAGGTAAGGGCCTTCCCAATTCGGACCCAATTTCCCGTCGCCTACTTCCTTGGTGTTCTGGAACACTCTCCGTAAGACCCAATCTCCAGCCTTGAAATTCCTACTTCTAACGTTTTTGTCGAAGTATCTGGCCATTCTCTGTTGATATGCTGCCAGTCGAATGGAAGCTCGATCTCTTGCTTCTTCAATCGTGTCGAGATTGAAATTCATCAGTCGTTGATTGTTTTCTTCGTTGAGATATTGGTAGCGTGTTGAAGGAATAACTTCTTCAGTCGGTATGACGGCTTCCGTTCCAAATGCTAATGCAAAAGGGGTTTCGCCTGTTGAAGACCTCGTCGTTGTCCTGTATGACCATAATACTCCTGGCAGTTCGTCGGCCCAGGCTCCTTTAGCTTTCTCCAACCTTTTCTTCTTCAGGGTGTTCATGATCGTTTTGTTGGATGATTCGGCTTGTCCGTTCGCCTGTGGAAAGCGAGGGGTGGAGAAGTTCAACTTTATGCCCCAATTCCTGCAGAAGTCTTGAAAGTGGTGGCTAATGAACTGTGCTCCGTTGTCGGTCACGATCTCCTTTGGTATGCCGAATCGGCAGATGATGTTTTTCCACACGAAAGTTTGGGCTTCCTTGTCGCGTATTCTGGCAAATGCTTCTGCTTCTATCCACTTGGAGTAGTAGTCTGTCATGACGAGCATGTACACTCGTTGGCCAGGTGCTGTTGGGAGTTTTCCAACAATGTCCATCCCCCACTTCATAAATGGCCATGGCGACAAGATGGGGTTCAGTTTCTCCGGAGGAAGTGAGGTATTGGTGCGAATCTCTGGCATTTATCGCACTTCTTTGTGTATTCAGATGAATCGAATCTCATTGTAGGCCAGTAATATCCTGTCGTGTGCGCTCGTTGGGCTAAGCTCCTGCCACCAGAATGATTCCCACATTCCCCTTCATGCAACTCAGACAGAACAAGTTGCGCTTCGTTAGGAGTGAGACATGTCAAGTAAGGTCCTGTGAACGATCTTTTTAACAGATGTCCGTCGAACAACACAAATCTGGCTGACTGTCTCTGAATTTTCTTTGCTTGAATTCTGTCGTCTGGAAGTATGCCGTCTTGTAGATACTTTATAATCGGTGTCATCCAACTGTCGACACTGTCGAGCACCGCGACAATCGCTTCTTCATTACAAATCGCGGGCCAGTTTAAGTACACGATTGGAATCGTTCGTGATTCGTTCCCCTCCATTGTCGAACCAAGGGTTGCTAATGCGTCAGCCTGGCAGTTTTCGCTTCTTGGGACCTGTATGATGGAAAATTTCTCAAAGCTCGATCGTAGGTCTCTTACCTTTCGTAGATAAGAAGCCATGGCTTGTCCTCTGGCTTGATACGACCCTTCAATCTGGTTCACAATCAACTGGGAATCAGTTTTTACTTCAATATCTCTAGCCCCCAATTCTTTAGCTAGTGACAGCCCAGCTACCAATGCTTCGTATTCCGCCTCGTTATTTGTAACTCGAAATCCGCACTTGATTGCTTGCTGTATTATGTCACCGGTTGGAGTTATAAGCATGACCCCAAGACCGCACCCCTTTTTATTACTTGCCCCGTCGACCGATAATTTCCAAGGTGTCTTTTGATGGATGCAGTTGATATTGACTTCGGTTGCCGTAAGTAAACCGGGGGTGAAGTCGGCTACAAAGTCAGCCAGCGCCTGAGATTTGATAGCGGTTCTGGGCTGGTAAGTGATGTCGTGCTCTCCAAGTTCGATTGCCCACTTCATCAACCGTCCTGACATTTCCGGTTTATGAAGTATCGTTCTCAAAGGATAGGTCGTGTACACCGTGATCGGGTGCCCCTGGAAGTAGGGTCTGAGTTTTCTTGCTGCGGTAATGAGGGGCGAGGCTAATTTCTCCATCAAAGGGTAACGCGACTCTGCACCCAACAGCGCTTTGCTCACGTAGTAGACTGGTTGTTGGTCTCCTGCCTCTTCTCTTACTAAGACTCCACGACCGCCTGACCGCCTCTCCGAAACACCCAAATATAGGAAAAGTCTCTCCAAGTCGTGTGGTTTGGACAGCAAAGGTGGTGTGGTGAGGTACAATTTGAGCTTTGTCAGTGCTTCCTCACAGGCGGGTGTCCAGTCAAAGCTGTTCCTTTCTTCAAGGCTGAAAAGAACAAAAAGCTCTTATCTGTTGATTTGGAGATAAACCTATTTAGAGCTGCGATTCTCCCAGTTAGTCTCATGACATCTTTTGGGCTGGAAGGAGACGGGATGTCGAGGATCGATCTGATCTGTTCCGGATTCGCTTCGATCCCTCGTCGAGTGACCACGTACCCCAAAATTTTTCCTGAAGCAACACCGAAAGCACATTTAGTTGGATTTAGTTTCATTCCATACCTATCCATGATGTCGAATGCTTCTTTCAGATGATTTAGGTGCTGCTCCGATTTGATCGACTTCACCAGCATATCGTCAATGTACACTTCCATGGTTTTCCCAATTTGGCCGTCGAACATTTTGTTGACGAGTCTCTGATACGTTGCTCCTGCGTTCTTCAGGCCAAAGGGCATGACTTTATAACAGAAAATTCCCTTGTTGGTTACGAAGGCTGTCTTTTCTTGATCGCCCGGGTGCATGAAGATCTGGTTGTAGCCTGAGTATGCATCCATGAAACTTAATAACTCATGTCCTGCCGTCGCGTCGACCATAGAGTCTATGTGTGGAAGTGGAAATGAATCCTTTGGACAGGCCTTATTCAAATCTGTGAAGTCGATGCAAACTCTCCATTTCCCGTTCTTTTTCTTCACCACAACGACATTTGCGAGCCATTCCGGAAATTGGACTTCTTTTATTGCTCCATTCTCTAATAACTTCTGGACTTCTTCGTCGATGATCCGGTTCCGTTCTGGGGCAAATTTTCTTCTTTTCTGCCTAACCGGGGCATACTCTGGATCCACATGCAATTCGTGGGTCATGAGCGTTGGGTCGATCCCTGTCATATCTCTGTGGGACCATGCAAAACTGTCGTGTCGGCTCTTCAGAAACTCTATGATGTCGGCTCGGAATTTCGGATCTAGTCCAGCGCCAATTAACGCCTTGTGATCTTCAAACTGTGGATGAATCTGAACCTCGTCGAGCTTCTCTATGTTCGGTAATGTCGGCTCCGAAACTCGAGGTTCAACCTGTAATTGCTATGCTGACTCGTCCTTCGCTTTCAGAGTGGTCTGGTAACAGCTCCTGGATGCCAACCTGTCGCCTCTGATTTCTTGTACCCCCCATTTAGTAGGGAATTTCATCACCTGATGGTAGGTTGACGAAACCGCTCTCATATCATGAATCCAGGGCCTCCCCATTATCAGGTTGTATGCGGAAGGGCATTCCATGACTAGAAATGTAGTCAGTTTGTTGATTCCAGCAACGTATACCGGAAGTGAAATTTCTCCCATCGTGATCTTCTGTTCCCCACTGAACCCGATCAACACTGTCGTCCGCCGATTGATTTTATCCAACTCTGTCCCCATGTCGGCGAGGGCGCTTGCGAAAATTACGTTTGCCGAGGAACCTGTATCGATCAACACCCGTTTGACTAAGAAATTCGCCACCTGCAAGGAAATGACCAGTGCATCATGGTGCGGGTTTAGGGTGTGAGATTTTTCATCGTCTGGGAACTCCAATGTCAATTCTGTGAAGGCTTTTTCTACAGACGTTGTAGTATGAGAAACATTATTGATCAGAGCCCTTGTATGTCGTTTGGCAGCCGAGTAAGTTGTTCCACTGATTCCCGAACCTCCTGAAATAACGTTGACTGTGTTATTTATAGGGGGTGGTAGGACAGGATCTTCTCCCTGGTTGGTTTTCTCCTCCCTTCGTGACATGGTGGCCTTTCCCTTATCCGTTAGCAAGTCCCTGAGGAAGCCTTTGTTTAGTAACTCCAAAACCTCTAATCTCAAGGCTACGCACTCCGCTGTCGTGTGACCGTAGTCCCTGTGGAACTCACACCACTTCCTGGTGTCTTTCTTCGTCGAATTGTCTCTGCTGCGCGGAGGCCACTTTACTTCATTCCCCATCTTCTTAAGCACGGTGACCAGTTCCCCTGGAGAAATGGTAAAGTTGTAGTCCGGTAGCCTGGGTTTGCTTGCTGGTTGCTCGTCCCTGTGTGACCTTTGTCTTCTGTCGACATTTGGGTAGTATGGTCGCCGCTCACCCCTTTGTTGGTTCCTCCTTTCCCTCTGAGAATGGACATTGCTATCGTGCGGCCTGGGAGCAACAGGCTTTCGGTCAATCCGGGTATTCGCAACATCTGCCCTTCTGTTGTTTCTTTTATCTTCTTCCCATCTTATTTCTACCTGGGCCCGCGCCATTACTTGTTCCATGTTGTAGCATCGAAATTTCGTCAACTTCTTGTAGAGTCCGCTGTCATAGAGTAGTCCGTTCCGGAAGGCTTCTACTGCTGTAGGTTGGTGGAGATCTGGAACCGTGATTCTCTCTCGGTTGAATCGAGCAACGTAGCTCCGCAGAGATTCTCCCCTTCCCTGTTGTATAGAATTAAGGTCGTCCGAAGTTTTTTCTATTTTGCATGAACTTGCAAAGTGTTGCACAAACTTGTCAGCTAGCTCTTGGTAGGACTCGATTGACCTGTAGGGAAGGTTGATGAACCAAGTAAGGGCAGGCCCTGCCAGAGTCTCGCCAAGCATCATCACATCCATTCCAGCCTCCCACTGACTTGGGGACAGGCCGGTGGACATCATCTTGTATTTGTAGTGTACGACATGGTCATCTGGATCGGCAGATCCATCATACGGCTTCATCTCTGGAGGGCTGAATTTTCGGGGTAAATCAATAGCAACAATAGACTCCGCAAATGGGGTGTCAGAAATCGCTCCAGCTCTACTTTTCCTAACCGGCAACCTTACCCCTGGTAGTCTCGACATTATTGCTTCCTTGAATTCGATCATCTCCTTCCTGATGGAAGTGGCAATCTGTTGGGTTGGATCGATGAGAGAGACCGGTTCTTGCAAGATTGGCTGTTGATTGTTGTTTGGACCTTCTGTCATAAGCGGGATTGTTGGGTTGCTCTGGTCGTCTGGATTGCTTGTTTGGCTCAGAGTATTAGTATGCGGAGGATTGGATGACATCTGCTCCATCTTTCTCTGTAGATTGTCATTGGCACTCCGCATCGTTTGATTTTCTTCTTCTAGGGCTTGCAACCGTTCTTGGAGCATGGCAAGCTGTGCCATCATGGGATCTGGGTTTTGCTCATTGCTTGAGGCCATTTGCTGTGTTGCTATGTCTTACTTTTACGAAATTCGCTTGGTAGGCCCCACGGTGGGCGCCAAATTGTAGATCCTGATTTCGGTCGAGGTCCACAATTGAGAATGTGTAGGGGGGCACAAGCGAACCTGCAAAATAAGAATAGAGCAAAAGAGATTTACTGCCCACCGGTGTGATGGAAACCGTAGACTCTCCGACGCTCAAGTTAGCCAAAGAATGAGAGAATCTAAGTAGAAAGGATTCAGGTGTTAGGATACCTAAACCACTGATCAATTGCCGTGAGGGCGGACTATTGGATATTATCTGATGATAGGAGTTGTGTCTGGATCCCTTGTCTATTCTTTGCCTTGCTCTTTTATAGGATTCCCCTCTGCCCGTTGGAGATTTCCTTCGTTATCTAATAATTTCAGGTCCTTTAGATCTCATAACCGTTGATTCCATGATGACGGTCTTCAATTCGGATCCATTTCCTGATCTTTGTAACTGGTGTCCGTTGGTCTGCCTTAAATGAATTTGGGCTCGTGAGGCGGCCCATGGATCTTCTTCTGGGCTCCAGGTCTTGCGGCTGGCTTTGGTGTAAAAGTCGCTGGCTTTGGTGGTAAAAGTCGATTTTACCCCTGCCCAAATTTGGCCCGTACAGGTATGGGTTTCTGATCTCACCTCATAAAGATATAATTCTTGGAGGTATACCAACCGACTACGTTTTGAGGAAGTGATACAAGGTATCACTCCTTTTTATGGCAAAGTGCCATGAGTCCGAAATGGATTCCATGTATAACAACTATGTTGGATACTAGTTGTCGTACCGCAAGGCATTGTGCCTATTGGTACTGTAAACGTCTTCAAGGAAGACATACATGGATGGCAACATACCAACGTACAAAGCTAGGCTTGTGACGGAAAGGTATCGTTATCAACATTATGTTAATAACGGTTCAACCTTTTACCTGTTGCCATGGTAAATCCATTTTGATGATGCTTGCTGAGAAACTGTACATTTATTAAATGTGTCAGTTGTAGATCAAAATCGCTTTCCTAAAAAGGAAACCTCTTGGAGGATGCTTACAACATCCTGACGATTTTGTATAACCAACAAACAAGGTTTGCGGGTTATTCGATCCATGTTTGGATTGAAGCAAGCATAAGGTTCTTGGAACTGTCGTTTTGAAATAATCATAATGGTTTATGATTTGACTCAAAACGAAATGATTCTTGTGTATATAAGGAGGTTAGTGGGAGAGCACTGATAATGAAATTCCCATAAAGCAATTGGTGAAAGCTTGGCTTTCATAGAAATTCTCCGTAGAATTCTGGGGAGTAACAACCTTTATTCAAGGAATAAAGATCTACTGGGATAGATTTGGAGTTGTTAACACTCTCTGGGAATTGTACATTTAAAATGTACTAGATATGGTGTCTCATACGCTTTGAGCATATGGAGTCACAATCAGGACAATCCAAGTGATAGTCACTGGATTGAAGTTAATGACATCTGTTAGTATCTTAGAGAACTAAAGATGCTGTCTTAAACTATGGAGAAGGAGAACTTGAAGTGACTGGGATCACTACCGCAAGTTTCCAAACAGTTAAATACTGCGGTACTATAAAGTTTGAATAACGGGACAGTGAGCTGGAAATCTTCCGAGCAAGATACTGTTGCCGAATAAACAACAAATGCGGATTATTACTGCGGCTGAGGCAGCAATAGAATCCATTTGGGTCGATAATAAATCTAATTAGATTAGATATAGTTCTGTTAGCAGCTGAGCTAGGCGTCAGCACAAGGCTAAAGAATTAAAGGTCTCATCGACGATCCAGATATATACTTCTATAATCATCTGATTCGTTCGGATCATACATCGTGGCGATGCGATGATCGTATAAATCGCGTCAAATGATAATCAAACAAATCCGCTGACGAAAACCTTTCCTCAGAAATTTGAGCGAACCGTACATAGTTCTGGTGTGGGACACTTGAGTGACTGGCTATGTGCCAAGTGGGAGATTGTTAGACAATATGACCCATAGCGTCACTATTTGTACAGATCATAGTGTTGTTGTACAAATTAACTATGTGACAAGGAAATTGCACTCTCATCATTTGTGATTAGATCACCATAGATGTATAAATGAAGAGAGGTCCATATGATTAGCTCCTGGATTGAGATGATATGAGACAGTATCAGTCCACGAAGGATTAATCATTAAATATCCCTAGTCGTAGTATTATCGAGACTGGACATCGATAATGCAGAATAGACTAGTATTGCACTTGTGCGCGTTGTGAGGCACAACAGGATAGTTCTCATATATTTGGGTATTGGATACTCATGCAAGTGCGATAGAAGGTTGTGTTTCACCGATGGTACGGGAAACAGCTTCGCTCTGGATAGACCCCTCGGAATCCCATTGGTATTATGACTATGTGTCTATGGGAGTCCGACATCAGGGTAGGTGTGTATGGTCTTAACCTGAGACTTGCACCGCTAATGCTTACGACAATCAATATACTTTAGTTGAGGTCGTCTAGGACTCTAACCGGTTCTGTGTACGCCAATGCTGGGTATATTGAGAATCGTAGAGTATTGGGTGTGATGTCAAGACGGAAGTATCACTCCAGTCATAGTGGAGATGATGTCACGCAGGATACGGTATTAGTGCTCTTAAGTGCTGGCCGGCCATCGGGATATTATGACAAGGTCATGTATATCCGATTATAGAGACTAGTTACCAGACATCCGACATGTGCTTCGGACGGGGCAGACACTTATCCAGGCCCAGCCATAGCACGTGACTATCCGATACTGGGCCGATATACATAATACTTGGTATACTACGCTTGATATAGATCTTAAATATTCTTAGATGAATATGACCGGAGAATTGGGTAGACTTCGTGATTTGCTAGAAGCTGATCTTGTCTCGTAAATCGGTAGAACATAGTACTTGGTACGTACGTGATTCGGATACTCCGACGACCGTATTTACTACCGACTTATCCGGGGATCTCATGGGTCGCTTCCCGATAATGCACCGATGACGCATAACTCGCACTCATTAATAATCTGGGGTTATATAGAAGAGAGAGAATATTAATCTAGGATTAATTACGGAGATATTTTATCTGGGATAAAATATCGTCTAAAGAGAGAGAATGATTAATTTGGAATTAATCGGTAAATTAATATATTCGATATATTAAACGAAATTAGATTTCGACGTGGAATTAAAATTAGATTTTAATTCGGGCAAACGAATTAATTTAGAATTAATTCGTTAGCGACGTGAATAGTGAATTCGCTAGGCGTAATCATTTAATTACGACGCAACGGAAAATTCGCTAATTAGGAATTAGCGAACCCGAGCCCGAGTGTGATTGCGAGCGCATTCGTATTTCGAATTCGAGTGCGGCAACACAAGTCACATCAAGCGTCAAATCATTCGTCACATCAAGCGTCAAATCAATAGTCACTTTGAGTGATGTGATTGATTGATTGATTGATGTGATTGATTGATTGAGTGATAGACACACAACATGTCACTTTAATAAAGTGACATTGAATAGTAGATGGAAGTAGATGAAATAGTGAAGTTGGTTGAGACTTTTACCATTTTTAATTATTTGATGAATTATTTGGTAATTGTTTAATGTATTTTCTTGGAAAATATATAAAGGTTTTTGGAAAATCATTTGGCAACCAATTACACATTTTCTCTCCATCTCTCCTCCTCTCTTTCTCACGCTCAAGGGGCTGTTTTTCTCTCTTCTTCACAGCTCACTGCCGTGAGCTTCAAGGGAAGCATGAGTGTGTTTTTGTTGCAAAAACACAAGTGCTAGCACACTTACGAGACTTGCGAAGGTGTTAGGGAGGTTCACCCATGAGGCGGGATCCGTTCGACGAAGCTTGGAGCTCGACGAAGGACCATCTTCACGCCCAAAACAGTGAGCTTCTTCACTGCAGTTCACGCCCAAAACAGTGGGGATTTTCAAGTTTTGTTGCTTGCCGCGTCTCTCAACCGATCGATGTGAGTATTCCGCTACCTCCGTTGATGTATTCACACATGTATTTCATTGCTTGTTTGATCTTGGGACCGAGAGAAACAAACCTAACACCTTGTTCGCAATTGTATTAGTACTACCAGTTACTCTTTTCTCATCAATAGGGAAATCAATGGGTTTTTAACCCCCGAGTGGGGGCCTTAGACAGGGGTGCCCCTATCTTTTACCGCTTCATTCTTTGTGCTGAAGCTTTATCTGCTTCCCTCCATCTTGCCGAAAGAGAGAAGAAGATTACATGAGTAACGTTTGGGAAAATATCTATCAAAGAATGTGAATACCTAAAGATGTTACTGGTTTGTTACTCAGAAGCATCGGGTCAAGTTATTAATTATGAGAAGTCAGCTGTAACCTTTAGCCCGAATACCAGTGCAGTTATGAGAGAGGATATTAAAAGAATCCTTAATCTCATAATGTCGGCATGCAATGACAGTTACTTTGGTTTACCTGCATTGGTTGGAAGAAACAAGCGAGCACTATTCAAGGACCTAAAGAAGAGGATCAGAAACAAGATAAATCAGTGACAAAATAAGTTGTTTTCCATTAGAGGCAGAGAGGTGCTACTCAAAGCTATAGCCCAAGCAATTCCAACCTACTCCATGAGCGTTTTCAGACTTCCAGTGGGTTTATGTGAAGAAACCCAAAGACTTATGAATGCATTTTGGTGGGGATCCACTGACTTAAGGAAGAAAATCCACTAGATGAGTTGGAAGAATATGAGCAAGTCCAAGAGAGATGGGGTGTTAGGTTCAGAGACCTCGGTAATTTTAATCAAGCAATGTTGGCTAAGCATGGTTGGAGATTACTGGAGCATCCTGATTCTTTAGTCGCTAGAATTTTGAAAGCCATATATTTCAAGAAGAGCGAGTTTATGGAGGCGTCCCTAGGGTCCAATCCTTCTTTTATGTGGAGAAGCTTGCTGTGGGGTAGAAAGATTTTAGAAAAAGGAGTTCGATGGCGAATTGGTAATGAACTTATAGCTTATGTGTATAACAGTAATTAGATGCCTAAACCTACTTCTTTCCGGCCTGTTTCAGTTCCCTCACTCCATCGAGACACGAAGGTGGCTGCACTCCTGACTCGAGATAACATATGGAATACGAGAGTCATGCGGGAACATTTCTTGCCAATGGATGTGGAGGAAATCACAAGAATTCAATTGTTAAGGCGAAACACAGAAGATCGGGTATGTTGGCACTTCCATATAAGTGGAATTTTTTCAGTCAAAAGTGCGTATAATTTGGGTATACAGATTCTCGAATCCCAGAAGTCTGCGAATTCAAGAGGAAGTCATGTTTTCTAGAATGATATTTGGGGGATTGAGGCTTCAGAAAAAGTAAAGATATTTGTATGGAAAGTGTGTCGTGGCCTGCTGGTAGTGTCTGTGAAGCTCCATTCGAAGAAAATCACTAATCACACTACTTGTCCTATGTGTTTTAGAGAGGATGAGACTGTCTTTCATGCATTGTTTAGGTGTGATACCTCAAATCTTTGCTGGAAAGAGACAAACTGGTATTCTTTCTTAAAAAACTTTCAAGGAAACGACGTTGGGGGACTTCTGAGGATATGTTAGAATTCATTATCGAAGTTGGACAGGAGCTTGTTCACAGCTATCATTTGGAAATGTTGGGGAGCTAGGAATAATTTTATTTTTCAGAATATTAAGCCTTGTAAGGTGAATGTCTTGGCTGCTGCTAAAAGGCTCATTTCCTCCTTCATTAGAGTGAGGCAACAAGATGTTTCCCTGCCTACTGAAAGAGAAATAAATGTTGCTACTGATAATTTTAAGGCCCTAGATCTTGGCTTTAGAGGTATGGTTGACGACTCACTGCCTCTGGATGGAACCCACGGTGGGATTGGGGTGGTTATTAAAAATAAAGAGGGAAATGTCAAGGCAGTGTCTATCCAACAGAGTTCGAAGGGTTCTAATATTGAGCAGGTGGAAGCAGAAGCTATCTTATGGGGGATAAATCTTGCTATTGAGGCTAAAGCTTTGCCTATTGTAATTGAGTTCGATGCGTTAAATGTGGTAAAATTGGTTCTCGGTAAGGCTGAGAGTACCAAAGAAATTGCTTGGGTAATTAGTGATATCCAAGAAGCGATTGTTAGTGTCTTAGACATGCCACGGGATCTCTAAGCGTGATTCATGTGTGAATAAAATCAAAAATAAGTTGCGGAAGACTTACATTGATCGGCTTGAGTTCAAAACTTTTATGGATGTTGAAGCTTCCAAGCTCATAGGTGAGTATCCATATCACCTTCATTTAACTCATTTATGTGCTAGCAAGAACTAATGGAAGAATTTTGCTTTCAAAAGAGAAGCAACAATTCAGCCAAGAGAGAGGAAATGAATCGGCCAAAGGCTTGAGAAACAGAGGCCAATCGGCCTAAATAACAAAGGCCTATCGGTAAAGCTTCCAAAGCAAAAACAAGCCATTTCGGCCAAGAAATGAAAACGGTCAGTGGCCTTTGTTGTTTGTTTCTCATTCGGCCAAATACATTCATCCAGAAGCAAAAATGCTTCTTTTCGGCCAACCATCCAACAAAGGCAATTTTAGCCTTTTTATATGGCAGAGGCAAAAAGCAAAAGAAAGTCAGAGAGCAAATCTTATTGGTTTTTTCAAAATTATAAATTTAATGGCCAGAAGATTTATGGCCACATCGCCAAAACCGAGAAAGAGATTAATTTCCAAGAAATAAAAAAATTGTATTGAGTGTTAACTTGGTAGGTGTAAAGTATATCAAATTCAATTTATTACATTGCCAACCACTTACATCAATTATTGACAATTGATGTAAGTCATGGGTCCCACCCATTTAATTCAAGATTTGATTGGTTTACACAAAACACTTTGGGCTCGGGTTCGTTTAATCCAATTAAACGAATTTTCCATCGCGACACAATTAAATCTAATTTAATTAAATAATTATGCCTCGTAAAATTATTATCAAAGTCGCTTACGAATTAATTCCAAATTAATTCGTTCGCTAGAATTAAAATCAAATTTAATTCCGCGTTGAAATCCGATTTCATTTAATATATCTAATATATTATTTTAGCCCAATTAAATAAATTAAATAGTAAAATCAGATTTAACTATCAAATTTATTTTGCCGATTAATTCCAAATTAATCGCGTTCTCTTCTCTCGACGAATTTAATCCCATGTAAATTCTCGACGTAATTAATCCCAGATTAATTCTTTCTCTGATAATTAATCATAGATTAATTCTTGCAGTAATTAATCCCAGATTAATTTTCTCTCTTAATTAATCCTAGATTAATATTGTTCGAGTCAAACATCATCGTTGAATTTTTGGGATGCGACCCAAGAGATCCTTGGATATGTTGGCAGTAAATACGGTCATCGGACTATCCGAACACGTGCGTACCTAGTACCACGTACTTACCGATTTACAAGACATGATTGGCTTCTAGCAAAGCACCGTGCCTACCCAATTCGCCAGAAATATTCTTTTACAGAATACATGATCTTTATCAGGCATAGTATACGTAGTATTTCGTATTACGATCCAGTATCGGGTGTCATATGCTAGGCTTGGGGCTGGAGTTGTGTCTACCCCGTACGAACCATATATCGGATCAAAAGCAACTAGTCTCTTTATGATCGGAAAATCATGACCTAGTCATACTTCGCCGATGGGTATATCACTTAGAGTACCAGTTCTGTATCCATGCGTGATCATCATCTCCATATAACTGAAGTGATACTTCCGTCTTGACATCACACCCAATACACTACGATTCTCAGTATACCCAGAAGAGGCGTACACAGAACCTGTTAAAGCCTCGGACGATCAAAAATAAAGTATATTGATTGTCGCAAATATTAGCGATGCAAGTCTCAGGTTAAGACCAAATACACCTACCCTGATTCGAATTCCTATAGGCACATAGTCATACTACCAATGAGATTCCGAGGGGTGTATCCAGAGCGAAGCTGTTTCTGTACCATCGGTAAACAGAACCTCATATTACACTTGCATGAGTATCCAATACCCAAATATATGAGAACTATGCCGTTACGCTTCCATAACACGCACACGTGTAATACTAGCCTATTACGCATTATCGATGTTCAATCTCGATAATACTATGACTAGGGATATTTAATGATTAAACCTTAGTGGATTAATACTATCTCATATCTTATTAATCCGGAACTAATCATAAGGACTTTTATCATTTATATATCCAGGTAATCCAATTACAAATGATAAAAGAGCAATTTCCTTTGTCATAGAGTTAATTTGTACAACAGCACCATGTTCTGTACAAATAGTGATGTTATGGGTCATAATTATCCAACAATCTCCCACTTGGCCTATAGCCAATCACTCAAGTGTCTGACATCTGAATTATGTACGGGTCGCTCAAACTTCTGCTTAGAAACAGCTTTTGTCAGTGGATTTGCAAGATTATCATCTGATACGATTCATTCGATCATCACATCACCACGATGTATGATAGAAGAACGAATCAGATGATTTAGTTGAAGTACATACTTGGATCATTGATGAGACCGCGGTTCTTTAGCCTATGTTGTAGCCTAGCTCAGCTGCTAACAGAACTACTCCTAATCCAATTAGAATTATTTAGATCCAAAATGCTTCTTTTGCTACCTCAGCTACAGTAATGTTCCGCTTTTGTTATTTATTCGACAACAGTATCTTGCTTGGAAGATTTCCAGCTCACTGTTTCATTATTTAAACTATAAACGTACGCTTATTACGACTTACAGTCAATTTTATCGGTTTGGAAACTTACAGCGGTGAACCCAGTCACCTCAAGTTCTCATTTCCCTATATACTCAGAAAGTATCCTTGGTTCATCCAAGATACTCAAGGATGTTCTTAACATCAATCCAGTGACCATCACCTGGATTGGCCTGATTGCGTCTATATGTGCTCAAAGCATATGAGACATCAGGTCACGTACATATCAAAACGTATGAACACTGAGAGAGTGTCAGTAGCTTTCTAGATCTATCCCAGTAGATCTTTATTCCTAGAATAAAGCCTGATTCTCCTAGGTATTCTATGGAGAATTTTCATGAAAGCCAAGCTTTCACCAATTTTAGTATGGGAATGTCATTGCTGTGAAGCAATACATCATCAACTTATAGGATATTCACTGTTAGTGCACTCCCACTAACCTTCTTATGTACACAAGAATTATATTCGTTTTGAATGAAATAATATACCATTATGATCTTATCAAAATGTTGGTTTCAAGAACGTAATGCTTGTTTCAATCCATGAATGGATTGGTTTAACTTACAAACCTTGTTTGCATGTTTTGGCATGACAAAACCGTCAGGATGTTGCATACAAACATCCTCCAAAAGGTTTCCGTTAAGGAAAGTGGTTTTGGCGACCAGCTGTCATATTTCATAAACGAAATATGCAGTTATAGCAAGCATTATCCGAATGGATTTAATCATGGCAACATGTGAAAGATTTTCGTCATAGTCGACACTATGTCGTTGACGATACTCTTTCTGTATAAGCCTAGCTGTGTACATTTGTATGTTGCCATCCATGTATGTCTTCCTTGGAAACACATATAGTACCAATAGGCACAATGCCTTATGGTACATCAACCAGTATCCAAACTTGGTTGATATACATGGAATCCATTTCGGACTTCATGACACTTTGCCATAAAAGGAGTCGATACCTTGTATCACTTCCCCATACGTAGTTGGTTCGTCTTCCTCAATAAGATTGACATCTTCATGAGGTGAGATCAGAAACCTATACCTCCCAGGTTGTTTTCTGACTCTCTCCGACCTAAGCGGTTCTTGTGTATTCGAAGATTATTGGTACAGTTTCATCCCTGATGAACTGTTTGTGTTCCGTTAAGGAATCGGTGACTGGAACAGTATTACTCCAATTTTCATCGAGTTTTACTTTCCTCCCACTTACCAGTGCATATAGGAATTCCTCTTAGGAAAACCGCATGGAGAGCAACAATCAAATCGTTCTCTTGTGAGTTGTAAAAGTACTATACTTTAGTTTCCCTAAGACAACCTACAAATTAGGCACTTATCCGATTTGGGTTATAGTTTTGGTATCATCCAAACGTATGCCCAGAATTCCCAAATCTTCAGAAATGAGAAACCCAGTTTCTTTCATGTTCATATATAATATGAAGTCTGTCTAACAGATTTTTATGGAACCTTATTCAAAATACGTATTGCACTGTTTATTGTGTATCCTCATAAGGAAATTGGTAGCTCAGAGTGACTCATCAATAACCTTACTATGTCCAATGAAGTTCGGTTTCTCTGTTCGGACACACCGTCAAAATGAGGTGTTCCGGGAGGAGTCCACTGTGAAAGAATACCATACTCTTTCAAATAGTCGAGAAGCTTATTGCTTAAGTATTTCCATCACGGTCCAATCGTGATGTTTTAATACTTTACCGGTATGTTTTTATACTTCGTGTCCAAACTCTTTTAATTACTCAAAAGTTTCTGATTTATGTTTCACAAGAAACACATAACCGTAACGCGATGCCACATCCGTAAAGGTTACAAAGTATTCATATCCACCTATAGCCTAGTTAGACATGGGACCACTTATGTCACTATGAACAAGGACTAACAGATGGGTGTAGGCACTGCATTTTTGCAGATAAGTCCCTATGATGAGTCTCATTTGGAGACACTACCTTTTAAGTCGAGGAAGTCGCGGGAAACGGACGTCGGAAGGGAATCGGTATTTTTTTTTAGATTTTTATTTGCTTGTTTACCTTCGGGCTCACTTGTTGGACCGCCGTTTTAAAGCACCTTCAGCCCAAAAACCTCGTAAACCACTTAACATTGGCCCAAAACCCCCGCAAGCCACACACCTAGCCCACACACACCAAGCCCACCACCAAAAGCCAACCACATGCCCAAGCCCAATTAAATCTCATCCAAAATAATAAAACACATATTTAACACATGGTGAAATTAAAACAAATCTAAAAAATCACATACCAAATTAAAATAAATCAAATGAAATATAAAATATATCCCTACCTAAATAAAACAAATCAAATAAACATATTCCTAATTTAGATAAATCATGTCTCCAATCAAATATATGATATTCCTAATTTAACAAATCTTGTCCCCAATTAAATATATTTTTCCTTGTGTGACACTAATTAAATAGTATCTCCTTATTACACAAATCTGATTCTTTCTTAAACAATATTAACCCTAGCTTGTCACTATAAAAAAAACACAAAATCCTAAACTCCCCTAGCTAATGTTCACGGAAATCATCAAACACAAAAAACCCTAAGACACTTGACTCACATTCACAAAAGAAAACCATAAAAATCCCTAAGCCTTCTCTTTCTCATCTCCCTTCACCGAAAATACCCACGTGAATCACAAGCCAAAACCATTAATTCTCTCTCACTCAAAACAGCCCATCACGTAGCCACACCCCTCCACCCTCCACGTGAACTACACTCAAACCTGGACTGTTCTCCCTCTCGACAAGACCTTCAGCCATGCAGTCACATGCATGCGTGGAAAACAACCACTAGAACCTTCCCCATTCACGCCTGAAAATAATCACTGGAACCTGCCCTAATCCACGCAACAAACAACCACTAAAACCAGCCCCTTTCACGCCTGAAAATAGCCACTAGAACCTGCCCTCATCCACGCAACAAACAACCACTAAAACCAGCCTCCTTCACGCCTATTGAATCAATCACCAACGACAAAAAATAAAGCCAGCGAACCTGCCATTCTCTCTCACTGGAACATACACTGCAACTCACGCACCAAACTGCCTTGAAACTGCCTTCTCACACGCCTGAAAATAGCCCCCAAAAATCAACACTAAAACAGCCCTTAAACCAGTCCAAATAAACCACAAAACAGTCCCCTATTTACCTCAAAACAGTGACAAAAAAATACAGCAAAAACAGCAGTGAAACATGGTGAAAACAGTAGCTCGAACAGAGAAACAGTGAGGAGAGACGTGAACCAGCGAACCAGAAAAGTTACGGAGTGTTAGCCCTTTCGACGGACTTGTAACGCGCTTCCGAAAGTCGACATAAAAGGTTAGACCTGCGGGGCACTTTTCTTATTTATTTTCATTCATCTTTTAATTGTTTTATTTATTTTTTCCGCATGAGAGTCGTTTGTTGATGCATGTTGTGGCCCTTGAATGAATGGAAAATGTGTCGTCTCTTGTGGTATATAGGATGGAAACCCAGACAAAAATTCCGTAGTTGAATCCGAATGGACGGTAGTGCGATCTGTACTTGGGATACAACTCCACGTACCACATGAGCAAACGGCACATATTTCGCTTTGTTTTATCTTGTTTGTTTATCATCCGCATTTTATATTCCGCCATTTAATTTCCGTACGATTATTTGTTTGTATTGATGATGTGATGCGCATGGGCTTAGTATGATGGTCTAAAGGTTCTCTATTTGAGGGAAGAAAAAGTCTAAAAGACTACCTTTATGACAATACTTTGTCGCGCTGGACAAAGTGTGTTTGATTGAATGTGATATATGTTTAATCAAATATGTGAAGTCCTATATTGTTGTCTTTATTTTATATGCATTGTAATATGATGCGCATGGGCTTAGTACGTTGGTCTAAAGATTCTCTATTTGAGGGAAGAAAAAGTCTAAAAGACTACCTTTATGAAATACTTTGCCGCGCCGGACAAAGTGTGTTTGATTGAATGTGATATATGTTTAATCAAATATGCGAAGTCCTATATTGTTGTCTTTATTTTATATGCATTGTAATGTGATGTGCATGGGCTTAGTACGTTGGTCTAAAGGTTCTCTATTTGAGGGAAGAAAAAGTCTAAAAGACTACCTTTACGACAATACTTTGCCGCGCCTTTCCTATTTCGTCTTTCACTTTATGTACATTAGTTGTTTATGTAATTGACGATATAGTGCGCATGGGCTTAGTACGTTGGTCTAAAGGTTCTCTATTTGAGGGAAGAAAATGCCAAAAGACTACCTTTACGATAATACTTTGCCGCGCCAGACGAAGTATGTTTGGTTGAATGTGAGATATGTTTAGTCTGACATATGAAGTTCCACATTATTGTCTTATTCATTTGTATGCATGGTAATATAATGCGCATGGGCTAACTAGGGTGGATTAAAGGTCCTCTATTCGAGGGAAAATGCCTGAAGGCTACCTTTACTATGATGTTTTGCCGCGCATTTTATTATGTCATTTACCCTTTGCATATCATTGCCCTATTTACGTATGTATTGCATTCTAGTGCGCATGGGCTAACTAGGGTGGAGTAAAGGTCCTCTATTCGAGGGGAAATGTCTAAAGGGCTACCTTTACCACGATATTTTGCCGCGCCGGATGAGGTACACTCGATTGAATGTGAAATATGTTCAATCGGGTACATGAGGTCCTACATTTTGCATTTACTCATCTATGTATGTGTTTGCGTCGTTCTATCATGCATCAGGTCTTGCCCCATTCGAACGCGTTCTTAAACGCTACACGAACGTGAACCTTCTGTTTACCGTTCGAACGCTACTCGAACGCGCATATTTTTATTCTATCATGCATCAGGTCTTTCCCCGTTCGAACGCGTTCTCAAACGCTACACGAATGTGAACCTTCTGTTTACTGTTCGAACTCATTTATGAACGCTACTCGAACGCGCATATTTTCTGTTCCATCATGCATCAGGTCTTGTCCCGTTCGAACGCGTCCTCGAACGCCATACGAATGTGAACCTTATGTTTACCGTTTGAACGCGTTTACGAACGCTACATGAATGAGATTTCATCTGTTTCATCACATTTCATGCATAATTGCTTCTTGGGTGATTCCTCTTGTATCATGTAATTAATCATACCATTCCATTATTGATACCTTTACTGCTATCATCTATTTGTATTCCCGCATTTATCTATTTGATGTGTTCATGAGATGGTTTTCAAGCATGATTAGGTCGTTAGTATGTTACTTGTTTCTTAAGCATGATTTAAACTATTTAGTTGTTTATTTTCAAGCATGATTAGTTATTTATTTTGCGTTTGGAATTGGCCTTATGTTTAGGTTGTTCTTTGTTTTCCGCATTATATAATGGAAGTATGTTCATGAGATTGCCGTGTGTTATTGTATGTTTGCCGTTATGATGATTTATTTTATACATGCAAAACTTAGGAGTAAATTATCCTTGGAAATAAATGTTGCTTAGGCTTGGTTAAATTATTGTACAAACCATTTCATTAAAAGTGGCGTAAGTAAGGGACCATTCCGAACCAAATGGTTTGAGGTAGGGGTGACAATTTGGGTCAGGATTCATTTATTCGTTCGATTCGATTCGCTTTAAAGCGAATACGGGTTTGGAAAAATGGATTCTTTTAATAAATGGGTCAATTCGATTCGATTCGTTTATTAAACGAATCGAATCCGAATTTGAGGTCATCAATTCGTTTATTCGTTAAGCATTCGTTTATTAATTGAATCATAAACGAACCGAATCCGAATCAAATTCGTTTAATACCTGTTTAATATTATTACAAATTTACCCTTAAAATTTTCAAATATGGTTTAATTGTACGAGGGATATTTTAATAATTTACGTTTAACCTAAAAATTTAATTGTATAATGTACAAGGGATATTATGTTTTCTCCACTTCCAGTCTTCCAGCAGCCGCCTCCTTTAAGTCTTTAACCTAAAACTCTCTCAATCTAAAGTCTAAACCTAAAACTCTCTCAATCTCTAAAATTCTCGCACGGTGCACGCTCTCCAGTTCTTCTCACGCACGCTTCACTCTTCGATTCTTCTTCTTCCCGTAAGATTTTGGTTTGTTAATTTTACATTTTTTTTGGCCTGCTCTTCGTTAATTTTATTTCACTCTTCGTTGATTTTATACCTTTTGCAATTCAACAAAGGTGGTTTCCTCTTCTTATTCATTCTATATATAATTAATGAAAAAATATTGTCTAAGAAATTCTTTAATTTGGCATTTTAATTTTATTTCACTCTTCGCTTCACTCTTCGTTTTTTTTTTTTTTTTTTTTTTTTTTTTTTTTTGCTTTGTGATGTTTTATTTCCCATGTTTCTTTTTATGTAGATTTCAAATTAGGTCTTTTATCTCAAAATTGGTCTCTGCATCAGAATTTCACAGATTTACAGTCTAATTAGCAAATTACTATAAACATGTGCTACATTTGTCACATTTTAAAAATAGTTTAATTATATTGTTTGATGATGAATAAAACTTTTTTTATTCTTTATGTTTTCCATGATTAATATATTACATTTGCCATCTATTATATTTCATTCCCTGTTGTGTTGAACATAACAAGACTTTGGCCATTTGTGTTGGAGAAAATGGAAAATAAATCCTTGGCAGCTTTGATTATTGTTGGCAGCTGTTAATCCATTCCCTGCAGCATTATATGATGCTCATGTTGAAAACTTTATCATGACTGAAAATGATAATTATTCATTTCATTTGTTGCAACTCTTGACCTGAAATTATTTTCAGGGAATGACTTGTAGGCCTAACACTCATCGACCAAGCTTCCATGTATTTGCTGATTTGGGCTGTTGTACTTGCTATATATTTGCTGATTTGAGATTTACGCTGTTGTATTTACTGATCTACTATTATATTTACTTCTTTTTATTTACAGGGAAATGGATGCCAACGAAATTGATATGGTGTACACAGTTGATGACTCTCCAAACATTGATGATTTAGATAATTCAATTGAAATGGAAGAGGAGATGGAAAAAAGTTTGCCAACAACAAATGAAACACAATAATTTTGAAAGAAAAGGGAGCACGATCAAGAAAACTAACTTCAAAAGTTTGGTCTTTGTTCTATAAGTTGCCAGGAGAGTATTTTCCAGACAAAAAACCGAGATCGAGATGTAGAAAGTGCAGTATTGAGTACATAACTGTAACTTCTTCTGGCAAATGTAATATGGAAAGACATTTACAAGTTTGTCCAAAATTGAAGATGTGTGATCCCAAACAGATGATGTTAGATCATGGTGATGGTAATATGTTAACTCGTGTTCCAAAGTTTGAAGCTTATGTTTTTCGTGATTTAGTATCTATTGCCATTATCATGCATGATTTTCCATTTCAGTTTGTTTAGTATGAGGGTATTAGGAAAATGATGAAGTATTTGTGTGATGAAGTGCCATTTATCTTTAGGAACACTGCAAAAGCTGATGTGCTAAAGATACACAATAAGGAAAAAGTGAATATTAAAAGCATGTTAGAACAAACTCCAAGTATAATATGTCTAACTACTGATCTATGGACTTTTATTACTACAGATGGTTATTTGTGTCTGACTGCACATTTCATAGATAAAGAATGGAATTTACATAAAAGAGCGTTGAATTTCTGTGAAATGCCAACTCCGCTGAGAAATTATTGTCATTGTTATGTCATTGGGGTATTGAGAAAAAAATATTTTCATTGACAGTAGATAATGCCTCCAGTAATGATGTTTGTGTTCTTATGTTGAAGAGTCAATTGAAATTAAGGAATGCTCTAATATCTGATGGAGATTTTTTCATATTCGATGTTGTGCTCATATGCTCAATTTGATTGTTCACGATGGGTTGAAAGAAATTGAAATAGAAATAGAGAAAGCTCGTGATAGTGTGAAATATGTCAAAGGGTCTCAAACTAGGAAAATAAAATTTTTGGAGTGCGTTAAGCAAGTATCTCTAGATGAAAAGAAAGGGTTAAGACAAGATATTCCTACAAGATGGAATTCCATTTTTCTTATGCTTGAGGGTGTAGTATATTATAAAAATGCTTTCTGTCATTTACAATTGAGTGATTCTAATTATAAGAGTTGTCCTTCTGAAGAAGAGTGGAGAAAAATTGAGAAAATTGGAAAATTCATGTCTATGTTTTATAAGATTACATGTATTTTCTCCGGGACAAAGTTCCCTACTTCAAATTTGTACTTTCCTAAGGTGTTTGCAGTTAAAGTAAATTTGGATCAATTAGTGGCAGATAGAGATGATTACATGAAAAGTATGGCCAAGAAAATGATCATAAAATTTCAGAAGTATTGGTTTGATTTTTGCACCATTTTAGCAATAGCTTGCATATTAGATCCTCGATATAAGATGTCATTCATTGAGTTTGCCAATAATAAAAGCTTATGGTGAAGATTCACAGGAGTTAAAAAATGTTCAAAATAAATTATTTTCCTTATTTGATGAGTACCGATTGGCCGAACCATCCTCCTCTTCGTCCACTTTTACCCAAGAAAACCATGTTGGTACAAGTTCAGGACGTAAGGAAAATGCATTGAACCAAAGCTTGGATATCTTTAAGGTAAATTTATTAGTTATACTTGTTTTGGCTTTATATTATTATTATTATTATTATTGAACCAAAGCTTGGATATCGTTTGATTATTCCTATTTGTACTTGTTTTATAGGAGTTCGATGACTTCCAAAGCTTGAATTTTGATTCATTTGTACGAAAATCTGAATTGGAACTTTATTTGGATGAACCACGAGTTGAAAGAAGTATTGAATTAGACATTCTAAACTTTTGGAAAGGAAACGGATTTCGTTATCCTACTCTTGCTTCCATGGCTCGTGATATCTTGACCATTCCAATATCCACTGTTGCATCAGAATCAGCTTTTAGTGTTGGTGGTCGAGTTCTCGATCAATTTCGAAGTTCACTAAAGCCAGATACGGTGGAAGCGATAATAACCACAAGAGATTGGATGTTCGGAGAGATTGGTAAGTGATCAATCTCTTATTTTATATGGATTATAGGATATTTCACATTCTATATGTTAACTTTCACATTCACTTTTATATGGATTATAGGATATTGATCATTAGATGAAACTCTTGCATGAAATTAATCTTGTAGAATTTATGAATGCTTATATTTATATTTATTTGCATGTTTTATTAACTATATGAATTATTTATATTTATTTATAGAAAATCGTCCAGTCACCATGGACCAACTTACTGAAAATATTATGGAAATGAGCATTAACAATACTACTCCATCAGCAGAGAGTGGCACTAGTCCTAGTGATTATGTGTAAGTTTGACGGTAAAATTTTTTCTCTTAACTCTTTTTCAAAAATATATATATTTTTTTAAAACATAACTCAATAATATAATTTTTTTTATTTGCAGGATTTCATCCCGGATGATAATGATAAAGAATTTGTCTTTACTGTCTAAATATGTATTGAGATTTTGATCAAAATGTGTTTTGAAGATTTTAAGTGTTATTAATTATTATGCAATTGATTTGTAATTTGAATTTTGGAGCTTGTTTTATGGATTTTAAGACTATAACAATGAATATGGTATGGAATTGATGGTTAGATTTTAACATTTTGTATTTTATTTTGATTAAACGAATCGAATACGAATCGAATACAAAATTTGATTCGTTTAATTTTGATATAAACGAATGGAATGCGAATAATAAACGAATCGGATGCAAATAGTAAACGAATCGGATGCGAATGGTAAACGAATAATAAATTGAATTCGATTCGTTTGATTTATGTAAACGAATAAATGAATCGAATACGAATATTCGTTTATTAAATGAATTGAATTCGAATCCTAGTATCAGGATTCGTTTAATAAACGAATCGAATTCGAATTTAGTGCATTACAATTCGATTCGTTTAGAATTCATCACGAATTCGATTCATTGATTCGTTTTGCCACCCCTAGTTTGAGGTCTTCCCTTGCGAGGGGTGAGTGCGGCCTTAAATCTTTGTCCCAGTTCACACTGGGTGGCCACTCCATATTATTTCTCCGGTTTAGTCCCCCGCGGGCCACTCCGTACTCCCAACTAGGCCGCGAGCCTTAAACAGTATACGTCGTCAGTTTCTATGTCCTACAGTCTGGCGACTCCACATGGCATAGAGAATTGGCCCCAAAATAATGTCTTGTAATATTTGGATTTGTGCTTTACTTAATCGTGTCTACCGTGGGTTGAAAGGGGTTTAATCAAAAGCACTTTTTAAGGCTAGGTAATGGTTTTGTGTCTTCCTTCATTCACTACCTTTCTACAAGGAAAAGCTGTGAAGGCACCTGGAAAATCATGTACTCGTAGCTTATTGTGATGGACTAATTTGGAGGACTCGTTGTTTATTTCTGTACCAAGCGATAAGAGCCTAAGAGGCTTGGGTTTTAAAGAGAGTTCGCTCCGCCCTCCCTCTGGGGAATCTACAACGGGAAATCCATTTGACAGTCAGTCACGCACCATAACTCATCGGCACGTACCATAAGGTATAAAAAAGGTGCGCTCACTTGGTCGCTTGAACCCTTGAGTGGGGAGACCTAGTTGTGGGCAATCTTTCGCCAGCGAGAGTCTTTGTCTACACTCCCGCAAAACCACACGTAGACCGGAGTTGTATGGCCTATAACAACTATTTCCTTGTGCTTGTGGATCATCCTCATTTGGATGCAGTTGGACTTCTTGTCAGAAATGTGAACTTGTTGGGCCATTTAAACTGGGACGAGTTCGTATCCTATGACAATTGGGCCAAAAGCTTCTGAAATGGCGATGGGCCGCTCTGTAGAAATTATTGCTCTATGCTTGAATTATCTCTTTATGCTTGTATTTGTGGACCATCCTCATTCGGATACAGTTGGACTTCTTGTCAGAAATGCGAACTTGTTGGGCCATTTAAACTGGGATGAGTTTGTATCCTATGACAATTGGGCCAAAAGCTTCTGAAATGGCGATGGGCCGCTCTGTAGAAATTATTGCTCTATGCTTGAATTATCTCTTTATGCTTGTATTTGTGGACCATCCTCACTCGAATGCATTTGGACTTCTTGTCAAAAATGCAAACTTGTTGGGCCATTTAAACTGAGACGAGTTTGTATCCTATGACAATTGGGCCAAAAGCTTCTGAAATGGCGATGGGCCGCTCTGTAGAAATTATTGCTTTGTGCTTGAATTATCTCTTTATGCTTGTATTTGTGGACCATCCTCATTTGGACGCAGTTGGATTTTTTGTCAGAAATGCAAACTTGTTGGGCCATTTAAACTGGGACGAGTTCGTATCTTATGACAATTGGGCCAAAAGTTTCTAAAATGACGATGAGCCATCCTATGTTTGGGCCCCTTATCATTTGAAGTTGTTTAACCATGTTATCGCAAAGGTGTAAACCTGTTGGGCCTTTTCAACTGGGACAAGTTTTCACCTTGCAATAACAGGATTGAATAGTTTAAAATGATAACGGGCCGATTTATATGCATCGCACGTATCTCATGTATCTCATACATACACACATTATGTTAACTCTCTTGTGTCTTAAGAGCCAACATAGATATCTGTTGGGTTAGGGAAAAGGGAAGACTTGTTAAAAGGCCAATAGTAAACATGAGTGAATTGGAGAATGAAGCGTCCCGTATGGATCAGTTGAAGACCAATCTCACCAAGGTTACTGAATAGTTGCAAGCCTTGACTGCTACTATGGCTAATATGGATGTGCCCCGTGCTGGGGGAAATTCTGAGAATGTGAGGCGTGAGGAGCCTCCGAATGGGTTGGGGGATGATATCCCCACTTTTGATGATGACATGGCAGAATATGCGACAGGAAGAATGATTGGGTCTCAGGCAGAATTTCAGAAGCTCCGGGATCAGGTAGAAACAGTTACCCGTAAAATGAGGGGTAAACATGAAGAGTTGTTAGATTATGAAGTAATGACTTTTGAAGAACAACTGCCAGCTCAATTTAAAATGCCGGATATAGCCAAGTTTAATGGGAATGGGGACCCGAGGGTCCATCTCCGACAGTATGTTTCGGTTATGAGTTCAGTGGGCTTGTCACAGCGCCAGTGCAAAAAATGTTTAGGATGTCGCTCGAGAGGGCACCCGTAGTGTGGTACCATAGCCTTGAAAGAAAGGTTAAGGAAGATTGGAGGGAACTGGCAGACGCCTTTCTGAAACAGTATGTTACAGACTTGGAGATTGACTTGTCGCTCCGCGACTTGGAAAATACCAAGCAGAAGCCGGAAGAGAACTTCAAAGAGTATGTAGATCGCTGGAGAAGCTAGCTTCTGAAGATGTAGACTCGGCCCTCGGAGAAGGACCAGATAAAAATGATCATCAAGGGCACCAAGCCCTCTATTTATGGTAAGCTGAGGAGGATGACTTCGATGATTGCTGATTTCCGACAGTTGAGGGAGACAGTTATGGATATTGAGGAGGAAGAGGCTGAAAACAGAAAGTTCTATGGCCAGAATAGAAGGACTTTTGGGGGCATTCTGAGACTAAGCCCGCTACTGCCGAGGTTGCTGCCATGAGGAACCGACATTTCTCTAACCTGGGGAAGCCTTTATCTAAGGTGCTTGAGAAGTTGAAAGGACAATGACTCCTAAAACCCTTAGAGCCTAAACCACTTCCAGATCCTATACCACCCAACCTTGACCTAAGCCTGTATTGTCACTTCCATCAGAGGAGAGGCCACGAAACTGACAACTGTACCCGCCTTAGGCATGAAATCCAAAACCTCATTGATGCCAATAAAATACCCGATCTTGAGAAAGAACAACCCAACACACATCGGAACCCCCTACCAAATTACCACTCTGTTCCACCACCCACCTATATGATCAACTCTGGCCTACCCGAAAGCTTCATCCTCCAAGCTCTCAACCACCCAGCTTCTTTCATAAGGATAGGGGATGACAACGGTAAAGAAACATAGGCTGAGGAAGATGGCATTGCTGTGGATGATGAGACTGTTCTTCCTAGCTTATTTGATCGCAATTCTATATTTTAATAAAGACATTGATTTTATCTACTTGTTCGAACCTGTTCTTGATGATAATAAAGACGTTCATTTCGTTTACTTCCCAGAGTATCTTCCTTCAACCTGCAACATGAGTATGTTTGACAAAAGCATTCAACCCTAGTACTATGATACTCAGCAATGTCTAGAACACGGGGAATCCTCGGAAGAAGCAAGCAGAAAAGACAGGGTAGCCATTAAGAAATGGGGAAACAAGGTGGTAAAGCTATCAGACTTAGAAGAGAGTGAGCTCACCAAGCCAACCAACGTGGATAGAATGAAGCGGCACTTTGCCTGAGAAGACCGAATAGTCATCAAGGGAACTGGATGAAGACCTAACCCAACGGTTCGAAAATGGACCACTACCACATCAGACGCTGAAAAGGGCGCTCCAAAATAGAGCACAGTCCAAAAAGGGACAACTATCACAATAGATGCCGAAAATGGCACTCCAAAATGGAGCACACACGACAGATGCCGAAAATAGTGCTCCAAAATGGAGAACACACTCTATATGCCGAAAATGGCGCTCCAAAATGGAGCACACACAACAGATGCTGAAAATGGCGCTCCAAAAATGGAGCACAGTTCGAAAATGGACCACCAGATCAACTCAGTTCGAAGTAGCAGGCAAGTCAGGTGGCAGTTGGCGAGCTAGGTAAGTAAATATGCATAGCATAAACTTTAATAGGATTGTCATTATCACACACTGCACAAGTCCCATCAAAGTGGGGGCGACTGTAGGCACTGCATTTTTGCATATAAGTCACTATAATGAGTCTCATTTGGAGACACTACCTTTTAAGTCGAGGAAGTCGCGGGAAACGGACGTCGGAAGGGAATCTGTTTTTTTGTTAGATTTTTATTCGCTTGTTTACCTTCGGGCTCACTTGTTGTACCTCCGTTTTAAAGCACCTTCAGCCCAAAAACCTCGCAAACCACTTAACCTTGGCCTAAAACCCCCGCAAGCCACACACCTAGCCCACACACACCAAGCCCACCACCAAAAGCCAACCACACGCCCAAGCCCAATTAAATCTCATCCAAAATAAAAAAAAAAAACATATTTAACACATGGTGAAATTAAAACAAATCTAAAAAATCACATACCAAATTAAAATAAATCAAATAAAATATAAAATATATCCCTACCTAAATAAAACAAATCAAATAAACATATTCCTAATTTAGATAAATCATGTCTCCAATCAAATATATGATATTCCTAATTTAAACAAATCTTGTCCCCAATTAAATATATTTTTCCTTGTGTGACACTAATTAAATGGTATCTCCTTATTACACAAATCTGATTCCTTCTTAAACAAGATTAACCCTAGCTTGTCATTATAAAAATAACATAAAATCCTAAACTCCCCCAGCTAATGTTCACGGCAATCATCAAACACAAAAAACCCTAAGACACTTGACTCACATTCACAAAAGAAAACCATAAAAATCCCTAAGCCTTCTCTTTCTCATCTCCCTTCACCGAAAATACCCACGTGAATCATAAGCCAAAACTATTAATTCTCTCTCACTCAAAACAGCCCACCATGTAGCCACGCACCCTCCACCCTCCACGTGAACTACACTCAAACCTGGACTGTTCTCCCTCTCGGCAAGACCTTCAGCCATGCAGTCCCATGCATGCGTGGAAAATAACCACTAGAACCATCCCCATTCACGCCTGAAAATAATCACTAGAACCTGCCCTCATCCACGCAACAAACAACCACTAAAACCAGCCCCTTTCACGCTTGTAAATAGCCACTGGAACCTGCCCTCATCCACGCAACAAACAACCACTAAAACCAGCCTCATTCACGCCTAGTAAATCAGTCACCAACGACAACAAACAAAGCCAGCGAACCTGCCCTTCTCTCTCACTGGAACATACACTGCAACTCACGCACCAAACTGCCTTGAAACTGCCTTCTCACACGCCTGAAAACACCCCCAAAAATCATCACCAAAACAGCCCTTGAACTAGTCCAAATAACCCACAAAACAGTCCCCTATTTACCTCAAAACAGTGACCAGAAAATAGAGCGAAAACAGCAGTGAAACGGGGTGAAAAAAGTAGCTTGAACAGTAAAACAGTGAGGAGAGACGTGAATCAGCGAACCAGAAAAGGTACGGAGTGTTAGCCCTTCTGACGGCCTTGTAATACGCTTCCGAGAGTCGACATAAAAGGTTAGACCTGCGGGCACTTTTCTTATTTATTTTCATTCATCTTTTAATTGTTTTATTTATTTTTTCCGCATGAGAGTCATTTGTTGATACATGTTGTGGCCCTTGAATGAATGGAAAATGTGTCGTCTCTTGTGGTATATAGGATGGAAACCCATACGTAAATTCCGTAGCCGAATCCGAATGGACGGTAGTACGGTCTGTACTTGGGATACAACTCCACGTACAACTTGAGTAAACGACACATATTTCGCTTTGTTTTATCTTGTCTGTTTATCATCCGCATTTTATATTCCGCCATTTAATTTCCGTATGATTATTTGTTTGTATTGATGATGTGATGCGCATGGGCTTAGTATGTTGGTCTAAAGGTTCTCTATTTGAGGGAAGAAAAAGTCTAAAAGACTACCTTTATGATAATACTTTGCCGCGCCGGACAAAGTGTGTTTGATTGAATGTGATATATGTTTAATCAAATATGTGAAGTCCTATATTGTTGTCTTTATTTTATATGCATTGTAATATGATGCGCATGGGCTTAGTACGTTGGTTTGCAGGTTCTCTATTTGAGGGAAGAAAAAGTCTAAAAGACTACATTTATGACAATACTTTGTCGCGCCGGACGAAGTATGTTTGGTTGAATGTGACATATGTTTAGTCGTACATACGAAGTTCCACATTATTGTCTCATTCATTTGTATGCATGGTAATATAATGCGCATGGGCTAACTAGGGTGGATTAAAGGTCCTCTATTCGAGGGAAAATGTCTGAAGGCTACCCTTACTATGATGTTTTGCCGCGTATTTTATTATGTCATTTACCATTTGCATAGCATTGCCATATTTACGTATGTATTGCATTCTAGTGCGCATGGGCTAACTAGGGTGGAATAAAGGTCCTCTATTCGAGGGGAAATGTCCAAAGGGCTACCTTTACCATGATATTTTGCCGCGCCAGATGAGGTACACTCGATTGAATACGAAATGTGTTCAATTGGGTACACGAGGTCCTACATTGTGCATTTACTCATCTATGTATGTGTTTGCCCCGTTCGAACGCATTCTCAAACGCTACACGAACGTGAACCTTCTGTTTACCGTTCGAACATATTTACGAACGCTACTCGAACGCGCATATTTTTGTTCTATCATGCATCAGGTCTTGCCCCGTTCGAACATGTTCTCAAACGCTACACGAACGTGAACCTTCTGTTTACCGTTCGAACTCATTTACGAACGCTACTCGAACGCGCATATTTTCTGTTCCATCATGCATCAGGTCTTGTGCCATTCGAATGCCTCCTCCAATGCCATACGAACACGAACCTTCTGTTTACTGTTCGAACGCGTTTACGAACGCTACACGAATGAGATTTTGTCTGTTTCATCACATTTCATGCATAATTTCTTCTTGGGTGATTCCTCTTGTATCATGTAATTAATCATACCATTCCATTATTGATACTTTTACTGCTATCATCTATTTGTATTCCCATATTTATCTATTTGATGTGTTCATGAGATGGTGTTCAAGCATGATTAGGTCGTTAGTATGTTACTTGTTTCTTAAGCATGATTTAGACTATTTAGTTGTTTATTTTCAAGCATAATTAGTTATTTATTTTGTGTTTGGAATTTGCATTATGTTTAGGTTGTTCTTTGTTTTCCGCATTATATAATGGAAGTATGTTCATGAGATTGCCGTGTGTTATTGTATGTTTTTCCGTTATGATGATTTATTTTATACATGCAAAACTTAGGAGTAAATTATCCTGGGAAATAAATGTTGCTTAGGCTTGGTTAAATTATTGCACAAACCATTTCATTACAAGTGGCGTAAGTAAGGGACCATTCCGAACCCAATGGTTTGAGGTCTTCCCTTGTGAGGGGTGAGTGCGACCTTAAATCTTTGTCGCAGTTCACACTGGGTGGTGACTCCATTTTATTTCTCCGGTTTAGTCCCCCGTGGGCTACTCCGTACTCCCAACTAGGCCGCGAGCCTAGAACAGCATGCGTCGTCAGTTTATGTGTCCTACAATCGGTGGCATTTGCACTTTTACCAAGTAAAAGGTATTTTAGGCACTTTGCCTAATAAACTAGATTCGTAGACATCATTTGAATTAGAATCAAATCTGTCCTAGTATCCACTCTTCGAAAGTGTGGATATACGAATCTTGTTAATGCATCCCAGATGATAATGCCACAAATAAGTCTCATTTGATTTACTCAATTTGAGCTATTTGTTTGTCATGTTATATGTTTGAGATTATCTGGAGTGAACATATATTCATGTACCATATCTAGTATCAAAAATCCAATTTTAAAACCAGCAGTGAACATGTTTATAACAAACATTCTTAAAGCCGGAGTCTTGTCTCGCCTTCACTTCCTTCATGTCTGCCTTGTCCATACGGCTGTCACACTTCCAGTGACCCCGTTTGCCACAGTTTAGGCAGACAAATTGGGATATGCCCTTTTAAGAAGCTTTGGCTGTGCATAACGAATTGAGCACTAAAGTTATCATCACAATGAGTCTTCCTAAGCTCATGCTCTACTATTCGCTCAACTCCGAGCTCATGCTTGAGAGGTTTCTCTATCAAATAGAATAACTTCTCTGCTCCTATGACTATCGTGAAGTTCTATTCCCAATCTGAAAATTAAAGCCGTTAAAGACATTTTTCCCAGGATTATGTCATTTGACGCTAATCTTTCAGTCATCTTGATTGCTATAGTCCAACTATCCAATCAACGATTTCGGGTACAATTAAATTAAATGATTATTATAGTCTAACTATATAATCAACTACAATTGTTCGGTTACATAAAATGTATTGATTACTATAGTCTAACTATATAACCAACCACAAATGAAGTAGTTTGAATACAGTCCAACTGTTAAATTAAAACAACAATTGAATATTAGTCCAACTAATATATTTATAAATAATTAATGATGAAAAAGAAATGAGCGCGTATTGGCAAGTATCTAAACAAAATTACAAATTTAATACTTGCCTCCCACTATTTTTCGGCGAGCCTCTAACCCTCTGTGGAGTACTCAGGAAACCTAGTTTCCTAGTGGGATAGGATCCCGTTAAATAACACACAACCATGACAGGTAGATCTCTAAGATCAATTGGATCCCATCCAATTCCTAGGTCCAGTAGGTGGACCTCTAAGTCCGAAACATATATATAATATATATGCCAATATATCCAATATATTTTCCTAACCTTTTCCTCTGAATCAACTAAGCCTTGGCTTTGGCACAACAAGCTTAATGATTCCAGTTAAACGGGACCCATTGACAGTGGGAAAGCTTCATAATCGAGGCCGATGAAAAAGAAGTGACCTTGACTTTGGCCAACAAATCACAACTTGCCCAAGGCGTACGATATGGAACAAAGCATTCATGATTCAAACACATCCGCGATGGAAAAAGGTCTTGACTTTGGCCAACAAACCAAGCCAATCTTGGATCTTGAGAGAGAATCACTCAATGGAAGGAAAAACGCTTAATATGGAATGAGGGTTTTTGTCGCGATTTGGCAACCAATTTATTATCTTTAATTAGGTCTCATCATACACCCTTAAGCATGATTTCTAAAAGCATAATAAGGCGCGAGATAAATAATAATGATATGCGGATGGATATATGATACATATTGTTCCTAGAACAAATCTCTCAATTTCCTCTCTCCTGCTAGCACGATTCTTACTTCTACCCAATTACATAATACTTCTAAATAAACATCATTTACATTGAGGGGAATTGGTGAGAAGAGAAATACAATGAGATAAGGAGATAATAGGCTGGACACGCAGGTCCAATTTAATAAATTCTAAATTTATTACAATAATTTCCAAAATTGCCCTCACCCTTCTAATATCCATCCGATATACTTTATTCATACATACATCCAAGTATTCACACAAAGAATGTTATCAATCAATCTAATACAATTAATTAATCTTTAATTAATGACCATCCAATGTTCATACAACGATTTGATTTGCTCGAGTCAAACTCGTTTAAGAATAAATACTTAAAGTAAGTATTCTTGAATTATATCGAACTGCAATTTTAAATCCAATTAAATTGTATCCAATACTAATTCATATTTAATTCCAAATTAAATAATTACACTTATTTATGTGCCTAAAGACTTGGATTCCAAATCCAATCTTAGGGTCTCAAAGGCCCAATTAGTATCCAATACTATTTAATTAAAGTCTCATGGGCTTTCAATTAACTCTTTTGGCGTGGGCTTTGGCCATTATGGATTAACCCAAAAGCCTTGGCCCACGCAGGTCCAATTTAATAAATTCTAAATTTATTACAATAATTTCTAAAATTGCCCTCACCCTTCTAATATCCATCCGATATACTTTATTCATACATACATCCAAGTATTCACACAAAGAATGTTATCAATCAATCTAATCCAATTAATTAATCTTTAATTAATGACCATCCAATGTTCATACAACGATTTGATTTGCTCGAGTCAAACTCGTTTAAGAATAAATACTTAAAGTAAGTATTCTTGAATTATATCGAACTGCAATTTTAAATCCAATTTAAATTGTATCCAATACTAATTCATATTTAATTCCAAATTAAATAATTACACTTATTTATGTGCCTTAAAGATTTGGATTCCAAATCCAATCTTAATGGGTCTCAAAGGCCCAATTAGTATCCAATACTATTTAATTAAAGTCTCATGGGCTTTCAATTAACTCTTTTGGCGTGGGCTTTGGCCATTATGGATTAAACCCAAAAGCCTTGTCCCATTTAGGAATCATCATATGCCATAAAATCAATTTAGGCCCATTAGGCCCAATTAAATTATTAAAGGCCCAATAGTTATATTTTGGACTTTATGGAAATGGTTTAGGCCCAAATATAATCCAAGACTAAAATTTGGCCCAACCAAACCCATTAGCCCAAATACAACAAGTAAATTATATATTAATTCAATTAAAGTGCAATCACCATAATTAATTAATTAACCTAATGTTTCCAAAATATTAATTTAATCTAATTAATCATGCATAATTCCCACATTCATGTCCAACACAAAATTAAGGCAAAATCAATTCTACAACATGCTTCACATCTCACGGCAATGGCAACAAAAATCATTCAATTTGATTTCAATGCAATTAAATCAACATTCAATATTTCTATCATGCCATTTAACACATCCAATTGTCAATTTTCAAAAAATTACCATGAGCAATTCCTATGGTGTATTCGGCCAAGGTATAGATTTTAGGGAAAATTAATCTAATCCATTTTTCACAAAATCAATCATGCATAACTCCAAGTCATCATTATCCAACCATGTCCAAACAACCAATTTAGGCATTTACAAGCTCCAAGCAAAAATCCCTAAATAAAGTCTATAAACCCTAGAAATTAAATCATGCTTAGATCTCGCTTTGATACCATTGTTAGTGTCCTAGACATGCCACAGGATCTCTAAGCGTGATTCGTGTGTGAATAAAATCAAAAATAAGTTACGGAAGACTTACATTGATCGGCTTGAGTTCAAAACTTTTATGGATGTTGAAGCTTCCAAGTTCATGGGTGAGTATCCATATCACCTTCATTTGACTCCCTTATGTGCTAGTAAGAACAAATGGAAGAATTTTGCTCTCCAAGAGAAGCAACAATTCAGCCAAGAGAGAGGAAATGAATCGGCCAAAGGCTTGAGAAACAGAGGCCAATCGGCCTAAATAACAAAGGCCTATCGGCTAAGCTTCCAAAGCAAAAACAAGCCATTTCGGCCAAGAAATGAAAAAGGTCATTGTTGTTTGTTTGGGCTTTGGCCTTTGTTGTTTGTTTCTCATTCGGCCAAAGGCATTCATCCAGAAGCAAAAATGCTTCTTTTCGGCCAACCATCCAACAAAGGCAATTTTAGCCTTTTTATATGGCAGAGGCAAAAAGCAAAAGAAAGTCAGAGAGAAAATCTTATTGGTTTTTTCAAAATTCTAAATTTAATGGCCACTACCTTCGCCAATTTGAAAAAGAGAAGATTTATGGCCACATGGCCAAAATCGAGAGAAAGAGATTAATTTCCAAGAAATAAAAAAAATATGTTGAGTGTTAACTTGGTAGGTGTAATGTATATCAAATCCAATTTATTACATTGCCAACCACATATATCAATTGTTGACAATTGATGTAAGTCATGGGTTTCACCCATTTAATTCAAAATTTGGTTGGCTTACACAACACACATTGGGCTTGGGTTCGTTTAATCCGATTAAACGAATTTTCCGTCACGACGCAATTAAATTTAATTTAATTAAATAATAATGCCTCGCAAAATTATTATTAAAGTCACTTACAAATTAATTCCAAATTAATTCATTCGCTAGAATTAAAATCCAATTTAATTCCGCGTTGAAATCCGATATCATTTAATATATCTAATATATTATTTTAGCCCAATTAAATAAATTAAATAGTAAAATCCAATTTAACTATCAAATTTATTTTGCCGATTAATTCCAAATTAATCGTGTTATCTTCTCTCGACGAATTTAATCCCAGATAAATTCTCGACACAATTAATCCCAGATTAATTCTTTCTCTGATAATTAATCTCAGATTAATATTGTTCGAGTCAAACATCATCGGTGAATCTTTGGTATGCGACCTAAGAGATCCCTGGATATGTTGGCAGTAAATACGGTCATCAAACTATCCGAACACGTGCGTACCTGGTACCACGTATTTACCGATTTACAAGACATGGTTGGCTTCTAGCAAAGCACCGTGCCTACATAATTCTCCATAAATATTCTTTTACGGAATACATGATCTTTGTCAGGCGTAGTATACATAGTATTGCGTATTACGATCCAGTATCGGATGTCACATGTTAGGCCTAGGGCTGTAGTTGTGTCTGCCCCGTACAAAGCATATATCGGATCATCAGCAGCTAGTCTCTTTATGATGGGAAAGTCATGACCTAGTCATACTTCACCGATGGCTATAGCACTTAGAGTACCAGTTTTGTATCCCTGCGTGATCATCATCTCCATATGACTGAAGTGATACTTATGTCTTGACATCACACCCAATACACTACGATTCTCAGTATACCCAGAAGAGGCGTACACAAAACCTGTTAAAGCCCCGGACGACCAAAACCAAAATATATTGATTGTCACAAATATTAGCGATGCAAGTCTCAAGTTAAGACCAAATACACCTACCCTGATTCGGATTCCCATAGACACATAATCTTACTACCAATGAGATTCCGATGGGTCTATCCAGAGCGAATCTGTTTCCGTACCATCAGTAAATAGAACCTCCTATTACACTTGCATGAGTATCCAATACCCAAATATATGAGAACTATGTCGTTACGCTTCCATAACATGCACAAGTGTACTACTAGCCTATTCCGCATTATCGATGTCCGGTCTCGATAATACTACGACTATGGATTTTTAATGATTAAACCTTAGTGGATTAATACTATCTCATATCTTATTAATCCAGAACTAATCATAAGGACTTTTATCATTTATATATCCAGGTAATCCAATTACAAATGATAAAAGAGTAATTTCCTTTGTTCTGTACAAATAGTGATGCTATGGGTCATAATTATCCAACATCGATTGCCCGCTCGAACCAGATCTTGGTTCAATTCAGACCTCGTGTCTGTACCGCAATCGCGCATAATTTAGCTAGACTTGCTTTAACTAGGGATTGTTGTGGTTGTTGGAAGGATTTCTTCCCTCATTTTGTATTTTTGTTGCTCTAGTGATGAATGAATTTCATTTTCAAAAAAAAAAAATGGATGTTAATAGAATAAGTTAAACATAACTTTTGAAATTTCAAAAACAGTCGTCAAAACATTTAAAACTAGACTGACACGTCTCTTTTTTATTTTACTTCTTATATTTAATTATTAATTTCTTGTTAATTTTATTAAAGTGGGGAGAGAGAAAGCTGACAGTTGTAAATTATGAAAGTTCCTACTTCTAGGAAAGTACGGATTTTGGCTAAGAATTTTAGGGTTATGACAGTTCCAGATGAAAGAAAATTCAAATATTTATAATTTTGTTTTTTATAAGATTTTATAGTTATGAGGTTTTCAAGAATGAAATTGATGAAAAATCCAAAGTGTAATATATGTAATTATTAAAGCCAAAAACAAAAAAAAAAAACAATAAAGATATATATATATATAGGTAGGAAATGACATCCACCCTTTGGTAGAATGTCATTTCCCACAAATTATGCAATTTGTAAGATGATTTGCAAATTACATGATGCATGGAGGGTGAGGGCGCTGAGCCCTCTACTATAATTAGAGGTGCTCAACACCTTAGAAAATTAGCTTCTTTCATAGATTTCTCTCTGAGAATTTGTGAAAAGTTTCAGTTCTTGTGTGTTTTATTTTTAAAGCTTTGTTATAATTTTTTTCTTCTAGTAATAAAATCATCTTTGTTTTTATTCAAAGTATGAGTAACTAATTACACCCATCTGGGGTAAAAGGCAAAACTCTTTATATAAAAATATGGATTAATCTTACTTATATTATAATATATGAATTGTAATCTGTAAACTAATAATTAATTTAAATCTGAATTAATTATTGACAAATTTTGTTATCACCTATATGGTTGGTTTTATATATTTGACATAATTGAGTACCTGACTGGACTTGTTATAGAGAAATGTTATCACTGCATTTATGGCGGGTTTTATATATTTTGGCATAATTAATTTCTGAAATAAACTAATTGGGTAATAATGACAATTTATATATTATAAAAAGTAAGATTTCTCTAAATTTGAAATATTAAAAGTGGATCCCTTAGCCCGACATTTTTTTTCTTGCAATCCAATTTAAAATTTTCAATCACTTCAAAGAATTCAATGTTTTTAAATAACTACTTTGTGAGTGTGTCAAGTGTTTGACGCCGTTGTCGGGGAAATATAATTTAGTAGATAAAAAATAATTTAACATCATTGTATTTTTTTCTTTTTCTTTTTTGTTTTTATTTTATATTTCCTTTTGTTGTATTTTATGCATCTCACTTTTTTCTTCTTTTTATTTTTGTAGATCCAAGATGTTCTGATTAATCCGAAATGAATCATGAACCTAGACATCTCACATATAGACAAACCCTGTACTTAATTCTTCAAGGTTACAAGAGACAGAAAACTCAAGTTTAGAGAATGAATGCCAAGATCAGGTCAAACATATGGAGCTAAGAAAGTATCAAGTACGGTCATTTGTAATAAAGACATGGATTACGCTTGTATATGAGGCGCAATATCTTTATAGATATGAGTGTTGGACAGTTATGACCCATAGCGTCACTATTTGTACAGATCATGGTGTTATTGTACAAATTAACTATGTGACAAATGAAATCGCTCTTTTATCATTTGTGATTAGATCACCAAGATGTATAAATGATAGAAGGTCCATATGATTAGTTCCTGGATTGAGATGATATGAGACAGTATCAATCCACGAAGGTTTAATCATTAAATATCACTAGACAGAGTATTATCGAGAATGGACATCGATAATGCGGAAAAGACTAGTATTACACTTGTGCGCGTTGTGAGGGCATAACGGCATAGTTCTCATATATTTGGGTATAGGATACTCATGCAAGTGTGGTAGGAGGTTGTGTTTTACCGATGGTACAGAAAATAGCTTCGTTCTAGATAGACCCCTCGGAATTCCATTGGTAGTATGACTATGTGTCTACGAAAGTCCGAAATCATGGTAGGTGTATTTGGTCTTAACTTGAGACTTGCACCGCTAATACTTGCGATAATCAATGTACTTTGGTTTTGGTCGTCCAGGGCTTTAACAGGTTCTGTGTACGCCTCTGCTGGGTAAATTGAGAATCGTAGTGTGTTGGGTGTGATGTCGAGAAGGAAGTATCACTCCAGTCATAGTGGAGATGATGGTCACGTAGGATACGGAACTGGTTCTCTTATGTACTGCAGTCATCGGGATAAAATGACTAGGTCATGTTTATCCGATTATAGAGACTAGTTACCAGAGATCTGATATGTGTTTCGTACAGGGCAGACACAATTCCAGCCCCAGGCCTTGCATGTGACATCTGATACTGGATCGAAATACGCAATACTACGTAAACTACGCCTGATATAGATCGTATATTTCTGTAAGGATATTTATGGAGAATTGGGTAGGCATGGCGCTTACGTGTTCGGATAGTCCGACGACCGGATTTACTGCCAACATATCCAGGGATCTCATGGGTCGCTTCCTAAAGATTCACCGATGACGTATGACTCGCACTTTATTAATCTGAGATTAATTAGATGAGAGAGAAAATTAATCTGGGATTAATTGCGGAGATATTTTATCTGGGATAAAATATCATTTAAGAGAGAGAACGATTAATTTGCAATTAATCGATAAAATAATATATTCGATATATTATACGAAATTAGATTTCGACGCGGAATTGAAATTAGATTTTAATTCGGGCGAACGAGTTAATTTAGAATTAATTCGTTAGCGATGTGAATAGTGATTTTGCTAGGCATAATTATTTAATTACGTCGCAAAGGAAAATTCGTTAATTTAGAATTAGCGAACCCGAGCCTGGGAGTGTTTGCGAGCGCACTCACATTTCGAATTCAAGTGCGGCTCACAAGTCACATCAAGCGTCAAATCACTTGTCACTTTGAGTGATGTGACAATTTGTCACTTGATTGATTGATGGAAGTGGTTGACATTATTGCCTTTGACTTTTTGGAAAAGGAAAAATGGTATATGTTTATTTGTTTTTTGAAAACAATTAACTAATACAATTTTTGTAACAACCAACATTCACTCTCTCTCTCCCACATGTATTCGGCCAAGGGCCTTTTATCATCTTCTCCAATTTTTCTTCTATGGCTTAAACACAAGGTGTATCAATGGTGATTTTTGTGGCAAAAATTACCAAGAGCTAGCACTCCAAAGAGTCATCCTAAGGTGATAGGGAACCGCACTTGTGAACTTGGAATCATCAAACAAAGCTTGGAGCTTGTAGATTCATCCATGGAGGACAACTTGGTGATGACCAAAAATTGAGGAGCCCAAAAACCAGTAAATGCCGTGAGCTTCATGGAGTTCAAAGGGCATAAAAAGTTTTATTCTTCGTTGCATCGCTCAACCGCTCAATGTAAGTATTCCGCAACTTCTTTGATGTATTCACATGTATGTTTCATTGCTTTAATCGATCTTCAGGACCGTAGAAACCCCAACAATGGTATCAGAGCGAAGTTGAGCATGAAACTTAAACTTAGGGTTAAAATTGGGTAAATTGTATTTGAGCATGATTTGATGAAATTGTTTGATTGAGTATGCTTAAATGATGTTTAATTGAAGTTTGATTTGATCAATTTCATGAAAATTTGATTGGATCAATTTTTGCCCAATATCTTGGCTTGACCGAATGGTATAATGCCTTAAATGTCTTGGTATTTTTTGTTTTTTGATTCATTGGATGACTTGAAATAAATTGGGTAATGTTGAATTGGATTTGATTGGATTAAAACCGAAATCAGACAAAATTACCCTACCAATGCCGAGACATGTAAGCATGTAAATGGGTTTGATTTTTGATTAAATTGTGTTGGACACTAATTGATGTTAATGAGCATAATTAATTGTACAAATTTGTGTTTTGGAAATGTTAATTTGGGTAATTGATTATTCTATACACTTTGGTTAATTAAATATAAAATTTGGAATTTTTGTGATTTAATTAATTGGGCTACTTTTGGAAATTGGGCTTGAAAAGTTGTAATTGGACTTTAATGGGCTTGGTTGTACCAAGATGGGTTTAAGCTAAATTGGTTGGATCCAATTGGGCCCAAAACCATATCCATAAAGTCCAATTATGACTAATAGACCTTTAATATTTAATTGGGTCTAATGGGCCTAAATTGGTTTCTTGGCAAATAAAGGTGATTCCTTAAATGGGCTTTGGTATTTGGGTTTGACCCATATTGACCAAAAGTCCATGCCTTAGAAATTAATTAAAAGTCCATTGGACTTTAATTAAATTAACATTGGATGTTAATCGGACTTTGAGACCCGTAATGATTAGATTTTGAATCTAAGTCGTAAAGGTTCGTTAATAAAATGTAATATTTAATTTGAAATTAAATAGTGAATTAGTATTAAATGCATATTAAATTGGATTTAATGTTGTAGTTTAATTTAATTCAAGAATTCGTACTTTGAGTACTTATTCGCAAAATGAGTTTAACTCGCGCAAAATCAAATCGTTGTTTGAACATTGGATGGTCATTAATTATCAGATTAATTAATTGGATTAGATTGATTGATAATGCTTGTGTGACTACATGGTTGCGATGCATGAATAATGTATATCGGATGGATATTAGATGGGTGGGGCAATTTTGGAAATTGTTGCAATAAATTTAGAATTCATTAATTGGACCTGCGTATCCAGCCTATTACCTCTTTACTCTGTGTATTTCTCTTCTCACCTATTCCCCTCAATGTAAATGAGGTTTCTTTAGAAGTGTTATGTAACGGGTATAAGCAATACTTGTGCTAGCGGGAGAGAGGAAAGGGAGAGATTTGTTCTAGGAACAATGTGTTAAAGTATCCATCCGCATATCATTATTATTTTATTTATATGCGCCTTATTATGTGTTTAGAATGCATGTTTAAGGGTGTATGATGATGAGACCTTAACAAAGATAATTAATTGGTTGCCAATTGCATGCGAAAAACCCTCAACATCATATTAAGCATTTTTCCTTCCATTGAGTGATTCTTACTCAAGATCTAAGACTGGCATTGGTTTGTTGGCCAAAGTCAAGGCCTTTGTCCGTCGAGGATGTGTTTGAATCACGAAGGCTTTGTTCCATATCGGTGTCTTGTCCAAGTTGTGATTTGTTGGCCAAACTCAAGATCACTTCTTGTCCATCGACATTGATTACGAAGATTTCCATGGTCAATGGGTTCCTCTTAACTGGGATCACAAAGTTTGTTGTGCCAAAGCCAAGGCTTAGTTGATTCAGAGGAAAAAGGTTAGGCAATATATTGGATATATTGGCATATATAAGATATATGTTTCGGACTTGGATGTCCACCTACAGGATCTAGGAATTGGATGGGATCCAATTGATCTTAGAGATCTACCTAGTTAATTATCATACAATTTGTTGGCCAAAGTCAAGATTGTGTGTTATTTAACGGGATCCTAGCCCACTAGGAAATAAGGTTTCCGAGTACTCAACAGAGGGTTAGAGGCTCGCCGAAAAATAGTGGGAGGCAAGTATTAAATTCGCAATATTCGTTTAGTTACTTGCCATACGCGCTCAATCAAAATATTTCGTCAATGAATAATTATTTATTAGTTGAACTAATAATTAATTGTTGTTTTAATTAACAGTTGGACTATATTCAAACTAATTCAATTAATAGTTGATTTTATAATTGGATTATAGTAATCAATATAATTGAATTTAATTAATTAAATTATAGTTGATTATATAGTTGGACTATAGTAATCATTATAATTAATAGTACCTAAATCGTTGATTAAATAGTTGGACTATTAGAATCAAGATAAATTGAAAGATTGGTGTTTAAAACATAATCCTGGGTGAAAATATTTTTTAAACGACTTTAATTTTCAAATTGGGAATAAATTTCTGGATGGTCCTGAAAACTAATAAGTTATTTTATTTGATAAAATAACATATTAGGCCTAAGCCCGGAGTTAAGCAAATAGTAGAGCATGATATTTGGAATATTCATGTGATGATAACTTTAGTGCTTAATCCATTAAGCTTGCCGAGTAGACACCTTAATTTCTTAATCAGAACTAAGGATTAGATCCTTAAAGTATGATAATGAAATTGAAGGATCTTCATATATCTATCCTTAGATCATAGAAGTACTAATTGCAATACTAAACTCTTGGAGAGTTAATGGCTATTCTCAAGGAGACAAAGTCAAAGTTTGCAATAAGGCAAGAAGCGCAAGGCACACCTTACTTCGATATTCTAGAAGGCCAAGGCTTGGCCAAAGGCTTCTGGGGTGTGGAATATAGGCAAAGGCAAAATCATTATAATCTTCTGGGAAGATAAAAGACATATCCCAAAATGTCTGCCTTAAATGTGGCAAACGGGATCGCGGAAGCGTGACTGCCGTATGGACAAGGCAGACATGAAGGAATTGAAGAACGGGCAAGGCTCTGACTTCAAATATGTTTTTCGTAAATATGTTCACTACTAGTATTAAAATTGGATTTTAGATACTAGATGTGGTACATAAATATGTACTGGTGTGCAGAATTTGCTATGAGCAGGATACTGACTTCAGATGAGAATTATCTGCGAATTGAAAATGGGACGAAAGTCGCTGTTTTAACCGTAGATACCTAAGTTTAGGAACTACCCTTCGGGTGTGTACTTAAATTAGGAAACTGTTCAAATGTAACTAGTTTGACTAGAAACATTATCTCTATATCAGTGTTTAATTTGTTGCGGATATACCTTTTATTCTATAACACTAAAGTGTTTTATTTTATAAAGATGATATTGAGATAAACACATTAGATGTTAATAACAGTATTTATATTTTAAATATAAATAAATCTCAAACATATGACATGACAAACAAATAGCTCAAACTGATTTGATCAGAAGAAACTTAAAAGTGGCATTATTGTCTGGGACACAATTAACAAGACTCGTATGTCCACACTTTTGAAGAGTGGATACTAGGACAAATTTGATTCCATTCAAATAAAGTCTACGAATCTAGTTTTTTAGGCAAAGTGCCTAAAACACCTTTTTACTTGGTAAAAGTGCAAATGCCACCGATCTGTTAGCTCTAGTTCATAGTAAAGCAGTGGGCCCATGTCTAGCTAGGCTAGAGGTGGATATGAATGTTTCGTGACCTTTACGGATGTGGCATCGCGTTATGGTTATGTGTTTCCTATGAAACACAAATCGGAAACTTTTAGAGTTTCGACACGAAGTAGACAAACAGATCAGCTAAAGTATAAAACCGTCACGGTTAGACTATGATGAAAATACTTAAGCAATAAGTTTCTCAAATACTTGAAAGAGTATAGTATTCTTTCAATGAGGACTCCTCTCGGAACACGTCATCTTGACGGTGTGTCTGAACTGAGAAACCGAATTTTGTTGGACATGATAAGGTTAATCATGAGTCGCTCTGAGCTACCATTTCCTTTAATGGATACGCATAAACAGTGCAGAACTTATTTTGAATAAGGTTCCATTAAAATCTGTTTGACAGACTTCATATTAGATATGAACAGGAAAGAAAACGGGTTTCTCATTCCTGAAGATTTGGGAATACTAGGCATAGGTTTGGATGATACCAAACTAGAACCAAAATCGGATAAGTTCCTAATTGTGGGTTATCCTAGGGAAACCAAAGTATAGTACTTATAAAACTCACTAGAGAACAATGTAATTGTTGCTCTCCATGCGGTTTTCCTGAGAAGAATAACTAAATGCAGTGGTAAGTGGGAGGAAAGTAAAACTCGATAATATAATCGGAGTAATACTATTCTAGGCACCGATTCCTTAATGGAACACAAAGAGTTCATCAAGGATGAAACTATACAAATAATCTTCGAATACACAAGAACCGCGTAAGTCAGAATACAAATAATCTTCGAATACACAAGAACCGCGTAAGTCAAAGAGAGTCAGAAAACAACCTGGGGTATGGGTTTCTGATCTCACCTCATAAAGATGTCAATCTTATTGAGGAAAATGAACTGACTAAGTATGAGGAAGTGATACAAGGTATCGACTCCCTATTATGGCAAAGTGCCATGAGTCCGAAATGGATTCCATGTATACCAACTATGTTTAGACACTAGTTGTTGTATCACAAGGCATTGTGCCTATTGGTACTAGATATGTCTTCAAGGAAGACATACATGGAAGGCAACATACCAACGTACTAAGCTAGGCTTGTAGTGAAAGGGTATCTGGTGTGATATTTTATATCGTACCGCAAGTGTACGGTGTCAAGTTTTAGTATAAATGAGTTTAGAGTGTCGAACCCACAGGGATTGCGTTAACTCGCACTAAGTACTACAATTGATAATCCTAACTTATTTAGAAAATAAATGATAAAGATTTTAATAATAAATAAATAAAATATACAAATATTTAGATAGGAGGAACTAATACGATTAGAGATTCTAGATCCTGATTTCACCTAGCTGTCTCCTATGTATTTGTCATGCCAATTAATCTTTGTTCAGTTATATTATTTATAAGTCAAGATCCTAAAATATTCACTCCCTCTCTCGAGTGCCGAGTGAAAATATTATCAACTATAGACTTCGATATCTCTATAAAAATCCAATAGTTAACAACTCATTACGATTTGTGATTCTATGTTAACGACTTCAAAGGACTACAGATTCTCTCGAACTCTATAAAATCCTAGGCTATATTCTCTAGATCTATTCAAAATCCCCTCTCTCGAGTGATAGATTCTAAACATTCATCATCTCAAATTGTGGCCAACAATCAAGAAGCATTAAACTCAAAAGAATATAAATAAATCAATAAAACTTCATAACAAAATTGATAAACGAAATACAAGGTTCAAGCATAGATTACAATCGTTCTCCAGAATTAAGGAGTAAATTCATGACAAAAGATAAGACAATAAATAATCAAGCCACGAATCTAATGGAAATCATTAGAGTTTTAAGAAAGAAATAAGAAGATAAAACCCGAATTGAATCTCTTCCTCTCCGGATATTAAAGCCTTTGTCTCCTCTTGTCGCGCTCTTCAATCCTCTCCTTGGATCTCTAAAAATATGTGTTTCTGTATTTTGTGCTCTGTATTAGCCTCCCTTTGAATGTTGGATGTAATGTTATATTTATAGTTGAGGCAGGGAGTCTTTGGGTAGCATTAGGATTATTGAAAACCCTAAAATCAATTTCCTGATACGCGTGAAACTCTTCTCCCGCAGCGCCGCGGCGCCAAATTGTCGGGAAATTGTATGGGTGAGGAGGCGCCGCGGCGCCCCTTTGTTTAATAATGAATGGGCGCCGCGGCGCCCATTGTTGCTTAATGAATGGGCGCCGCGGCGCCCATTGCTTTGTTGAATGGCGCCGTGGCGCCATTCTCCCTGGAACTTGTATGGGATTTTGGCGCCTCGGCGCCATTCTTCCCTGCTCGTCCTGTGTCTTCCCGAAAGTTCCCAAAACACCGTGCAATTATTCCCCGATCCATATATTAATGCTCCTATAAATAAAACATAAAATAAATTATAAATCATATTAAATATCTCGAATTATAACAAAATAATAAGCTGAGAATGCCATAATAAGTGGGTATAAACCACACTTATCAAACACCCCCAAACTTAAGGTTTTGCTAGTCCGAGCAAAAGATAAAATAAAAAACTAAATTAAAAAAAACAAAATAAAAATTACTAAATTAATTAAGCCACTTTCGTAGGGATCACGATTGCATTTAGCGTATGCAACAAGCCTTTAAACCCCTAGGCGGCCCTAGTGGACGAGTTATAGTCTCGTGAGGGCTTACAGTGACGACACCCACAAACGTCATTCACACACAATCATGCAAAAATTAAAAATAACAAAACATAGTCTCGATAGTTACGCATAAATATATCCTCAAAGAAAGCTTATAAATGAAATTAGAGAAGCTTCAAAGTACGCAATTGCAACTCGAATCCAATTTCTCGAATAAATTATCTAAGCTAGACTCAAGGTGTGTGTGTGTAAAGGTTCATCACAGCTTTGATCTTAAGTAAGCCAACTCAATGATTTCGTTTAAAAATTAGAATCAATGGGTCAAACCAACTTAGATATCTCAACTATGCTTTGTAATTGCTTTATTTTGTGTTCGGTATGGTATGATTTTTTCATTTATTTTCTTGTCTCTTTTTTCTTTTCTCAATTTTGCACTTTTTTTTTTTCAACTCACCTACCCTTTAAGGTAGCATTTCTCCTCATGGTGGTCCTAATACTCGCCCATGGGTAGCTTCACGCTTATCGGTTATAGGTGGTTTATTTTCTTTCTTTAGAGACATTTTTCTTTTAGCTATACCATACTTCATAACACTAGCAAATCAAGATAGATATCTAAGCAAACGGTCATTCATCGACATGCAATTTCGTCAACTAGTCACATTGTCAACTACTTAAGTTTTACTGCTAAGAACCTATTTTTAAGTGCTTACGAGTCTAACATAAATCAATTATTCAAGGCATCAGATAAAAGTAAATTAGGCACTTATCGTTTCTAAAATTTCACTCATAAACAAACAATATTATCACAAGATTATGCTTTACTATCAAAGACTAAAACAATTTTTTTTTTTTTTTTTTTTTTTTTTTTTTTAAATAAATCAATAAATAGCAAGTAAACAACATGCACACACCCCCAAACTTAAAATTTGCATTGTCCTCAATGTAAGATAAATATCAAGAGCAAGAGTGAGGAACAACACTACCGTGCATGGAGTTGATCAGACTCTTGCTGGTTGGAATTTGGTTGCGCGGGCATTGTGTGTCTCGTGCTACCTGCATAAATAACATGCAAATAAATAAATAGCACACAATAAAAAATAAAACAAATAAAAAGTAAGAAAATAATAATAAAAGAAATGCAAGGGTTGCCTCCCCGCTAGCGCTAAGTTTAACGTCTTCAGCCAGACGCAACCACCCAAATGGTTATGGTGGCTTAAAAGTAGTGAACCGGGTAATCTCATCTGTTTTCTTCTTTGGTATCCACCGGTTCTTATGACATGAAAAAGATAGCTTGGCAGGCTGTGGTGATTTATCCATAGACGGTCCCCCATGATATGTAGATTTTCTCTCAATTGGAAATTCTGGACTGCAGAGATTTTTCCTTTATACATGGTTGCATTATGCTCATAGGCTGTTGAAATACTGATTCACCCTGTCTGATTTCAACTCTCTTTTCTACTGTATCTATCATGTGACAGTCTGCATCACCTTGAGAACGGCGGCATGGCTCTGAAAACACTGAAGGTGATTTCTTCATATTGACCTCTCATTATCAATTCACCTTTGTTCTCTTCTTCTGTACTGTTTCCTCCTGAAATACCATTTCATTTTCTTTACTGCCTAAGTCCTGAGAGGTGTCTTTAAACTCTTTTCCGCTCCTACAGGTTATAATTTGACTTTGCTCATTGGGGTTGACTTCAGTATCACTCGGAAAATCCCATGTCTGTTGATTGGCCATGGAAGAAGCAAGCAACTCAATTTTTGCTTCTAAAGATTTCATATTTGCCTCTATATTGCCCATTCGTGTTTCGATATTATCCAGCATTGACTCATTCTTCTCAAACCTCTCTGAAGCTGTAGCTACAAACGTGATCATGAGGTCTTCTAAGGAAGGTTTCTGCTCAACTTTTGGATAATTGAAGCCATGAGGAGGTTGCAAAATGTTCTCCATATCAGCATATGAAAAATTCGGATGATAATAATTAAGCATATGACTACCTCTACAGTTGTTGAAGTTCCAATTATTCACATACTGTACTTGTTCAAATCCTGCTCCTCTGTTGGATAAAAACATTCCATTAGCAGAAACAGCTTCAATAGACGGTTGACTCATTTGATTTATCAATACTGCTAGATGAGTCGTGAAGGACGATACTTCAGCTATCAGTGCACTAACAGGATCTGCCATTGGTTCTTTTCAAACTCACCTCGTAAGAAAAAAATAAAACAAAAATAAAATAAATCAAATCAAATAAAATAAAAAAAAAAGAAATAATAACAAAAATAAAAATAACTTAAGACAAAAATAAAGGAAAAAAAATAATAAAATTAAAATTAAAATTAAAATTAAAATTAAAATAAAATTCTAAATTAAAGCTAAAATTACTTGGTAGTAGTATTAATGTGAATTAAACAAACAATCCCCGGCAACGGCGCCAAAAACTTGGTGTGATATTTTATATCGTACCGCAAGTGTACGGTGTCAAGTTTTAGTATAAATGAGTTTAGAGTGTCGAACCCACAGGGATTGCGTTAACTCGCACTAAGTACTACAATTGATAATCCTAACTTTATTTAGAAAATAAATGATAAAGATTTTAATAATTAAATAAAATATACAAATATTTAGATAGGAGGAACTAATACGATTAGAGATTCTAGATCCTGATTTCACCTAGCTGTCTCCTATGTATTTGTCATGCCAATTAATCTTTGTTCAGTTATATTATTTATAAGTCAAGATCCTAAAATATTCACTCCCTCTCTCGAGTGCCGAGTGAAAATATTATCAACTATAGACTTCGATATCTCTATAAAAATCCAATAGTTAACAACTCATTACGATTTGTGATTCTATGTTAACGACTTCAAAGGACTACAGATTCTCTCGAACTCTATAAAATCCTAGGCTATATTCTCTAGATCTATTCAAAATCCCCTCTCTCGAGTGATAGATTCTAAACATTCATCATCTCAAATTGTGGCCAACAATCAAGAAGCATTAAACTCAAAAGAATATAAATAAATCAATAAAACTTCATAACAAAATTGATAAACGAAATACAAGGTTCAAGCATAGATACAATCGTTCTCCAGAATTAAGGAGTAAATTCATGACAAAAGATAAGACAATAAATAATCAAGCCACGAATCTAATGGAAATCATTAGAGTTTTAAGAAAGAAATAAGAAGATAAAACCCGAATTGAATCTCTTCCTCTCCGGATATTAAGCCTTTGTCTCCTCTTGTCGCTCTTCAATCCTCTCCTTGGATCTCTAAAAATATGTGTTTCTGTATTTTGTGCTCTGTATTAGCCTCCCTTTGAATGTTGGATGTAATGTTATATTTATAGTTGAGGCAGGGAGTCTTTGGGTAGCATTAGGATTATTGAAAACCCTAAAATCAATTTCCTGATACGCGTGAAACTCTTCTCCCGCAGCGCCGCGGCGCCAAATTGTCGGGAAATTGTATGGGTGAGGAGGCGCCGCGGCGCCTTTGTTTAATTAATGAATGGGCGCCGCGGCGCCCATTGTTGCTTAATGAATGGGCGCCGCGGCGCCCATTGCTTTGTTGAATGGCGCCGTGGCGCCATTCTCCCTGGAACTTGTATGGGATTTTGGCGCCTCGGCGCCATTCTTCCCTGCTCGTCCTGTGTCTTCCCGAAAGTTCCCAAAACACGTGCAATTATTCCCCGATCCATATATTAATGCTCCTATAAATAAAACATAAAATAAATTATAAATCATATTAAATATCTCGAATTATAACAAAATAATAAGCTGAGAATGCCATAATAAGTGGGTATAAACCACACTTATCAGTATCATTATCAACATTGTATCGATTACAACGAAACATTTTACTGGTTGCCACGGTAAATCCATTTGGATAATGTTTGCTGATGCTACATGTTTCATTTATGAAATATGGCAGCAAAATGCCAAAATCGCTTTCCTTAACGGAAACCTTTTGGAGGATGTTTATAACATCCTGACGGTTTTATCGTACCAAAATGAGCAAACAAGGTTTGCAAGTTAATTCGATCCATGGATGGATTGAAGCAAGCATTGCATTCTTGGAATTATCGTTTTGATGTAATCATAATGGTGTATGATTTAATTCAAAACGAAAATAATTCTTGTGTATATAAGGAGGTTAGTGGGAGGGCACTGACAATTAATGTCCTAAATAATTATAATATGTCATTTCTTGGAAATGATATTTCATGAAAAGTCTCCGTAGAATTCTTGGGAGAGATAACCTTTATTCTAGGAATAAAGATCTACTTGGATAGATCAAAAGGTTGTTAATAATCTCCGAGAAATCGTACATTGAAATATGTACGTGACATGGTGTCTCATACGCTTTGAGCATATGAAGTCACAATCAGACCAATCCAAGTGATAGTCACTAGATTGAAGTTAAGACCATCATTGAGTACCTTAGAGGAACTAAGGATATTGTCTTATACTATGGAGATGGAGAACCTGAAGTGACTGGGTTCACCATTGTAAGTTTCCTAACCGATAATAAACGACAATAAGTCGTACAACGGTACTATAAAGTTTGAACAACGGAACAGTGAGCTGGAAATCTTCCAAGCAAGATACTGTTACCGAATAAACAACAAAAGCGGGTTATTGCTGCAACTGAGGCAGCAATAGAAGCCATTTGGGTCGATAATAAATCTAATTAGATTTGATATAGTTCATTTAGCAACTGAGCTAGGCTACAGTGCAGGCTAAAGAATTAATGGTCTCATCAACGATCCAGATACATACTTTGATTATTCATCTGATCCGTTCAGATCATACATCGTGGCGATGTGATGATTGTATAAATCGAATCAGATGATAATCATGCAAATCCATTGACGAAAGCCTTTTCCTCAGCAGAAGTTTGAGCGAACCGTACATAGTTCGGGTGTATGACACTTGAGTGACTGGCTATAGGCCAAGTGGGAGATTGTTGGACAGTTATGACCCATAGCGTCACTATTTGTACAGATCATGGTGTTGTTGTACAAATTAACTATGTGACAAAGGAAATTGCTCTTTTATCATTTGTGATTAGATCACCAAGATGTATAAATGATAGAAGGTCCATATGATTAGGTCCTGGATTGAGATGATATGAGAGAGTATCAATCCACTAAGGTTTAATCATTAAATATCCCTAGTCAAAGTATTATCGAGATTGGACATCGATAATGCGGAAAAGACTAGTATTACACTTGTGCGCGTTGTGAGGGCATAACAGCATAGTTCTCATATATTTGGGTATATGATACTCATGCAAGTGTAGTAGGAGGTTTTATTTTACCGATGGTATGGAAAACAGCTTCGCTCAGGATAGACCCCTTGGAATTCCATTGGTAGTATGACTATGTGTCTATGGAACTCCGAAATCAGGGTAGTTGTATTTGGTCTTAACCTGAGACTTGCACCGCTAATACTTGCGACAATCAATGTACTTTGGTTTTGGTCATCCAGGGCTTTAACAAGTTCTGTGTACGCCTCTGCTGGGTATATTGAGAATCGTAGTGTGTTGGGTGTGATGTCGAGATGGAAGTATCACTCCGGTCATAGTGGAGATGATGGTCACGTAGGATACGGAACTGGTTCTCTTATGTACTGCAGTCATCGGGATAAAATGACTAAGTCATGTTTATCCGATTATAGAGATTAGTTACCAGAGATCTGATATGTGCTTCGTACGGGGCAGACACAATTCCAGCCCCAGGCATTGCATGTGACATCTGATACTGGATCGAAATACACAATACTACGTATACTACACCTGATATAGATCGTATATTCCTGTAAGGATATTTCTGGAGAATTGGGTAGGAATGGCGCTTTGCTAGAAGCCAACCTTGTCTTGTAAATCGGTACAAACGTAGTATTAGGTACTTACGTGTTCGGATAGTCCGACGACCGGATTTACTGCCAACATATCTGGGGATCTCATGGGTCGCTTCCCGCAGATTCACCGATGACGTATGACTCGCACTTTATTAATCTGAGATTAATTAGATGAGAGAGAAAATTAATATGGGATTAATTGCGTAGATATTTTATCTGGGATAAAATATCATTTAAGAGAGAGAACGATTAATTTGGAATTAATCGATAAAATAATATATTCGATATATTATACGAAATTGGATTTCGACGTAGAATTGAAATTAGATTTTAATTCGGGCGAACGAGTTAATTTAGAATTAATTCATTAGCGACGTGAATAGTGATTTTGCCAGGCATAATTATTTAATTACGTCGCAACGGAAAATTCGTTAATTTAGAATTAACGAACCCGAGTCCGGGAGTGTTTGCGAGCGCACTCGCATTTCGAATTCAAGTGCGGCTCACAAGTCACATCAAGCGTCAAATCATTAGTCACATCAAGCGTCAAATCACTTGTCACTTTGAGTGATGTGACAATTTGTCACTTGATTGATTGATGGAAGTGGTTGACATTATTGCCTTTGAATTTTTGGAAAAGGAAAAATGGTATATGTTTATTTGTTTTTTGAAAACAATTAACTAATACAATTTTTGTAACAACCAACATTCACTCTCTCTCTCCCATATGTATTCGGCCAAGGGCCTTTTATCATCTTCTCCAATTTTTCTTCTATGGCCGAAACACAATGTGTGTCAATGGTGATTTTTGTGGCAAAAATTACCAAGAGCTAGCACTCCAAAGAGTCATCCTAATGTGATAGGGAACCGCACTTGTGAGCTTGGAATCATCAAACAAAGCTTAGAGCTTGTAGATTCATCCATGGAGGACAACTTGGTGATGACCGAAAATTGAGGAGCCCAAAACCATTAAATGCAGTGAGCTTCATGGAGTTCAAAGGCATAAAAAGTTTTGTTCTTCGTCGCATCGCTCAACCGCTCAATGTAAGTATTCCGTAACTTCTTTGATGTATTCGCATGTATGTTTCATTGCTTTAATCGATCCTCGGGACCATAGAAACCCCAACAATGAGAGCACTAGTTGGGAAGAATTCAGATGCATACTAGTATAACTAGGTGAGTGAAAGATAGATGAACTCGTGAATAATAAGTTTCGTGAAGAATTTACACCTCCTGGTAAACAAGATATGGTAAGCTTTCAGCTATAAGAATTGAATAGAATATACCAGGATAAGAGACTCCCATAAGTCATAACATTGAATTCTTGAGTAGAATTGCAGAAAGCAAGTAAAGGAATATAAGACTAGTAGAGACTATATATCTTCAAACCAGGACGGACATAAGTAGTTCAACATCAGAAGGGATTCGAGGACGAATCCTATTTAAGCGGGAGATATTGAAACATCCGGTGATCTGGACTACTGTTAAATTATGGGACACATGATACATAATATAAAGTATGTTTGAACATATACACTCATGAAATGACTTTGGGGACAATCGGTAAATTCTTCAAAATTTCGATACGAAATTGCACGATGTTCCACTCCGAACAGTCCATGGTATTTGGCCCATAACTTTTTCATACTATTTTTTTTTATGAACTTAATATCGTCGGAAAGCTAAGATCGAGACCTACAACTTCAGCGTTGAACATTTTTCCAAATTCGAATAAGAAAAATACCGACAATACAATTCAAAAATTATGATGAATAGTACATGCGGACCTATACAGAGAATTCCACATTTCTCTCAAAAATTCTGATTTTTCTTCAAATCAAAATATTACAAAATAGCCAAATCAGCCCCTATTATAAATAAAGGGAACTATTCACCTATCCCTAATATTTGAGGGAAAGAGAGAAACATGAGAAGAAAATAAGAAGAAGAAAAAGAAAGGAATAAGAAGAAGAAAGAAGAAGGAAAGAAATGGGGGAAACAAATACAAATCCTTCCATAACAAGTTAAGAAAAAGAATAGAAACCATGGGAGACTTGATGGATGAAGGAAATAAAATGAAATGAGGTAATGTCAACTTGACCCAAATCTTGGATTGAGAAATTTTATAATATGATGCTATATTGATGATAGAGACATACTAGGGATTGCATTTAGTGGCATAATGAGCATGGAAATTAATTGTATTAAAGAAATGTCTAAATTTTTGGAAATTCTAAAGTTAAGCTAAAGAAAAGTTATGAAGTGGGAGGTGTATTTTGATAATGGAATATCGCTTTAGCATACATGAATATTGAAGTTTAAAGATGTGCTTGTGTGAAGGTTATGGTGTGAGGGTGTTGGAAATGAATTTGGAAGAATTAGACATTGAAGTGATGATGATTAGGCCTGAAAACAGGTGAGCGTCATGACGCCAACAAGCTAACCTCGTGACACGCAACAGAAAGATAGGCTCTGTTTCAGTTTTATCGTGTGAGCATCACGATGCCCAACTCTCAACATCGCGACCTGAATCAAAAGAAGCTCTCTGTCTCAGCCCTGCTCGTGTGCGCTTCACGACGCGTAAAGCTCGACATCCTGACGCGATACAGTGGAAGCTTTCTGCCTAAACCCTACACGCGTGAGCATCGCAATGCGCAATGTATGGCGTCGCGACGCGTGTCCATTTCTTAGGACTATGTTTTTTTAGCCATTTCAGTTTCAACCTAGGATATTAGAGACCACCCAAAAGGTTTCGTATCATCTTATATATACGTTTTATGACATTTCGCAAGCATAATACATCATATAGTGATTATAGATTAATTAATTGAGCATCTTAGTATAAGTTCTGAAACATGTTCTATAACTTATTTTCTAATCTAGCACATCGTTTCTAAATTATCGGCAAGAACCCCCAAATGCTTCAATGAGATAGAACAAAGCCAGCCAGATTTCAACAGTGAGTGGACCTTTCTTTTTCAAAGTTGATTTTACTTAATTGATTTGATTCAGGACTTACTTCTTAGCACTTAGGGCGGTAGCCAAATTTATTTCCAATTGTTTTATAAATAAGAATGATTTGGAAAATATTTTAGAAAGTTGTGATTTTTAAAGCATGATTTTATGATTTTTAGAGGCATGAGGGAAAAACCCACCTTAGTATGTAACTTGACTCAGATATGGAATTGACAGATACATATATCTTGTGCACACGCAGTTCAAGACTAGGGATGACAGATGCCCATAAATCCTAGATTCAGAGTCTGGAGGGTAGCATAGATCCGCACCCCCTGACTCCAGATTTTGGGACTCAGGGATGACGATACGTAACGCCCCTAGACCCTAGATTCAGAGCTTGGGTAATGGCATGCAATGGGGGACGACGATATGTGATGCCCCAATGTCATGGATTTGCACACCTGGCTCTAGTTCAGTGGCATGGGGGACGGTGATACGTAACACCCCAAGACCACTAGTTAGGCGTATAGGGGGAAGGCGATACATAACGCCTTCATGTGTCAGGTTTTCAGCAGACATTCAAATACAGATTTTTCAGAAACATATTTTCGGAAATAAATTTTCAGAAACAGATTTTCAGAGATTTACAAGCCAAAAGTAGTTTTCATAAAAGTATTCCAGAAAAAAAGTTGTTTCCAAGTAATGAAAGCGATTTTAGAAGAAATGATTTGAGATGAAATTGGTTTTAGAATCATGATTTTTTAAAAGCATTTTTGTTCCTAATTTAAATTGTCCACTTACTAGATCATTTAAACGATCTAACCCCCCACTCCCAGTTTCTTATTTTGTAGGTATACTCAGAGGACGAGCTCGAGATGACACATACTGATGGAAGTCACTAGGGTGTTGAGTCCACCAGGTCAAGTCAAAGGGAGAGAGTTCAGACAGTGTCAAGGTGAAGTCATGTAATAGTCATTGTTATTGCATCAGTCACTGTATAAGGTTAAAATATTTGTGAATAAAGTTGTAAAGGAAAGTATTATTGAGTATACAGTTATCAGTTTTAAGATGCATTTCATGATGTTGAGTCAGGGCAATGGTCCATATGCATGAGTCAGTAATTTGAGGTGAGTTTGATATTGATGATCACAGTCAGTTAGTCAGAGGCTCAAGGGAATATGTCAGCCTATTCCCTACCGATAGCATCTCTAGGAGGGGGATGTTATAACAACGTGTACCGATCTCTCAGGTTTACTTACAGACCAAGAATATAAACCTTGACCGAGAACAGTTCAAGAATGATATTGTTATAATACTTCTCAATGTCAATTGCGACGCTTTTGTAATTAAGTTATAACTTAATCATTAATAAGTATTGTACATCTTTAACATTTAAAAGAAAATATATCGACGAAACTGCATATTTCATTCAACATAAAATATTGTTCATACATGTATTTACAGGAAAATACATGAGAAATTGACACACCGAGTACCAACTCCAATACAAAATTAGATTAACCAAACATTAAACGCTAGTTTTAATGCATAAACATAAATCCTTAATTGTTAGAATTAATGCCAAAAAAACCAAAACTTCAAGAGTTGAATTTTGATGGATATTAAATTACTATTCTTGAGTAATTGAACAACCTTTCAATTGCCAAGAATTATTCAAGAGTATAGTTATGATGGTGGAACGAATATGGAGAGAAAAAAAAGCTTGATGGAGCTTGGATTTGGATTAGAGCTTGAAGATCAAAGATTAAAGCTTGGAGTTGGTATAATCTTTATCTCTTGTAAAAATTAATCACATTATTTTTTGGGTTGATTATGTTGATGTAGATGATGAATATGTATAATATAATTTAATTGGATTAAATTTGTAAATAATTTGTATTATGGATTTATGTATTTGTATAAATGATGTATGTGAAAAATTTATTGTTGTGGATGTTATTTAGTACGTAAAAGCACGCGGAAAAAAATTTCTGGATTTTTGGAATTGTTCCGGATGTATTTCGGGAATTTATCACAAAAGGCACTTTAGGAGTAAAATTGTAATTTCACTAAGATTATACTTTTTCCACTTATACAGTGTTTTGAACTATTGTAATAGTGTGTATAACATATAGAAAAATTCTCAGAATTTTTTGGAATCGTTCTGGGGGTGTTTTTGAATTTTCTATGAAAACCGCACTAAGGGCAAAATTATAATTTATTGTAATTATAGATGATCATCCCCTGGTACAGTGACTGAATCAATGTAGCAGTAGACTGATCCAGTTCCATAATTGAACTAGTTCACCGACTCTCCTGGTCGCCCGTTTCGTTAAACCGGTAAATCAATTCATGTGTAATTGCGAAAAATATTTCTGAACTTTTGTCTCGAGTCACTAGCGTGAAATCACATATTGATATATGATATCAATTATTGATTAAGGTGAAATACATGTGAATAATCGATATGTGTTATCGGTTATTCGTCCGAATTGAAAAATAAAAAATACAAGCTATGTGTTTCTGAAGCGTACTGACCGACAATGAAATTTTCTCAGTGGTATCAGAGTGATACATACACATTTATCCTTTTGTACATGTACATGGTCATACATACATCTAATAGTTATGTTTATGCATTTTAATTCACATGTTCATTGATACATATAGAAATATTAATGTAATATTTGTATTAGTTGTTTAAATACAATTAATTATAAAAGTCTTAGAAACTTTTAATCACATTTTTATGTGACAAGAAAAATCTCTACATGAGTCTTAATTTTATGTATCTTATCGAAGACGTAACATCGTCTGACTTATCTATACAATGTTACGTAAATTATTATGGTCTTCCTAATATTGCTAAAGCGTGAGAGCTTTCTTACTCTCCACCTTGTTACTTTCTTTATGTTGGCAGTAAATCCGGTTATCGGACTATCCGAATTCGTGCGTACCCGGTACCACATTCTTACCGATTTACAAGACATGGTTGGCTTCTAGCAAAGCATTGTGCCTACCCAATTCTCCAGAAATATTCTTTAAGGAATATATAATCTTTTTCAGGCGTAGTATACGTAGTATTGCGTATTACGATCTAGTATCGGATGTCACATGCAAGGCCTGGGGCTAGAATAGTGTCTACCCCATACAAAGCATATATCGGATCACAAGAAACTAGTCTCTTTAATCAGATATTCATGACCTTGTCATATTATCCCGATAGTTGTAATATAATATAGTACAAGTTCTGTATCACTGCGTGATCATCATCTCCATATGACTGAAGCGATACTTCCATCTTGACATCACACCAAATAGACTATGATTCTCAATAAACCCAGAAGAGGCATACACAGAACCTGTTAAAGCCCCGGACGACCAAAACCAAAGCATATTGATTGTCGCAAGTATTAGCGATGCAAGTCTCAGGTTAAGACCAAATACACCTACCCTGATTCGGATTCCTATAGACACGTAGTCATACTACCAATGGGATTCCGATAGGTCTATCCAGAGCGAAGCTGTTTCCGTACCATCGATAAACACAACCTCCTATCACACTTGCATAAGTATCCAATACTTAAATATATGAGAACTATGTTGTTACGCTTCCATAACATGCACAAGTGCAATACTAGTCTATTCTGCATTATCGATGTCCAGTCTCGATAATACTACGACTAGGGATATTTAATGATTAAACCTTTATGGATTGATATTGTCTCATATCTTATTAATCAAGAACTAATCATAAGGACTTTCATCATTTATATGTATTCAAGTAATCTAATTACAAAATGATAAAATAGTAATTTACATTGTCACATAGTTATTTTGTACAAAAACCACATTGTCTTTTACAAATAGTGACGCTATGGGTCATAATTGTCCAACAATCTCCCACTTGGCCTATATCTAGTCACTCAAGTATCTAACACCTGAACTATGTACATGTCGCTCAAACTTTATCTGAGGAATAGCTTTCGTCAGCGGATCTGCAATGTTGTCATCTGATGCGACCTTCTCGATCTTCACAACGCCACGATGTATGATCTCACGAGTCACATGGAAATGTCGAAGAACATGCTTGGATCATTGATGAGATCGTGGTTCCTTAGCCTGCGCTATAGCCTCGTTATTGTCACAATACAATAGAACGGGCTCAGTTGCTAACGAAACTACTCCTAATCCAATTAGGAATTTACGGATCCAAACTGCCTTTTTTGCTGCTTCAGCTGCAGCAATATATTTCACTTCTGTTGTTGAATCGGCAACAGTCTCTTGCTTGGAAGATTTCCAGCTTACTGCTCCGTTGTTCAAAAAAAATATGTACCCATATTGCGACTTACGGTCGTCTTTATCGGTTTGGAAACTTACATCGGTAAACCCAGTTACCTCAAGTTATCCATCTCCATAGATTAAGAACGCATCCCTAGTTCATCTAAGATACTTAAGGATGTTCTTAACCGCAACGTAGTGACCATCACCTGGATCGGCCTGATAGCGACTACACATGCTCAAAACATATGAGACATCAGGTCGTGTATATATCATGGCATACATGATCGATCCGACTGCAGAAGTGAACAGGATCTGACTCATGTTGTCTCTCTCATCTTGAGTTTTAGGACACATGTCCTTAGATAGAGTGACGCCTTGTGACACTGGCAATAGTCCCCTCTTAGACTGTTCCATGTTGAATCTCTTCAACACTTTTTCAATATATGTGCTCTGGGAGAGTCTAAACAGCTTGCTAGATCTATCCCGGTAGATCTTTATTCCCATAATAAAGGCTGCTTCTCCCAGATCTTTCAAGGAGAATTTAATGAAAGCCAAGCTTTCACCGATTGTAGCATGGGAATGTGATTGCCCATAAGCAATACATCATCAACGTAAAGGACAATAAATGTCAGTGCGCTCCCACTAACCTTCTTATATACACAAGGATCATCCTCGTTTTGAATGAAATCATATTCTTTTAAGATTTCATCAAAACGTTGGTTCCAAGAATGCGATGCTTGCTTCAATCCATAAATGGATTGATTTAAATTGCAAACCATGTTCGCATGTTTTGGTACGAAAAAACTATCAGGCTATTGCATATAAACATCCTCCAAAAGGTTTCCGTTAAGGAAAACGGTTTTGACGTCCATCTGCCATATTTCGTAATCGAAATATGAAGCTATATCAAGCATTATCCGAATGGATTTAATCATGGCAACAGGTGAAAAAGTTTCATCGTAATCGATACCATGTCGTTGACGATACCATTTCGCTACAAGCCTAGCTTTGTATATTTGTATGTTGCCATCCATGTCGGTCTTCTTCTTGAAGACCCATTTGCAACCAATAGGCTTTATGCCTTATGGTTTATCAACCAGTGTCCAAACTTGGTTGGTGTACATGGAATCCCTTTCGGATTTCATGGCATCTTGCCATAAACCTGAGTCGATACCTTGTATCGCTTCCTCATACGTAGCTGATTCGTCTTACTCAATAAGATTAATATCCACATGAGGTGAGATCAGAAACCATACCTCTCAGGTTTTTTTCTGACTCTCTCCGACCTACACGATTCTTGTGTATTAGAAGATTATGGTACAGTCTCATCCCCGAAGAACTGTTCCTGTTCCGTTAAGGAACCGGTGCCAGGAACGGTATCACTCCGATTTTCATCGAGTTCTATTTTCCTCCCACTTACCACTACATTTAGGAATTCCTTCTCAAGGAAAACCGCATGTAGAGCAACAAATACTTTGTTCTCTTGTGGGTTGTAGAAGTAATATCATTTGGTTTCCCTAGGATAACCTACAAATAGACACTTATCCGATTTGGATTCTAGTTTGGTACCATCCAAACGTTTAACGTATGCCCAACATCCCCAAATCTTCAGGAATGAGAAATCCAGTTTCTTTCCTGTCCATATTTCATATGGAGTCTACTGAACAGACTTTGACGGAACCTTATTCAAAATAAATATTGCATTGTTCAATGCATAACCTTACCATGTCCAATAAAGTTCGGTTTCTCCGTTTGGACACACCATTTAATTGAGGTGTTCCGGGAGGAGTCCACTGTGAAAGAATACCATACTCTTTCAAGTAATCGAGAAACTCATTGCTCAAGTATTCTCCACCATGGTCCGACCGTAATGTTTTAATACTTTTGACGGTCTGTTTTTCTACTTCGTGTCGAAACTCTTTGAATTTTTCAAAAGTTTCCGACTTGTGTCTCATAAGATACACATAACCATAACGTGATGCATCATCTGTAAAGGTTACAAAGTATTAATATCCACCTCTAGCCTGGCTAGACATGGGCCTGCATACGTCACTATGAACGAGGGCTAACAGTTCGGTGGCACGTGCACTTTTACCGCTAAAAGGTGTTTTAGGCATTTTGCCTAATAAACAAGATTCGCAGACGCTATATGGATTTGGATCAAATCCATCCAAGTACCCACTCTTCGAAAGTGTGGATATGCAAGTCTTGTTAATGTGTCATAGATGATAATGCCACATATAAGTTTCATCTTTGTTACTTAATTTAAGCCTTTTGTTTGTTACATTATATGTTTGAGATTGATTTATATTCAAAATATAAAGACCATTATTCACATCAGCACTGCATATCTCAATATCATTTTTATACATAAACAACCAGTGTTTCTAAATACAAAAGTATACCCACATTGGGCTAATAAAGATACATAAATAATATTCCTAGTCAAACTAGGTACATAATAACAGTCTGATAGATTTAGTACATGCCCTGGGGGCAGTTCCAAAATGTAAGTCCCAATGGCCAAAACAGCGACTCTAATCCCATTTCCAACTCGGAGGTCTATCTCTCATGAAGTCAGTCTCTTGCTAATCTGCAGATCCTGCACATCAGTACATATATGAGTACCACAACCAGAATAAAAAAATCCAATTTTTAAAACTAGAAGTAGACATGTTTATTTCTATAACAAACATACATGAAGCCGGTGTCTTGCCCACTTTGATTTCCTTCATGTGCGCCTTGTACTCATGGCAGTCACGCTTCCAGTGACCCCGTTTGCCACACTGTAGGCAGACATCTTGAGATTTGTCCTTTGTCTTCCCAGAAGACTTTGACCATTTGGCCTTGCTCTTCTTCTTCTTCTTCTTCTTTACACCTCCAGTAGCCTTTGGCCAAGCCTTCGCAGACTGAGATGTTGAAGCGAAGTGCGCCTCGCGCTTTTTGCCATTCAATAGCTCTTTTTCTGCTTCACGCAACATTGTCATCAACTGTTCAAGAGTATGGTCTTGGTTCATCATATTGTAGTTCATGATGAACCCGCTCTAGTTGTCAGAAATAGACTGCAAGATCAAATCTATAGAAGTCTCAGCCTCAAAGGTTATGCCTAACTGACCCAGTTGTTCGATGTCAACAATCATCTGCGACACATGGTGCTCGACAGATGTACCCTCTGAAATTCGAGAGCGAAAGAGCCTCTTCTGGAATTCATACATTTACGATCTAAGGTTAGATCGATGAAGGTCCTTCAATTTTTCCATCATAGTATAGGGATCCAATCCACTTTTCTGGCGAAGAAATTGAGGGGTCATTGCAGCGAGCATGATAGATTGACCAGTTGAGTTGTCATCGCTATGAGTCTTCCAAAGCTCAAGCTCAAGCGGCTGGTCAATTCCGGGCTTAGGCCCGAGAGGTCTCTCTATCGTATAGAGCATCTTCTCGTCCCCCAGGACATTCTTGAGGTTCATATCCCAGTCAGGAAAGTTCGCACCACTAAAGACATTTTCGCCCATGATACTGTCCCTAACGTTGATCTTTCCCGCCATCTTAATTGCAATAGTCTAACTATTCAATTAACGATTTTTGGGTACAGTCCAACTGTTATAAGAAAATAATAAAATATTAGTCCAACTAATAAATATATAAAATGACGAAATAATTTAAAAGCGCGTATTGGCAAGTATTTGAACGAAATTACAAATTCAATACTGGCCTCCCACTATTTTTTAGCAAGCCTCTAACTCTATGTTGAGTACTCGGGAAACCTAGTTTCCTAGTAGGCTAGGATTCCGTTAAATAACACACAACCTTGACTTTGGCCAACAAGCTGTATGATATTTAACTAGGTAGATCTCTAAGATCAATTGGATCTTATCCAATTCCTAGATACGGTAGGTGGACCTCCAAGTCCGAAATATATATACAATATATATGCCAATATATGCAATATATTTTCCTAACCTTTTCCTCTGAATCAACTAAGCCTTGGCTTTGGCTCAACAAGCTTAATGATTCCAGTTAAGCGGGATCATTGACTTTGGAAAACTTCGTAATCCATGTCGATGAACAAGAAGTGACCTTGACTTTGGCCAACAAATCACAACTTGCCCAAGACATGCGATATGGAACAAAGCTTTCATGGTTTAAACACAAAAAAATCTTAAATAAATATATTATATTTACATTAAATATCTCAAATACATATATTAATGATATATGTCAAATAACATAATTTGATTTTAATTAATGTGCATTTAATAATATCAAATATTAAATACAAATACACATAAATTAGGAAATGACCATTAGGTCCGTTTCGTATGTATTTTTCGTTTAACCATTAAACGAGTTATAAATAATCAGTATTATTCATAAAAGTTACCCTAGTGCTCTACGAGTATATTTCATTAGTGAGACTCTCAAAGTTCAGGCATATCCGTCACGAAATCAAATTTCGTGTCCATAATTCACCCATCCATAAATTATGACGAACACAGATAAACTCTCTGAACTATACGGGTCGAGGTCATAGCATACGTATAATCCCTCCGTCACAGGTATCCAGATTATTCCAAGGATATCGATATAATCGTCAAATCTCTATAGATATAATCACGTCGACGTTTCTATTAGCAATCTTTTAATAACACTTAGAACTAATTTCTACAGTGTACCACGGGCCCATGGATTTAAGAGATTGCTAATTCCATATTGAATACCTATGCTCTGTACACATAACTGACGGATCCTTTCTTGATACACACTGAATATCCCGAGCATCAGTCCACACCCAACGAACAGACGGAGGTCTGATCTAAATAGATCGGTGACGTGACCGCCATCTAAGTGTGGAGGATAACTTATATATCCATAGTGGTATCTCAAGTCAAAGAATCATTATGCTCACTCAACCTGAGAAGATTCTTATTGACATTGGTATACCATCCATTAAGAATCTTCAGTGAGTCATTCAATGTCTATCCGCTATAAACTCATACACGTCTATACGAGTCTCCAAGACTCATGATTCATTGAAAAACCATCGGAATCCAAGATTCCAATATACGACATGTACCAGTCTCTACGGGTTTACGTTATTGACCAAGTAGTGTAAACCTTGACCATGAACCATCTAAGAATGACAACGTCATGATACAACTCAATGTCAGTTGCGACGCTTTTACAACAGTATCATAACTAATCACTCTAAGGTCTGTTACATCTTTACCATATTAAAGAGGATGTTATATAAAAGAAACTGTTTATATTATTCATAATAAAATGTTACATTAGTATTTACAAAGAAATACATAATAAAATAGGTGTTCAAAGCACCAACCCTAACAAAATCTCCCACTTGCTCTAGTGCCAATATCGATTATATCTAATGCCCATCGACTCCACATGTTTATTAAATAACTTCGGAGGTATGGCCTTGGTAAGCGGGTATGCTACATTATCTTCACTCGGTACCTTGCACACGACAATATCCCCTCGCGATATATTCTCTCGAATTATGTGGTACTTTCATTCCACATGCTTTGACTTCTGATGCGCCCTTGGTTCTTTTGTTTGCGCAATGGCTCCAGTATTATCGGAATCAGATTCTTGATACTTGGGACTATTCCCATTATGTGATAAAGTTCCTAACCCATACAGCTTCCTTTGCAACTTCATAAGCTGTAATATATTCTGCCTCTGTGGTCGAATCAGCTATCGACCCATGTTTGGAACTCTTCCAACAAACTGCACCTCCGTTAAGGGTAAGCACAAATCCTAATGTAGACTTTCTATCATCAGGATCCGATTGAAAATCGAACTCCGTATACCCATTAACTTGCAGTTCATTTCCTCCATAAATTATAAAGTTATCCTTAGTACCTTTAAGATACTTGAGGATATGTTTAATGGTCATCCAATGGTCATTTCCTGGATTGGACTGATATCTGCCGGTCACACTAATTGCGAAACTGATATCAGGCCTAGTACATAACATGGCATACATGATCATGTCCAAACACGAAGCATAAGGTTTATTAGACATTCTAATCTTCTCACCTTCTGTTTGTGGACACATGTTCTTCGAAAGATGTAAGCCATGTTTGAACGGTATGTTTCCTGTCTTACAGTTACCAAAATTATACCGTTCAAAGATCTTATCTGTGTACGTTGATTGGGATAACTCAGTAAGCTTCCTTTCTCTATCTCTATAGAGTCTTATGCCTAAGACATAAGAAGCTTGACTTAGGTCCTTCATGGAGAAATTCTTACAGAGGTAAGCTTTGACACCTTGCATCATCCCAATATCATTCCCAATGATAAGGATGTCGTTAACATAGAGAATTAAAAATACCACCATACTCTCACTGGCCTTCTTATACACATAGGAGTTTTCCGAATTCTTGAGAAAACCAGACAATTTGATTATCTAGTCGAATCGAAGATTCCAACTTCGTGAAACCTGTTTAAGTCCATAAATGGACTTCTTCAGCTTGCATACCATGCCCGAGTTCTCGCTGGATGCAAAACCCTCCGGCTGTTCCATATAGATTTCTTCATCAAGAAATCTATTTAGAAAATCCGTTTTGACATCCATTTGCCAAATCTCGTAATCATGATAAGCGGAAATTGACAACAAAATCCTTATAGACTTTAGCATTGCAACAGGCGAAATTTTTTTATCGTAGTCGACACCAGGTTGCTGCGAGTAACCTTTAGCTACCAGTCGGGCCTTAAAGGTTTCCATATTTCCATCGGGCCCTCACTTCTTCTTGTAAATCTATTTATAACCGATAGTAACAATTCCTTCGAGAAGCGGAACCAAGTTCCAAACTTGATTCTAATACATTGAGTCCATCTGTGATTTCATGGCGTCTTGCCACTTCAAGAAGTCGATGTCCAACATCGATTCTCTATAGGTAAAATGGTCAGTCTCTTCAACTAAGAGAACATCGAAACTCTTTTCTTGTATCAAATACAAGTGTTCATGAGGTCTAGATACCTTTTGTAACCTACAGAGTATGTGCGTTGAAGGTTCTTCATCTTCTTGAACTTCAGGTTCCTCCACTGGTTCATTGGTATCAGGTTGTACTTCATAAAGTTCAACATGTCTATGATCACCACCTTCAGATAAAAATTCTATTTCTAGAAATTTTACGAAGCGAGATACAAACACATTTCGATGCTCGGTATCATAGAAAAAATATCCTTTCATATTTGAAGGATATTCAACAAACCTAAACTTTTATCCTTTAGGCAAAAACCTATTCTGCTGAGCCATCTCGACGTATGCAGGACACCCCCATATCTTAACATAGCTAAGATTCAATTTCCTACCATCCATATCACATACGGAGTCATAAGAACAACTTTGGATGGAATCTTATTGAAGAGATGATCGGCAGTTAAAAGAGCATAACCCTATAAGTAATAGGGTAAATCTGTATAACTCAACATCGATCGGACCATATCCAATAAAGTCTGATTTCTCCTCTTTGACACTTCATTGTATTGTGGAGTGCCCATAGAAGTATTTTAAGCGAGAATCTCATTCTCCTTTAAATAATCAGTGAACTCTCCACTCATATATTCACCGCCTCGATCAGATCGAAGTCATTTAATATATTGACCAGACTTTTTTTCTACTTCATTTCGGAATTCTTTGAACTTTTCAAAGGTTTCTGATTTATATTTCATCAGATAAACATAACCGTACCGTGTTAGATCATCGGTAAAGGTGATGAAGTGTGAAAAAACATCATGTGCAGTCTGACTCATGAGACCACATACATCAGAATGTACGAGTTCCAATAAGTCAATGGCTCGGTGTCCAACACCCGAAAATGGGGCTTTGGTAATTTTACCCTGAATACAAGATTCGCAAGTTGGATAAGGTTCAATGGTGAGATCATGTATCAAACTATTCTTAACCAATTGGGTTAGGCATTTAACGCCTATATGACCCAACCTGATGTGCCACAGGTCAGTTTTATTTATATCAGACTGTTTACATTTATTAATTCCAATATTAAAGATATCTTGTGAGGTATGCAATATATAATGACCATGCTCATTTGGACAACAAAGGATCTGAATATGATTTCTATCATATAAATATAAAGAACGATTCTCAAAATTTACATTATATCCTTCAGTATCTAATACAAAAAGAGACATAATATTCGCCACATATCCTGTCACAAAATAGCAGTCATTTAACAAAAGTCTCCCACTGGGTAAGGGAATCTCGCACGTGCCCACTGCAACCGCATCTAGAGAGTCGCCACTCCTGAATCACAACTGTATCTCCCCAGATTGCAGCTGTATACCTTTCGTCAGTACCTATAATGTATTGAAAATATGAATAGGACAAGCATAATCAAAAATTCAATTAGATTTCATAGCTTCACAAGCCAATTAGATATCAATAATAGGAAATATAAAAGTACCTGATGTCGATGCTTTTACCTTCCTTATTTATGCAAGATAGTCCGGACAATTTCTTTTCCAATTTCTGACTTTCTGGCAGTGATGGCACTTATCTTCAGAAGCTCTATTGGGCTTCTCTACCTTAGCATGTGGAGGAACATTGAAACATTTCTTCTTTCCTTTTGTCTTCTTCCCATTTGTCTTCTTCCCCTTCGACTTGGATTGGGAAGAAGTAGAACGTGAAGTGGGTTTCGTAAGGCGAGTTGTAACTCCCTTCTTTAAATCTTCATCTGCTGTAAGAAGCATACTATGTAACTCACGGTAAGAGCAATAAATCCCATTCATGTTGAAGTACATGACGAACTGGCGATATGACGCTGGGAGCGAACCGAGAATGACATTCCGTCCTAGAGTATCATTGAGAGGGAAGTCACTGCGCCTCAATTGCTCGATCAAATCGATTAAATGAAGCACATGTGGGCTCACAACCTGCCCCTTATCAAGTTTAGAATGGAACAATTCCATTACAACGCTATGAACCACGACCTATTCCTAGTTCATGAACGATTCATGAAGTTGTGTCATCATGCTATATGCATGGTGCATCTCAAAGTATTGCCTCTTCAGTTCAGAGGAAAGAGAACTGAGAATGAATGATTTAACTCTTAAATCATCATCTTTCCATTTATGGAAAGTCTCCATCTCTTCAGGTGATGATTCCGGAGATATAGCAAGCGGTAATGGACTTTCCAAAATGTATCCCAACTTTTCGGAATTGAGGACAATCCTCAAATCCATATCCCAATCTGCAAAGTTCTCAGTGCCTTTTAGCTTATTTGTATCAAGTATATGAGCAAATGATTGGTCGAAGCAGCCGCCATCGCAAATCTATCAAACAGATAGTAAATCATCGGTTAGTAGAAAAACAGTTTCATATTATATCATAAGCATTAAATAGATCATGGATTTTTAATTTAAAAATGTCCCTCCCACTATTTCATGTAAAACTGTAATCCCCTAACATAATACAAAACATGCGATAATCAAATCATAACATGATAGTGAAAGGTGGACCCCATGAATATATTTCAGCTCACAGCTTTGGCACATTCTCACCTATGTATATTCATTAGGTAGACAACTCATTGTCGATCACTCAATAGTGACTCCTGGGTTTTCGGTCCTGGTCGTTTCTCGTAGCTCACAATGAGGTGTACCAAGGTTAAACTTGGAAATGATAAATTCAAGATACTTGCGTAACCCTGACAGCTTCGGTACGTTTAAAATTCTGTTTTCGCTTGAATTTACCTAATATCAAATATATCCGGTACAAATAAATTTCTACCGGCCATATCCTCACAGCTTTGGCACGTTCTCAGATATAGTCGCAAAAAATTTATCGATAAGCAGTATTGACAAGACGGACCAAGTAATATGCATCAAATACATATTAAATAAAAACCTTATTTTAAATAGGGATTTTCCCGCAAAGAAGATTTTATTTTATTTAATCAAATTAAATAAACACATGCATGCATAAAGTAAAGACTAAATTAAACAATGAATTTTAAAGGCCTAATCATATCAGGTGTCCAGAATCAGACTCGCTCTGATACCATTTTGTTAGGGTTTTATAGGGAATTACCGAGTTAGCACAGGGGAACGCGGGAAATCAAAATTTTCCGATTTCAAAATTTTTTTCTTGGATCAATTAAATAACTTATTTTTTTAATTATCCAATACTTAAAATCTGAAATTTCTATTAATTACCGAATTCACCCCCAAACTTTACAATTTGATCATTTTGGTCCTTAAATTGTCAAATACATATTTAATTGATTCCAAATCAATCCTAAAATAATTTATACATGTATAATACATGAAAATACAAATTGCTACACAAATCCCTAATTTTTTTGAAATTGTCGAACAGCCCCAATAATTTCCTGGATTTACAATTTGGTCCTTTTTAGTTCAAAACATGTCAAGATCAAATCCAATCAATGCCAAATTTAGTATACATCATATATACATCAAATTACATCACATATATGAAAAGCCCCAAATTTGGAAAGGGTTATGAACATTAATTTTACAATTTCCACAAATTGACAAATTAAACCAAATTCAACAAATTCAGCACTTTAATCCAATCCTTACCACACCAATCAAGTCACACCATCATGAAATAACTCAAGAATAATTCTAGGTCATTTATGAATGACTAAGAAACTCTAGAATGTCAACTTTGATTACTAATTAATCAAATAAGCTTAATCACTCCTATTAAGCTAAAATAATAAACATACATGCAAAACACCTTCAAACAAGTTTCCAACACATTTAATTACCAACTAAAAGAGTAGAGACATAATCTTAGCAACACAAATTGATGCTAGGAATAATAGAAATAATTTCCATGTTGGAGGATGTAGAAAATACTTACAAAATACCAAGTTTTTGCTTTGTTTTCTTTCTTTTCCTTTAACTTTTCTCTCAACTTCCTTTGTAATTATTTTTGATAACTTGTGTTGTTGTTTAAAAAATAAAAAACAAAACAATTTTTGTTAAAACATTTCCCTTGGCTGAAACTAGTGGAAAAAAAAATAAATAACAATTATTTGATTTTTGTTCTATTTCTATTTGTCCAAGTTTACAAGATTAAAAGATAACATTTATCTTTAAAGTAATCTTACAAGTGACCCAATGGAATCATGCCATTTCCTAAACATAATCATGGCATAAGATATTTTATTTTTTAATTAATTTAATTATTTAATAATTAAATAATTAAATACAAATATCTTAAATAAGTGTATTATATTTACATTAAATATCTCAAATACATATATTAAAGATATCGGTCAAATAACATAATTTGACAATTAATTAATGTGTATTTAATAATATCAAATATTAAATACAAATACACAGAAATTAGGAAATGACCATTAGGTCCATTTCGCATGTATTTTTCGTTTAACCGTTAAACGAGTTATAAATAATCAGTGTTATTCATAAAAGTTGTCCTAGTGCTCTACGAGTATATTTCATTAGTGAGACTCTCTAAGCTCAGGCATATCCGTCAAAAATCAAATTTCGTGTCTATAATTCACCCATCCGTAAATTATGACGAACACGGATAAACTCTCTGAACCATACGGGTCTAGGTCATAACATACGTATAATCTCTCTGTCACATATATCCAGATTATTCCAGAGATATAGATATAAACGTCAAATCTCTATAGATATAATCATGTCGACGTTTCTATGAGAAATCCTTTAATAACACTTAGAACTAATTTCTACAATGTACCACGAGCCCATGGATTTAACAAATTGCTAATTCCATATTGAATACCTATGCTCTGTACACAGAACTGACGGATCCTTTCTTGATACACACAACATATCCTGAGCATCAGTCCACACCCAACGAACAGACGGAGGTCTGATCTAAATAGATCGGTGATGTGACTGCCATCTAAGTGTGGATGATAACTCATATATCCACAGTGATATCATGGGTCACTTCCCGAAGATTCACCGATGACGTATAACTCGAATAGAATTAATCTGGGATTAATTATGAGAGAGAGAAAATTAATCTAGGAGTAATTGCGGAAAGAATTTATCTAGGATAAAATTCAAATAGAAGAGAGAGAACAATTAATTTAGAATTAATCGATAAAATAATATATTCGATATATTAAATGAAATTAGATTTCATAGCGGAATTAAAATTGGATTTTAATTCGGGCGAATGAATTAATTTAGAACTAATTCGCGAGTGACTTTCGTGATAATTTTACAAGGCACTATTATTTAATTAAATTTGATTTAATTATGTCGCAACAGAAAATTTGTTAATTCAGAATTAACGAACCCGAGCCCGATATGTGTTTTGCGGGCCCTCTCAGATTTTGAATTAAAGTGGGGCCCACAACAAATCACATCACTAGTTAAACACTTAACTTTTTGGTGATGGAAGTTAGTAAAGACTTTGATGTTAGCTTGTAAAACACATTTTGGTATATCATAATTTGATTTTTGGAAAATCAAAACACAAGTCACACATTACTCTCTCCTTCCTCTCACTACCGAAAACTCTTTCTCTCTCTTTTACTCTCATATTACCGAGAGTTGCATCAAGAACAATGGGAATTTTGTTGCAAAAATCTCCATTGCTAGCACATAAAGAAGTCAACAAAGGTGATAGGGAAATAATCCCTACGAGTTTGGAATTTAAACTTCACATCTTGGAGCTCAACATACAATCAAATGAGAGCTTGGAGCACTTCTCAAAGGAGGAAAATTTTTATTATTCTCTACATCCTTAACCGTTCAAAGTGAGTATATTTTCCGCTATCTTACTTTGTGTATTCACATCTTTTATGCTTAATTGATCCTAGGCATGTTCTTAGAGAACCCAACAATGAAGAGTTAGGTCCACATTAGTTCTACCTATGTTTAGATTTCCTTTGTTATATTTCTCAAGTACTTTCTTGACATAATATGCCTGGGTTAATATGTATCCTTCAAATGTTATGGAAATCTCAATTCCTAGGAGCACATCAGCTACTCCTAAATCTGTCATGTCAAATTTGATGGTCGATAATTTCTTGGTAGACTGAATCATCTCATGATTGCTACCAATTATCAACATATCGTCTACGTAGAGACACGCAATGACATATCCTTTTGAGTTGATTTAGTGTATACACACTTATCACACTCATTGATTTTGAATCCTTTTGATAATATTTCTTTGTCAAATTTCTCATGTCATTGTTTAAGAGCTTGTTTTAATCCATATAAGAATTTTATAAGTTTGCACACTTTTTATTTTTACCAGGGACATTAAGACCTTCTGGTTGTTCCATGTAAATCTCTTCATCTAAATCACCATTTAAGAATGTCATCTTTACATCCATTTGATATATTGTAAGACCAAAGATATTTGTTATAGTTATAAGCATTATTATTGAAGTGATACATGTCACTGGTAAATAGTTATCAAAGTAATCAAGACATTATTTTTTTCTATAACCTTTTATGACAAGTCTTGAATTGTACTTATCTATTGATCCATTCGACTTTATTTTCCGTTTGAAAATCCATTTGTAGCCCAACGGCTTACAACCTGGAGGGAGATCAATCAAATCCTAAGTATCATTTTGAAGGATATAATAAATCTCACTATTGATGGCCTGTACGACCCCGACAGAGGCAGGATGCTACCGGCAGGAGACAAGATTCACCCATCTCCATAAGCCTCTAAATTTACAGAAAATTTGGCATGATGTATCCTAAAATTGGATCTCAGTCCAGCATCAAAACAAACCTGAAATAAATATCATATATAAAAAGGGACCTCAGATCCACACCAACATATCAAAATCATCACCTAAGGGCTTTGTGCCCAAAACATCTATCAACACTCAAAGGCTATGTGCCCACAACATCACAAGCAATCAAATCATTTACTTATTACAAACAGCGTAAACTTCTAAAACTTCTCAAAGGACACTTGCGAGGGTAACTGTCGCTTGGGTGATCCGCGTCTCGAGCATGACTTCCAAAGCTGTCGTGGTTGACCAATTGTTGGGTTTCTATTAGGTCCCAAGGATTGATTTCAAGCAATGAAACATATATGTGAATACTCATAAAAGCATGGCGGAATCATACTTACAACGATCGGCTATGCGATGCGAGGAACAAAAAATTTTCTCCCTTCCATAGTGCTCTCGACAGTGGACTGGTTTTGTGCTCCTCCATTTTTGGTCACCACCTCCAAGTTTTCTCCAAGCTCCTAGCTTTCGAACGGTGATTCAATGCTCACAAGTTGGTTTCCCTATCACCTTAGGATGACCCTTTATGTGCAAGCATTGGCAAGATTTGCAACAAATCTTCCATTTCCTTCATCTTATTCTCGGTTTTGTGAAGGAAAAATGAGAGAGAGAATTGAATTGGCCCTTGGCCGAATACAAGAGGGAGAAGAGAGAGTATAGTTTTCTTTTTGTTTTCTAAAAACAATCATGATCAAAAAGCTTTTACAAAATTTGGTATATCATTTCCAAAAGTCAAAACCAAATTTTGGAGCCAAAAAACTCATTAAATGCCTCACAACCACTTCTTTCATGAATAGTGACTGCATGTCAGTCACTCAAAGTGACAAGACATCCATCACTTGAATGACGTGCGATGTGATGCGAAGAGTGATGTGACTTGTGGGTCGCACTTAAATTCGCAATGCGAGTGCGCCCGCAAACACTCCCGGGCTCGGGTTCGCTAATTCTGAATTAACGAATTTTCCGTTGCGACGTAATTAAATAATTATGCCTAGCAAAATTACTATTCACATCGCTAACGAATTAATTCTAAATTAACTCGTTCGCCCGAATTAAAATCTAATTTTAATTCCGCATCGAAATCCAATTTCGTATAATATATCGAATATATTATTTTATCGATTAATTCCAAATTAATCGTTCTCTCTCTTTAATAAATATTTTATCCCAGATAAAATATCTCCGTAATTAATCCCAGATTATTTTTCTCTCTCATCTAATTAATCCCAGATTAATAAAGTGCGAGTCATACGTCATCGGTGAATCTTCGGGAAGCGACCCATGAGATCCCCGGATATGTTGGCAGTAAATCTGGTCGTCGGACTATCCGAACACGTATGTACCTAATACTACGTTTTTACCGATTTACAAGACATTGTTGGCTTCTAGCAAAGCATCATGCCTAACCAATTCTCCATAAATATTCTTACTGGAATATGTGATCTATATGAAGCGTAGTATACGTAGTATTACGTATTTCGATCCACTATCGGAAGTCACGTGCAAGGTCTGGGGATGGAAATGTGTCTGCCCCATATGAAGCACATATCAGATCTCTGGTAACTAGTCTCTATAATCGGATAATCATGACCTAGTCATATTATCCCGATGACTGCAGTACATAAGAGAACCAGTTCTGTATCCTACGTGATCATCATCTCCACTATGACTGGAGTGATACTTCCATCTCGACAACACACCCAATACACTACGATTCTCAATATACCCAGAAGAGGCGTACGCTGAACCGGTTAAAGCCCTGGACGACCAAAACCAAAGTATATTGATTGTCGCAAGTATTAGCGGTGCAAGTCTCAGGTTAATACCAAATACACCTACCCTCATTCGGACTTCCATCGACACATAGTCATACTACCAATGGAATTCTGAGGGGTCTATCCAGAGCGAAGCGATTTCCGTACCAACGGTAAACACAACCTCCTACTACACTTGCATGAGTATCATATACCCAAATATATGAGAACTATGTCGTTATGCTCCCACAACGCGCACAAGTGTAATACTAGTTTATTTCGTATTATCAATGTCCAATCTCGATAATACTACGACTAGGGATATTTAGTGATTAAACCTTCGTGGATTGATACTGTCTCATATCATCTCAATCCGGAACTAATCATATGGACCTTCTATCATTTATATATCTTGGTAATCTAATTACAAATGATAGAAGAGCAATTTCCTTTGTCACAAAGTTAATTTGTACAACAACACTATGATCTGTACAAATAGTGATGCTATGGGCCATAACATTCCAACAATATCCCACTTGGCCTATAGCCAATCACTCAAGTGTCATACACCCGAACTATGTACGGTTCGCTCAAATTTTCTGCTGAGAAAATGCTTTCGTCAGCGGATTTGCATGATTATTATCTGATGCGATTTATTCGATCATCACATCACCACGATGTATGATCCGAACGAATCAGATGAATAGTCGAAGTATGTATCTGGATCATTGATGAGACCATTAATTCTTTAGCCTGTGTTGTAGCCTAGCTCAGCTGCTAACAGAACTACTCCTAATCTGATTAGGATTATTATCAATCCAGAAGCCTTCTATTGCTGCCTCAGCTGCAGCAATAACCCACTTTTGTTGTTTATTCGGTAACAGTATCTTGCTTGGAAGATTTCCAGCTCATTGTTCCGTTATTCAAACTGTATAGTACCTTTGTTACGACTTATAGTCATTTTTATCGGTTTGGAAACTTGCAGTAGTGAACCCGGTCACTTCAAGTTCTCCTTCTCCATAGTATAAGATAACATCCTTTGTTCCTCTAAGATACCAAAGGATTTTCTTAACATCAATCCAATGACTATCACTTGGATTGGCCTGATTGTGACTCCATATGCTCAAAGTATATGAGACACCAGGTCGCGTATATTTATTTGAATGTACGAGTTCTCAGAGAGTATTAACAACTTTAAATCTATCCCAGTAGATCTTTATTCCTAGAATAAAGGTTGTTTCTCCCAAGAATTCTACAGAGAATTTTTTTTATGAAAGCCAAGCTTTCACCAATTGTATTATGGGAATATCATTTCCAAGAAATGATATGTCATCATTATTATACAAGACATCATTGTCAGTGCGCTCCCACTAACCTCCTTATATACACAAGAATCATTTTCGTTTTGAATTAAATCATATACCATCATGATTACATCAAAACGATAGTTCCAAGAACGATATGCTTGCTTCAATCCATCCATGGATCGAATAACTTGCAAACCTTGTTTGCTCATTTTGGTATGACAAAACCGTCAGGATGTTGTAAACATCCTCCAAAAGGTTTCCGTTAAGGAAAGTGGTTTTGGCATTCAGCTGCCATATTTCATAAATGAAACATACAGTTTCAGCAAGCATTATCCAAATGGATTTACCGTGGCAACAGTTAAAAGGTTTCGTCGTAATCGACACAATGTTGATAACGATACATTTTCTCTACAAGCCTAGCTTAGTACGTTGGTATGTTGCCATCCATGTATGTCTTCCTCGAAGACTGATATAGTACCAATAGGCACAATGCAATTCGGTACATCAACTAGTATCCAAACTTGGTTGGTATACATGGAATACATTTCGGATTTCATGGCACTTTGCCATAATAGGGAGTCGATACCTTGTATCACTTCCTCATACGTAGTCAGTTCGTATTCCTCAATAAGATTGACATCTTTATGAGGTGAGATCAGAAACCCATACCTCCCAGGTTGTTTTCTGACTCTCTCCGACTTACGCGGTTCTTGTGTATTCGAAGATTATTGGTATAGTTACATCTTTTGATGAACTATATGTGTTCCATTAGGACTCGGTGCCTGGAATAGTATTACTCTGATTTTCATCGAGTTTTACTTTCCTCCCACTTACCACTGCATATAGGTATTCCTCTTAGGAAAACCCCATGGAGAGCAACAATTACATTGTTCTCTTGTGAGTTGTATAAGTACTATACTTTGGTTTCCCTAGGATAACCTACAATTAGGCACTTATCCGATTTAGGTTCTAGTTTGGTATCATCCAAACATATGCCTAGCATACCCAAATCTTCAGGAATGAGAAACCCGGTTTCTTTCCTGTTCATATCTAATATGAAGTCTGTCAAACAGATTTTATGGAACCTTATTCAAAATAAGTTTTGCACTGATTAATGCTAATCCTTTGAAGGAAATGGTAGCTCAGAGTGACTCATGATTAACCTTATCACGTCCAAAAAAATTCAGTTTATCTGTTCAGACACACCGTTAAATTGACGTGTTCCGGGAGGAGTCCTCTTTGAAAGAATACTATACTCTTTCAAGTATATGAGAAACTTATTGCTTAAGTATTTTCCATCATGGTCTAACCGTGACACTTTAATACTTTAGCCGATCTATTTGTCTACTTCGTGTCGAAACTCTAAAATTTTTTGATATGTGTTTCTAAGGAAACACATAACCATAACGCGATGCCACATCCGTAAAGGTCACGAAATATTCATATCCATATCTAGCCTAGCTAGACATGGGCTCACTTACGTCACTATGAACGAGGGCTAACAGATCGGTGGCACTTGTACTTTTACCAAGTAAAAGGTGTTTTAGGCATTTTGCCTAATAAACTAGATTCGTAGACGTTATTTGAATGGAATCAAATTTTTCCTAGTACCCACTCTTCAAAAGTGTGGATAAACGAGTCTTGTTTAATTGTGTCCCATACAACAATGCCACTTATAAGTCTCAACTAATTTACTTTGTTTGTCATGTTATATGTTTGAGATTCTTTTATATTCAAAATATAAATAATGTTATTCACATCTAATGTGTTTATCTCAATATCATCTTTATAAAATAAAACACTTTAGTGTTCTAGAATATAAAGGTATACCCGCAACGGGTTAAACCCTGATATAGAGATAATGTTTCTAGTCAAACTAGTTACATTCTAACAGTTTCCTAATTTAAGTACAAACCCAAAGGGTAGTTCCTAAACTTAGGTATCTACGGTTAAAACAGCGACTGTTGTCCCATTTCCGATTCGTAGATTAATCTCAACCGAAGTCAGTATCCTATTTTTCAGCAGATTCTGCACATCAGTACATATTAATGTTCCATTTTTAGTATCTAAAATCCAATTTTAATACTAGTAGCGAACATATTGATGACAAATATATTTGAAGTCGGAGCCTTGCCCGTCTTCCGTTCCTTCATGTCTGCCTTGTCCATACGGCAGTCACGCTTCAGTGACCCCGTTTTCCACAGTTTTGACAGACATTCTGGGATATGTCATTTGTCTTCCCAAAAGATTATAATGATTTTGCATCTGCCCTTTTCCCACACTCCAAAAGCCTTTGGCCAAGCCTTGGCCTTCTAGAATGTCGAAGTAAGATGCGCCTTGCGCTTCTTGCCTTATTGTAAACTTTTGGCTTTGTCTCATTGAGAATAGCCATTAACTCTCCAAGATTTTTCTATTGCAATTTATACTTCTAAGATCTAAGGATAGATCTATGAAGATCCTTCAATTTCATTATCATACTATAAGGATGTAATCCTTAGTTCTGACTAAGAAATTAAGGAGTCTTTGTGGCAAGCATATTGGATTAAGCACTAAAGTTATCATCACATGAATCTTCCAAAGATCATGCTATACTATTTGTTTAACTTCAAGCTTAGGCCTAAGATGTTATTTTATCAAATAAAGTAACTTCTTAGTTTTCAGGACTATCCTGATTCATTATTCACAATTTGAAAATTAAAGTCATTTAAATACATTTTCACCCAGGATTATGTTTTAAACACTAATCTTTCAATCATCTTGATTCTAATAGTCCAACTATTTAATCAACGATTTTAGGTACAATTTATTACAATGATTACTATAGTCCAACTATATAATCAACTATAATTTAATTGATTAAATTCAATTATATTGATTTCTATAATCCAATTATTAAATCAACTATTAATTGAAATTGTTTGAATACAGTCCAACTGTTTAATAAAACAACAATTAATTATTAGTCCAACTAATATATTAATTTAACGACAAAATATTTGAAATGAGCGCGTATGGCAAGTAACTAAATGAATATTGCAAATTTAATACTTGCCTCCCACTATTTTTCGGCGAGCCTCTAACCCTCTGTGAGTACTCGGGAAACCTTGTTTCCTAATGGGCTAGGATCCCGTTAAATAACACACAATCTTGACTTTGGCCAACGAATTGTATGATAATTAACTAGGTAGATCTCTAAGATCAATTGGATCTCATCCAATTCCTAGATCCAGTAGGTGGACATCCAAGTCCGAAACATATATCTTATATATGCCAATATATCCAATATATTTCCTAACCTTTTTCCTCTTAATCAACTAAGCCTTGGCTTTGGCACAATAAACTTAGTGATCCCAGTTAAGTGGAACCCATTGACCTTGGAAAGCTTCGTAATCAATGTCGATGGACAATAAGTGATCTTGACTTTGGCCAACAAATCACAACTTGGACAAGACACCAATATGGGACAAAGCCTTCATGATTCAAACACATCCGCGATGGACAAAGGTCTTGACTTTGGCCAACAACCAATGCCAGTCTTGGATCTTGAGTAAGAATCACTCAATAGAAGGAAAAATGCTTAATATGTAGTGAGGGTTTTTCGCGTAATTGGCAACCAATTTATTATCTTTGTTAAGGTCTCATCAGCATACACCCTTAAACATGCATTCTAAACACATAATAAGGCGTGTAAGTAAATATAATAATGATATGCGGATGGATACTTAACACATTGTTCCTAGAACAAATCTCTCTCTTTCCTCTCTCCCGCTAGCACAAGTATTACTTCTACCCAATTATATAACACTTCTAAAGAAACCTCATTTACATTGAGGGGAATAGGTGAGAAGAGAAATACAAAGAGTAAGGAGGTAATAGGCTGGACACGCAGGTCCAATTAATAAACTCTAAATTTATTACAACAATTTCCAAAATTGCCCCACCCATCTAATATCCATCCTATATACATTATTCATACATCGCAACCATGTATTCACACAAGCATGTTATCAATCAATCTAATCCAATTAATTAATCTGAATATTAATGACCATCGAATGTTCAAAATATGATTTGATTTTGCGCGAGTCAAACTCGTTTTGCGAATAAGTACTCAAAGTATGAATTCTTGAATTAAATTAAACTACAACATTAAATCCAATTTAACTTGTATTTAATACTAATTCATTTATTTAATTCCAAATTAAATAATTACACTTTTTAATGTACCTTTACGACTTAGATTCTATATCTAATCTTTACGGGTCTCAAAGCCCGATTAACATCCAATGTCAATTTAATTTAAAGTCCAATAGGCTTTTAATTAATTTCTTAAGGCATTGACTTTTGGTCAATATGGGTCAAACCCAAATACCAAAGCCCATTTAAGGAATCACCCTTATTTGCCAAGAAACCAATTTAGGCCCATTAGGCCCAATTAAAATTAAAGGTCAATTAAGTCATAATTGGACTTTATGGAAGTGGTTTTGGGCCCAATTGGATCCAACCAATTTAGCCTAAACCTAACTTGGTACAACCAAGCCTATTAAGCCCAATTACAACTTTAAAAGCCCAATTCCAAATTTGGCCCAATTAATTTAATTTCAAAAATTCCAAATTTCATAATTAAATTAACTAAAGTGTATGCCATAATTAATTAACGAAATTAATATTTCCAAAACACCAATTAGCCTAATTAATTATGCTCATTATCATCAACATATGTCCAACACATTTGAATCAAAAAATCACATCATTATACATGCTATAACTCACGGCATTCTAGGGTTTTCATGTCCAATTGTAAATCCAATCCAATTGAATCTTAAATCAACATTACCCAATGTTTTCCAACTCATCCAATGATCAAAAACAAAAATCACCATGACTATTTAGGGCATTCAACCATTCGGCCAAGCCAATGGATTTGGGGAAAAATTATCCAATTCAATTTTTATCAAATTGACAATGCATAACACCATGTTATCATAATTTAAGCATACTCAAACAATCAATTTCACTCAAACATGCTCAAATCAATTTTTCCCAAATTTTGCCCTAATCAAGTTTCATGCTTTGGGTTTCTATTAGGTCCCAATGATCGATTTCAAGCAATGAAACATATATGTGAATACTCGTAAAAGCATGGCGGAATCATACTTACAACGATCGGCTATGCGATGCGAGAAACAAAACTTTTCTCCCTTCCATGGTGCTCTCGACAGTGGACTGGTTTTGTGCTCCTCCATTTTCAGTCACCACCTCCAAGTGTGCTCCAAGCTCCAAGCTTTCGAACGGTGATTCAATGCTCACAAGTCGGTTTCCCTATCACCTTAGGATGACCCTTTATGTGCTAGCATTGGCAAGATTTGCAACAAATCTTCCATTTCCTTCATATTATTCTCGGTTTTGTGAAGGAAAAATGAGAGAGAGGAATGAATTGGCCCTTGGCCGAATACAAGAGGGAGAAGAGAGAGTAGAGTTTTCTTTTTGTTTTCTAAAAACATTAATGATCAAAAAGCTTTTACAAAATTTGGTATATCATTTCCAAAAGTCAAAACCAAATTTTGGAGCCAAAAAAACTCATTAAATGCCTCACAGTCACTTCTTTCATGAATAGTGACTGCATGTCAATCACTCAAAGTGACAAGACATCCATCACTTGAATGACGTGCGATGTGATGCGAAGCGTGATGTGACTTGTGGGCCGCACTTAAATTCATAATGCGAGTACGCCCGCAAACACTCTCTGGCTCGGGTTCACTAATTCCGAATTAACAAATTTTCCGTTGCGACGTAATTAAATAATTATACCTAGCAAAATTACTATTCATATCGCTAACGAATTAATTCTAAATTAACTCGTTCGCCCGGATTAAAATCTAATTTTAATTCCGCGTCGAAATCTAATTTCGTATAATATATCGAATATATTATTTTATGGATTAATTCCAACTTTATCGTTCTCTCTCTTTAATAAATATTTTATCCCAGATAAAATATCTTCGTAATTAATCCCAGATTAATTTTCTCTCTCATCTAATTAATCCCAGATTAATAAAGTGTGAGTCATACGTCATCGGTGAATCTTCGGGAAGCGACCCATGAGATCCCCGGATATGTTGGCAGTAAATCCGGTCGTCGGACTATCCGAACACGTATGTACCTAGTAATACATTTTTATCGATTTACATGACATGGTTGGCTTCTAGCAAAGCATCATGCCTACCCAATTCTCCAGAAATATTCTTACTGGAATATGTGATCTATATCAGGCGTAGTATATATAGTATTGCGTATTTCGATCCAGTATCGGAAGTCACGTGCAAGGCCTGGGGCTGGAAATGTGTCTGCCCCGTACGAAGCACATATCGGATCTCTGGTAACTAGTCTCTATAATCGGATAATCATGACCTAGTCATATTATCCCGATGACTGCAGTACATAAGAGAACCAGTTCCGTATCCTACGTGATCATCATCTCCATTATGACTGGAGTGATACTTCCATCTCGACATCACACCCAATACACTTTGATTCTCAATATACCCAGAAAAGGCGTACGCAGAACCGGTTAAAGCCCTGGACGACCAAAACCAAAGTATATTGATTGTCGTAAGTATTAGCGGTGCAAGTCTCATGTTAAGACCAAATACACCTACCCTGATTCTGACTTCCATAGACACATAGTCATACTACCAATGGAATTCCGAAGGGTCTATCCAGAGCGAAGCTGTTTCCTTACCATCGGTAAACACAACCTCCTACTACACTTGCATGAGTATCTTATACCCAAATATATGAGAACTATGTCGTTATGCTCCCACAACGCGCACAAGTGTAATACTAGTCTATTCCGTATTATCGATGTCCAATCTCGATAATACTACGACTAGGGATATTTAATGATTAAACCTTCGTGGATTGATACTGTCTCATATCATCTCAATCCGGAACTAATCATATGGACCTTCTATCATTTATATATCTTGGTAATCTAATTACAAATGATAGAAGAGCAATTTCCTTTGTCATATAGTTAATTTGTACAACAACACCATGATCTGTACAAATAGTGATGCTATGGGCCATAACTGTCCAACACCAATCTGGAAGCCAACCTGCAAAACTAGCAAATTGGTTTGGTGTGAGTTATAAAAACTCAGTAAGTAACCATACTAGCACTACAAACAAAACATATAAGTCAATTACATTAGAAGTTTTTCAGAATTATCAAGTTATTACGAGTCTTAGAATTACCATCTTTCTATATCCTTTATACTTTACCCATATCAAATTTTCATATTTACATATTTACATATTTTCAATATAGTGGCTAGACATTCAAAGCACATGAAATATGGATTTGAAATCAAAAAGTACGTCACATAACATCGAAACCATTTCAATGTTCACATGAAGTCACATATTAATACTTATCACAGTTAAATATCTTTGAAATATCATCAAATCGGTAAATCTAACAAACTTTCTTCTGTTTAGTTATAAACTATCTTTAATACCAAAACCTATTTCTTCAATATCAAAATATTTTTTCTCTAACCTTCTTTAATCCACGATATCCATATAATAGTTTAACACTTGGGTTTCATATACATTCACACATACCGTAGCACACTTCTTTTATATACATGCAAATACAATTTCAGAATCCTTACACATATGAGTACATATCATTACAACTTAGCAAACACAAAAATTATCCATTCATCTCACATAAGCATATATAATCCATACATATCATGAGTTCCATCATACACATACACACATTCAAACATATTTACAGTCATCACGGAACCAACTAAGAAGCACACATAATAATTGATACATCAAAGATCACATCACCCAACAATACATACATACAGGTGGCTTACACACACAATGCTCGTACAAGACTCATTACCTATTTTGGAATATGTATGAGATGAATTCCGTCTAAACGGATTCCTAACGAGCTCGACTACTACACCGCAAATCATCCAATCAAACATACACACATGCTCACACACCATATAACATTAACTTATCAACTGATTTCTCATAAACAAGCACATACACGACAAACAATCCAAACATCATTCAAATACTCATATACATACATATATTTCAAACATATGAATATACCCCTTATTACTAAATCAAATCTCATATCTTTTACAGTCATCATATCTCTTTATTTATCGTTTAATCATATTCATTTTTAGATTTTCTATCTAGAAACTTTTAAGACATTATCTTTACTAAATAAACATATTCGTTCGGAGAGAACTTAGCTTATATTCATTTCTCATCTCACTTAACCATCCCAACCTATATACAAATAATCGCATGTGCGGAATGATAACAAACGTATTCACAGCTGATTATCACATACATATATAAACTATTACATGTTCATAGACTTACATGCATCAATATATACATGTAGCCATCAAACTCATCAAACTTTTCACTTCATATCATAGCATTATCCTCCAACATTTTACTTCATATCATATAAATGACAAAGGTCATTCCTGTGATGGTCGACTAACTCAACTGTTCACGATCTCGAAGTTCTTCCTCAAATCCATCATTTAACTATCCTAAACCTTTCAATTATTTTTACATATATGTGTATATATATATATACACGTTTAAAACACGAAAAGAATGAGTCGAGAACATATCGCATGGGTTACTTACCATGTTTCGTGAACATTCTAAATCCTAATCAAATCTGCCAAAATAAATAGCGAAATATCGTCAGAATCGTAATTTTATAAGATTCTTGACTTAACTACAATAAAATTTTGGATCTTTCTAGAACAACCAAATCAAGTCTGATTTCAATGATCTCTGTTTCAGTAATCCTAAAACATCATTATAAACTAACCTAAGTAGTCAGCTAACTTAAATTCTTGGTTTACGTGTTTTTGGAAAATCTTCCGAAAAAATTTCTGCAAATGCTACGGAAGGGTCCTGAACGCTCTGAATCTTCCTGGATTTGACTAAATATTTTCGTAATATCATAAATAACTCATAACTATCATCAAAACCAAAACACATCTTTATACGCAACAACTCACTTTTACCAAAAACTTGTATATTTTATCAGATCGATCAAACTCGTTTCGTTTTCACTCGGATTCTACCAAATGCTCATATTCAATATGCTAATACTCAAACAATTCAATTTATATCAATACTCTGCTCTAGGAAACTATTGGATACATCTAAATATTTAAATATAAACTTGAAATTTACGGATTTTTAACGAGAGGTCTTACCGAGATTTCGAGGGCATATACAGACTCCAAATGATCCCACGAACGCGCTAGAATCAATGAAATTCCGATCGTAACTATTGTTCATCATGAGTCACTATTCATCTGAATCTTTCTTACTCGATTCGTGTGCGATCGTGCACATAATGGAAAATATGTCACCGCCAACTTGTAGTACTCTCCTAGAGCTTCGATTTGGTGGGTGGCTCAGGCAGTGAAATGAAACGATGAGCCGGGATCGACAAACCCATTCCGTGTATTTTCTCTCTCCTTATCACTTTTTTAACGGTGACCTGGGGACTGCCGCCGGCTACCACAAGGTGGATGGTGGCCAGTACACCCCCCTGGCCGGTCGCGCCGGCTGACGATGGCCATTAGACCGCCAGTGCGACCAAGGTCAGCTGCAACGTGTTTTTGGGGGTGAGGGTCGCGTGGGAAGACTTCGAGGATTGTCACATTTTTACAATTAACAAAAACACTGAGGTATATATAGACAAGTTTCGAAAAATTACGTTTTGACCCCCGAAAATTACAATCAGGCCCTTGTCATAATTTGCATTTTTGAAGGCCTTTGGATGTAAATTTTGAAATGTGTTCAACACAAAAATTGTTCGTCTCGAATATATGAGTCCGATGGTTCAAGAATCGACTCAATCAGAGTTCGTTTACAATTATTATAGTCGAAACAATAAAATTTTACTCGTATAACGATATAATTAGGAATCGTGTAACCGATTATCAGAACCACGCATTTTTTTATGCGACGAAACTGCACTTAAAAAATTCCCATCTATTTTCCAACTCATATACTCTTATCACATTCCAAATCCTTAACTAAATTTCGAAAATTTTCCTGAACATTCAAAAATATTCGGGATATTACCTTTCCATAAATGTGCCTCTGAAGATGACATCGCTTCTTTATAACTTTGAGGCTCATTTTCTAGCAGGCATTTCAGAAAATCAGGTCCAAATGACTTAGACGTTCTTGCTCTTTTGCTAATGTTTAGGTTCATTTTCCTCAATATTTTAATGTAGATTTTATTATTGGTTAACTTGATCACTACTTATATCAGTATCAATGGTTTTTTTTTAGATATTATGTTCTTTATTTTCCTTAACAATGAAATATATCTTCAAAGAATGTCGTATTCCTTAACTCAATATTCATATTTGGATTGATGTAAGGAATTTCATATTTATGTGCCAATAGCCGATACACGCTTCTATAGTGAGGATATCCAATAAATTACAGTCAACAGTTTTTGGTTCTATTCTCACCTTCTTAATTTTAGGAACCATCACTTTGGCGAGACACCTCTATACTTTCAGATATTTATAGGACGGTACGTGACGTTTCCATATCTCATATGGTTTCTTGTTCAATCTTTTATGAGGTAACTTGTTTAGACTTTAGTTGGTGGAAAGCAAGGCTTCCCCCCACAAGTTCTGGGATAAACCAGAGCTTGCCAACATGACATTCATCATTTCTTTCAACGTTGGATTTTTGCGTTCTGCTTTCCCATTTTGTTGAGGCGAATAAGGAGTAGTAGTTTCATAAATAATTCTATGATTGGAACAATATTCACCGAATTGTGACACATATTCACCTCTCATATCACTCCCGATTCTTTTGATTTTCTTGCCAAGTTGATTTTAAACTTCGTTATTATAGTGTATAAAACTCTCAATAGATCCATCTTTGCTCCTAAGCAAAACACATAGCAGAATCTTGTGCTATCATCGATAAAAGTGACAAAGTACTTTTTTACCGCCTTTAGATTACACAACATCCATATCACACACATCGGTGTGTATAAGTTCCAAAGGTTTAGAATTTTTTTTTATGGAATGAAATGATATTCTATTCATTTTCACTTCAATACATGCTTCATATTTATATTGGATATCAATTGTAATTTTTGTATAAGGTCCATGTTAATTAATTTACACATTGTATTATAATTAATATGCCCTAACCTATCATGCCATTGTTGGGTTTTCTAGGTCAAACCAAGATCAATTAAGCATATAAACGTGTGAATACATCAAAGTAAAGTAGTGGAAATACTCACTTTGATCGGCTTTTGCGATGTGAAGACAACAAAAATTCTGCTCCAAGCTTTTCCTCCTTGTGTGTTTCGGCCAAGGTCCCTTTGTTGTGTTCTTCAAGCTCCAAGCTTTGTGAATGATTCCATGCTCATGAATAGGTTTCCCTATCACCTTTGAATGACTTTTAATGTGCTAGCAATGGAGAAAATTGAAACAAAATTCCCCTTCAAATCTCCTTGTTGCTCTCGGCAACGGAAGAAAATTGGAGAGAAAAATGGCTTCCAAAACCGTGAATGGAGATAGATGGAGAGATGAGTTGTGTTGACTTAATTTTGTATTTCAAAAATCAAAATTAGATATACCAAAATTAAAATTTGGTACATGTCATAAATCTCACCAACTTGGAGTGTAATATAAGCCACCATCATTCCATCACCTAATACCATCACCATAAAGGTAAAAGGTTGACAAGTGATGTGACATGATATGACTTGTGGGCCCCACTTGATTCAAAATCCAAGTGGGCCCGCAAACACTCCCGGGCTCGGGTTCGCTAATTCTGAATTAACGAATTTTCCGTTGCGACGTAATTAAATCACATTTATTTAAATAATTATGCCTAGCAAAATTACTATTCACGTCGCTAGCGAATTAATTCTAAATTAATTCGTTTCCCCGAATTAAAATCTAATTTTAATTCTGCGTCAAAATCTAATTTCGTTTAATATATCGAATATATTATTTTAACGATTAATTCCAAATTAATCGTTCTATCTCTTTAAATAATATTTTATCCCATATTAATTTTCTCTCTCTTATAATTAATCCCAGATTAATTATGTCTGAGTCATACGTCATCGGTGAATCTTCGGGAAGCGACCCATGAGATCCCTGGATATGTTGGCAGTAAATTTGGTCGTCGAACTATCCAAACACGTACGTACCTAGTACTACATTTTTACCGATTTACAAGACATGGTTGGCTTCTAGCAAAGCACCGTGCCTTCCCAATTCTCCAGAAATATTCTTAAAGGAATATGTAATCTATATCAGGCGTAGTATACGTAGTATTGCGTATTGCGATCCAATATCAGATGTCACGTGCTAAGCCTGGGGCTGGAATTGTGACTGCCCCGTACGAAGCACATATCGGATCTCTGGTAACTTGTCTCTATAATCGGATAAGCATGACCTAGTCATATTATCCCGATAGCTGCAGCATATAAGAGTATCAGTTCCGTATCCTACGTGACCATTATCTCTATATCACTGAAGTGATACTTCCATCTTGACATCACACCCAATACACTACGATTCTCAATATACCCAGAAGAGGTGTACACATAACCTGTTAAAGCCTTGGACGACCAAAACCAAAGTATATTGATTGTCGCAAGTATTAGCGATGCTGGTCTCAGGTTAAGACCAAATACACCTACCCTAATTGGGACTTCCATAGACACATAGTCATACTACCAATGGAATTCTGAGGGGTCTATCCAGAGTGAAGCTGTTTCCGTACCATCGGTAAACACAACCTCCTATCACATTTGCATAAGTATCCAATACTTAAATATATGAGAACTATAATGTTATGCTCTCACAACGCACACAAGTTCAATACTAGTCTATTCCGCATTATCGATGTCCAATTTCGATAATACTACGACTATGGATTATTTAATGATTAAACCTTCGTGGATTGATACTATCTCATATCATCTCAATCCGAAAATAATCATAAGGACTTTTATCATTTATGTATCTTGGTAATCCAATTACAAATGATAAAAGAGAAATTTCCTTTGTCACATAGTTAATTTGTACAACAACACCATGTTCTGTACAAATAGTGATGTTATGGGTCATAATTGTCCAAAAATCTCCCACTTGGCCTATAGCCAATCACTCAAGTGTTCTACACCTGAACTATGTACGGTTCACTCAAACTTCTGCTGAGTAACTGCTTTCGTCAGCGGATTTACAAATTTATCATCTGATGCGATTTATTCGATCATCACATCGCCACGATGTAAGATCCGAACGAATCAGATGAATAGTTGAAGTATATACTTGGATCGTTGATGAGACCATTAATTCTTTAGCCTGTGTTGTAGCCTAGCTCAGCTGCTAATAGAACTACTCCTAATCCAATTAGGATTATATAGATCCAAAGTGATTCTATTGCTGCCTCAGCTGCAGCAATATTCCACTTTTGTTGTTTATATAGGACAATCATTGTTAGTGCGCTCCCACTAACCTCCTTATATACACAAGAATCATTTTCGTTTTGAATTAAATCATATACCATTATGATTACATCAAAATGATAGTTCCAAGAATGCAATGCTTGCTTCAATCCATAAATTGATCGAATTAACTAGCAAACCCTGTTTGCTGGTTTTGTTACGAAAAAACCGTTAGGATGTTGTAAACATCCTCAAAAAGGTTTCCGTTTAAGGAAACTGATTTTGACGTTCAGCTACCATATTTCATAAATGAAACATGTAGCATTAGCAAGCACTATCCAAATGGATTTAATCATGGCAACGAGTAAAAGGTTTCTTCATAATCGACACAATGTTGATAACGATACCTTTTCGCTACAAGCCTAGCTTTGTACATTGGTATGTTGCCATCCATGTATGTCTTCCTTGAAGACTCAATTAGTACCAATAGGCACAATGCCTTCTGATACATTAACCAGCTTGGTTGGTATACATGGAATCCATTTCTGACATCATGGCACTATGCCATAATAGGGAGTCGATATCTAGTATCACTTCCTCATACGTAGTCGGTTCGTGTTCCTCAATAAGATTGTCATCTTCATGAGGTGAGATCAGAAACCCATACCTCCCAGGTTGTTTTCTGACTCTCTCCGACTTACGCGGTTCTTGTGTATTCGAAGATTGTGGTACAGTTTCATCCATGATGAACTGTTTGTGTTCCGTTAAGGAATCAGTGCCTGGAACAGAATTACTCTGATTTTTCATCGAGTTTACTTTCCTCCCACTTACCACTGCATATAGGTATTCCTCTTAGGAAAACCGCATGGCGAGCAACAATTACATTGTTCTTTAGTGAGTTGTATAAGTACTATACTTTGGTTTCCCTAGGATAACCTACAATTTAGGCACTTATCTAATTTGGTAGTTTGGAATCATCCAAACATATGCCTAGCATACCCAAATCTTCAGGAATGAGAAAACCCGGTTTCTTTCCTGTTCATATCTAATATGAAGTCTGTCAAACAGATTATTATGGAACCTTATTCAAAATAAGTATTGCACTGTTTAATGCGTATCCCTAGAAGGAAAATGGTAGTTCAGAGCGACTCATGATTAACCTTACTATGTCCAACAAAGTTCGGTTTCTCTGTTCGGACACACCGCTCAATTGAGGTGTTCCCGGAGGAGTCCATATTGAAAGAATACTATACTCTTTCAAGAAATTGAGAAACTTATTGCTTAAGTATTTTCCACCACGGTCTAACCGTGACAGTTTAATACTTTAGCCGATTTGTTTTTTATACTTCGTGTCGAAACTCTTTGAATTTATCAAAAGTTTCTGATTCGTGTTTCAAAAGAAACACATAACCATAACGCGATGCCACATCCGTAAAGGTTAAGAAGTGTTCATATCCACCTCTAGCCTAGCTAGATATGGTCCCACTTACGTCACTATGAACGAGGGCTAACAGATCGGTGGCACTTACACTTTTACCAAGTAAAAGGTGTTTTAGACACTTTGACCAATAAACTAGATTCGTAGACATCATTTGAATAGAATCAAATCCGTCCTAGTATCCACTCTTCGAAAGTGTGGATATACGAATCTTGTTTAATGTGTCCTAGACAACAATGCCACAAATAAGTCTCATCTGATTAATTCAGTTTGAGCTATTGTTTGTCATGTCATATATATGAGATTCATTTATATTCAAAATATAAATACTGTTATTCACATCTAATGTGTTTATCTCAATATCATCTTTATAAAATAAAACACTTTAGTGTTCTATAATATAAAGGTATACCCACAACGGGTTAAACCCTGATATAGAGATAATGTTTCTAGTCAAACTAGGTACATTATAACAGTTTCCTAATTTAAGTACATACCCGAAGGGCAGTTCCTAAACTTACGTTTCTACGGTTAAAACAGCGAATCTCGTCCAGTTTCCGATTCGCAGATCAATCTCAACTGAAGTCAGTATCCTGCTTATCAGCAGATTCTGCACATCAGTACATATATATGTACCACACTTAGTATCAAAATCCAATTTTAAAACTAATAGTGAACATATTTATGACTAACATATTTGAAGTCGGAGCCTTGCCCGTCTTCACTTTCTTCATGTCTGCCTTGTCCATACGGCAGTCATGCTTCCAGTGACCCCGTTTTCCACAGTTTAGGCAGACATCTTGGGATATGTCATTTGTCTTCCTAGAAGACTGTGATGATTTTGCCTTTGCCCCTTTTATAGAAGCTATGGCTCTGCCTTTTAGAGCATAGCCATCAACTCTCCAAGAGTTTACTTTTGATTCATAATGAACCTACCCCAGCTTTCGGGTAGAGACTATAAGATCAAATCTTTGGTAGTCTCGGCCACGTAGGTAATGCCCAGCTAACCTAGCTGATTGATGTCAGCAATCATCTGCAACATCTAGTTCTCGACAGATGTACCCTCTAACATACGTGAGCTAAAGAGCTTCCTTTTGCAATTTGTACTTCTAAGATCTAAGAATAAATCTATGAAGATCATTTAATTTCAACATCATGGTACAAGGATCTAATCCTTAATTTTGACGATGAAATTAAAGTGTCATTGCATTAAGCATAAAGGATTGAGCACTAAAGTTATCATTACATGAATCTTCCAAAGATCATGTTCTACTATTTGCTCAACTCCGGGCTTAGGCCCAAGATGTTACTCTATCAAATAAAATAACTTCTCAGTTCCCATGACTATCCTGAGGTTTTATTCCCAATCTGAAAATTAAAGCCGTTTAATGAAATTTTCTCCCAGGATTATGTTTCAAACACTAATCTTTCAGTTATCTTGATTGCTATAGTCCAACTATGCAATCAACGATTTCGGGTACTTTATAATATAATGATTACTATAGTCTAACTATATAATCAACTATAATTTAATTGGTTAAATTCAAATATATTGATTACTATAATCCAATTATATAATCAACTATAAATTGAAATAGTTTGAATACAGTCCAACTGTTTAATTTAAAACAACAATTAAATATTAGTCCAACTAATATATTTAAGTAATGACGAAAAATTGAAATGAGCGCGTATTGGCAAGTATCTAAACGAAATTGCAAATTTAATACTTGCCTCCCACTATTTTTCGACGAGCCTCTAACCTTGTGTTTAGTACTCGGGAAACCTAGTTTCCTAGTGGGCTAGGATCCCGTTAAATAACACACAACCTTGACTTTGGCCAACAAGCTGTATGATATTTAACTAGGTAGATCTCTAAGATCAATTGGATCTCATCCAATTCCTAGATCCAGTAGGTGGACATCCAAATCCGAAACATATATCTAATATATGCCAATATATCTAATATATTCCCTAACCTTTTTCCTCTGAATCAATTAAGCCTTGGCTTTGGCACAACAAACTTAATAATTCCAGTTAAGCAGGACCCATTGACCTTGGAAAGCTTCGTAATCGATGTTGATGGACAAGAAGTGATCTTGACTTTGGCCAACAAATCACAACTTGGACAAGACATGCGATATAGAACAAAGCCTTCATGATTCAAACACATCCGCGATGGACAAAGGTCTTGACTTTGGCCAACAAACCAGTGCCAATCTTGGATCTTGAGAATGAATCATTCAATGGAAGGAAAAAGCTTAATATTTATTGAGGGTTTTTCGCGTAATTGGCAACCAATTAATTATCTTTGATTAGGTCTCATCATACACCCTTAAACATGCATTCTAAAAGCATAATAAGGCGCGATAAATAAGTTAATAATGATATGCGGATGGATATTTAAAACAATTTGTTCCTAGAACAAATCTCTCCATTTTCTCTCTCCCGCTAGCACAAATTTCACTTCTACCCAATTACATAATACTTCTAAAGAAACCTCATTTACATTTAGGGGAATAAGTGAGAAGAGAAATACAAAGAATCAAGAGGTAATAGGCTGGACACGCATGTCCAATTTAATAAATTCTAAATTTATTACAAAATTTCCAAAATTGCCCTCTCCCATCTAATATCCATCCGATATACATTATTCATACATCACATCCATGTATTCACACAAAACATGTTATCAATCAATCTAATCCAATTAATTAATCTGAAATTAATGACCATCCAATGTTCAAACAACGATTTGATTTGCGCGAGTCCAACTCGTTTAAGAATAAGTACTCAAAATACGAATTCTTGAATTATATCAAACTACAATATTAAATCCAATTTAATTTATATTCAATACTAATTCTTTATTTAATTCCAAATTAAATAATTACACTTTATTAATGAGCCTTTGCGACTTAGATTCTAAATCTAATCTTTACGGGTCTCAAAGCTCAATTAACATCCAATGTCAATTTAATTAAAGTTCAATGGGCTTTCAATTAATTTATAAGGCATGGACTTTGGCAACCAAAGCCCAATAAGGAATCATCCTTTGCCAAAAATCAATTTAGGCCCATTAGGCCCAATTAAATCTTTAAAGGCCCAATATATATTATATTTGGACTTTATGGAAATGGTTTTAGGCCCAATTGGATCCAACCAATTAACCTAAACCAAACTTGTCCCAACCAAGCCCATTAAGCCCAAATACAACATTATTAGCCCAATTCCAAATTTAGCCCAACTAATTAAATTCCAATATTCCCAATATTATAATTTAATTAATTCAAGTGTATTAGCCATAATTAATTATTCAAATTAACATTTCCAAAATACTAATTTAATCAATTAATCATGCTAATCATCATCAACACATGTCCAACATTATTGAATCAAAAAATCATCTCATTTCATGCTTTTGATGTCACGGTAATTGTAGGGATTTTTTAAACCGATTTCGATTTTAATCCAATTAAATCATTAATCAATTTATCCCATGTCTTTCAACTCATCCAATTATCAAAAGAACAAAAATCACCATGACCTAGGTTCAATCATGCATTCGGCCAAGCCCAACATTTGGGGAAAAATTAATCCAATTCAATTTTCATCAAATTGATCATGCATAACTCTAAGTTATCATCATTCAAGCATACTCAATCAATCAATTTTATAAAATCATGCTCAAATCAATTTTACCCAAATTTTAGCATAAGAACCCTAAATCAAATTTCATGCTTAATAATGGCTCTGATACCATTGTTGGGTTTTCTAGTTCAAACCAAGATCAATTAAGCATATAAACGTGTGAATACATCAAAGTAAAGTAGCGGAAATACTCACTTTGATCGGCTTTTGCGATGTGAAGACAACAAAAATTCTGCTCCAAGCTTTTCCTCCTTGTGTGTTTCGGCCAAGGTCCCTTTGTTGTGTTCTTCAAGCTCCAAGCTTTGTGAATGATTCCATACTCATGAATAGGTTTCCCTATCACCTTTGAATGACTTTTAATGTGCTAGCAATGGAGAAAATTGAAACAAAATTCCCCTTCAAATCTCCTTGTTGCTCTCGGCAACGGAAGAAAATTGGAGAGAAAAATGGCTTCCAAAACGTGAATGGAGAGAGATGGAGAGATGAGTTGTGTTGACTTAATTTTGTATTTCAAAAATCAAAATTAGATATACCAAAATTAATATTTGGTACATGTCATAAATCTCACCAACTTGGAGTGTAATATAAGCCACCATCATTCCATCACCTAATACCATCACCATAAAGGTAAAAGGTTGACAAGTGATGTGACATGATATGACTTGTGGGCCCCACTTGATTTAAAATCCGAGTGGGCCCGCAAACACTCCCGGGATTTAGTTCGCTAATTTTGAATTAACGAATTTTCCGTTGCGACGTAATTAAATCAAATTTAATTAAATAATTATGCCTAGCAAAATTACTATTCACGTCGCTAACGAATTAATTCTAAATTAATTCGTTTGCCCGAATTAAAATCTAATTTTAATTCTGCGTCGAAATCTAATTTCATTTAATATATCGAATATATTATTTTATCGATTAATTCCAAATTAATCATTCTCTCTCTTTAAATAGTATTTTATCCCAGATAAAATTTCTCCGTAATTAATCCCAGATTAATTTTCTCTCCCTTATAATTAATCCCAGATTAATTATGTCTGACTCATACGCCATCGGTGAATCTTCAGGAAGCGACCCATGAGATCCCTAGATATGTTGGCAGTAAATCCGGTCGTCGGAATATCCAAACACGTACGTACCTAGTACTATATTTTTACCGATTTACAAGACATGGTTGACTTCTAGCAAAGCATCGTGCCTTCCCAATTCTCCATAAATATTCTTAAAGGAATAGGTAACATATATCAGGCGTAGTATACGTAATATTGCGTATTGCGATCCAGTATCAGATGTCACGTGCTAAGCCTGGGGCTGGAATTGTGACTGCCCCGTACGAAGCACATATCGGATCTCTGGTAACTTGTCTCTATAATCGGATAAGCATGACCTACTCATATTATCCCGATAGCTGCAGCATATAAGAGTATCAGTTCCGTATCCTACGTGACCATCATCTCCATATGACTGAAGTGATACTTCCATATTGACATCACACCCAATACACTACGATTCTCAATATACCCAGAAGAGGCGTACACAGAACCTGTTAAAGCCCTGGACAACCAAAACCAAAGTATATTGATTGTCGCAAGTATTAGCGATGCAACTCTCAAGTTAAGACCAAATACACCTACCATGATTCGGACTTCCATAGACACATAGTCATACTACCAATGGAATTCTGAGGGGTCTATCCAGAGCGAAGCTGTTTCCGTACCATCAGTAAACACAACCTCCTATCACACTTGCATAAGTATCCAATACTTAAATATATGAGAACTATGCCGTTATGCTCTCACAACGCGCACAAGTGCAATACTAGTCTATTCCGCATTATCGATGTCCAATCTCGATAATACTACGACTAAGGATTATTTAATGATTAAACCTTCGTGGATTGATAATGTCTCATATCATCTCAATCCGGAACTAATCATAAGGACTTTTATCATTTATGTATCATGGTAATCCAATTACAAATGATAAAATAGCAATTTCCTTTGTCACATAGTTAATTTGTACAACAACACCATGTTCTGTACAAATAGTGATGTTATGGGTCATAATTGTCCAACATCCAAACATTTTATGACTGAAAAATATAAGCAGAAGACACAGCCTTATTATTATTAGCACTATGTCAATTAACAGTCATTATATTAAACTTGAAAAGGCCATGAGTGAGGTATATTTTTCCTATATAGATATCATTTTTGGTGAGTTGAAACTTGTCAGAAACAAATACAATCTTAAAGCCATTCTTGCTAAGGAGTGAACCCAAAACCAAGTTCTTTGGAATATTAGGACCAACCAAAATATTCTTCAACGTAAACTCATTATCGGATGTCATCTTCAGAACCGTTGTGCCTTGTCCAAACACTTTGGAGGTAGACGGGTTTCCCATTGTCAGATTATTGCCACCATCGACCTTCTGATATGAGGAAAATATTTTACTATCAGCACAAATATGGCGAGTAGCCCCCGTGTCTATCTATCATTCTCTCAGGTTCCCAACCAAATCGGCTTCAGTTACAATTGCTGAGATATTCAACTCTGAGATCTCATCAGTTAATAACTCATCTTCAGTGACATAGGCCTCATTTTTCTTTTTTCTTGCCATTGTCTTGAGACTTCTTGTTTCTGCAATCTTTTGTCATGTGACCGTTTATCCCACAAACGTAGCACTTCTCCTTAAACTTCTTAATATTTTGATAAGAATCAGCTCCACTATTTTTTCTCTTTCTGCTACCTTTTTCATCTTCGACGATGTTGGCATTAGACTTCATAGTCTTGTAGCTAGCCTTCTCAGAATTTCTATTGTCCTATTCGATTCAGAAGCGAACTCCTAGATTTTCAAGACTCGTATGTTTCTTCTTGTGTTTTAGATAACTCATGAAGTGTTTCCATGATGGGGCAACTTCTCAATAATTATGGCAACTTGAAATGTATCATAGAATTTAATTCCCTCATCTAATATTTCATGAATGATTAACTGTAATTCACCCAACTGAGACATTATCGTCATTGAATCTACCATTTTGTAGTCCTGGAATCTACCCATGATAAATTTCTTATGTCCAGCATCCTCTGTTTTGTACTTCTTCTTAAGAGATTCTCAGAGAATCTTCGAAGAAGTCATACCATCATACACATCGTACAAGGTATTTTAAAGTCCTCCCAAGAGGTAGTTCTTTCACAAGAAGTCGCCTTGCGACCATGCCTCATCACAATTGCTTAGATGTTTCTGTTTCTCCCTCCACAGGACCTGGAAGATCTTCCTTGAGATACTTAGCTAACTGCAGTGTTATCGGGTAGAATAGTATTTTGCTCTACCATAGTTTGAAGTTTGCTCCACCAAACTTATCTAGTTTCTCTCTATGAGCGACCAGTACTATGATATTTCCACTAGGCATGTGTAATTGTAAATTATACAAAAGATAAATCACACAAAAATCAACTTTATGATCCTGTTTATATGTTATACTACAAATATACTTGTTGTTATTTTGGATAGTAATACCAAATAATACAAGTCCTTGAATTCGTGACCAAAATTTCTTATGATAGGTGAACAAAGAAAAATTCTCAGAGGACGAGGGGGTCCAATGTAACCACTTAAATCTCTGCCTACTTAGGCTCTTATTACATTGGTGACAGAATTGCCTTAATCATTTCATCAATAGAAAATCTTAGGCATTCAATCTTAGTGTTACACTTTAAATCTCAGCAAGAAATACAATATTTTTTAAATATATATATATATATATATATATTCAATCCAGTTTTGAAAGAATTACTTGTGTATAACTACACTTTAACTCTTAATCAAGTATGCAACAAACAATCAATAAACCATATTAAATAATCTCAACTTTAACACATAATCAACCGGGTGTATGCATGTGATAATTGAACCCCCTAATATTAACTAAAATCCATACTACCAAGTTTATAAAATTTTTCTTATGTATGATTTTTACTAAGTTAATATTTTATTAATAATATATTTAACTTATTTTACCAAATATCATAACAAAAGCATGTTTATATCATATGACAATTATCAAGTAAATATATGTTTTATGAAATTTATAAATTAATAGATTAATCTAAGTCTATGTCACTATTCCAAATATGGAAAAATTCCAGGTATGACTTGCATTAATGTCACGTTCGTTCAGCCGTTCGAACGAAACTTTCCAGAGATTTCACGTTTGTGAGACTTTAGTCACAACGTTCGAACGAAAATGTGAAACACAGAGTTTTTCCTTATGTGTTCGTCGGGCGTTCGAAAGCCCTTACATATTTTCCAAGCACTGAATACATTTTCTAGAGAAAAATATAATAATACATGTAAAAATCAGAGTTAACAATACATGTAAGTTAATAAGTTCTTATGATTGTTGGGTGGATGTGTTATTATTCATTTTTTAACATGCTTAATTCAATCAAATTATTACTATCAAACATGCAATCAAAGATAAACACAAAGACTTGGTTAAACCTTTAAATTCTAGAAGATGACAACTTGAGACCAAGTCGAGAAAATCTCTATCCTTAAGAACTTATTAGTCTCACCTCTGTACACTTATAGATCCATTGGCTAACGGTCTCCCAAGATACTTAGTTATTTCTTGATTTTGGGCACTCTTTTTGATCAAGAACTTGGACTTGAAAATGGTTGAAACTCTCTCTAATTCTTAAACTCTCTAATAAGTCTCTAAGGCTTATGAAAATTACATTGGATGTAGAATTAATTGAGTGAGTAAAACATGAGAACCTAAGGCCCTATTTATAAATATAGAAAGTTGTCATTAAAGAGGTTCTTTAGGTTTAAGGATGCAATCCTTAAAAGAGTTATAACTCTTCAATATACATTTTCAACTCAAATGTTATATTATTTCCCTCTAAAAAATATGTCAATTCATTTGATATTTTTCCTAAATATCACATATTAAATACATATCTTATCACAAGACACCCTATAAATAAATCTTATATTTAGAAAATTTCATATTAGAATATGTCGTCAACCATGTCCTTCGGGCAGCATAACGCTGGTGCTACTAAAATCACTGATTGGGTTTATGCCACGTGTCACCCCTAAGTTAGGCTTCAGAAGCAAACTTTATATTCTTAAGGTTGGAACTAAAGTGTCTTAATCAAATTTATTAAGATTTTGAGTCTATTCTAACAAATTTCTCTGAAAAAGTAAGGGCCGCTCTAGGTGTGGACAGCCAATGCCCAAAACTAATATTGATTCCATAATTTTTCATATTTTCTTTTAAAATAAAATAAAATAATAATAATAATAAAATAATAATAATAAATAATAATAATAATATAATAATTCACTAATATTACATGGAAAAGAAAATTTAACCACTCCTAAAAAAATAACTTGCCTTAGCCATTGTAAATAAATTAACTGTGGCCTCTAAAGTTCAGCCTTAAGCCTTTGTAATTTGTGAGAGAGCTAACAAATTTGGTTGGTGACTTAGTGTGACATAAATGTCCATACTTTTCGTCTAAGGCAGCTATGCTTTTTGTTCATCCATTTCCATATCTTGTGACGTGGGTTTCTTTACGATGGTAAGACAGGATGTTCGAAAATTTTAGGATAATCGAAATTTAAAATTTTTAACTACATAATATTTTGTTATCCATAAAAAAAAAAAAAGCCACGTCCAATATTTAATACTTAATCAAAAAAAATACATTATAAATATGTGTATTTTAAATTGATTCAAATATTTGGGGAAAAAATCTAATATACTTTAAATATCGAATAATTTTTTATGATTGAAGAGTATTTTATATCCAATATTCCATCATATTATCATCCTTAGATTTCTTCACCAGAAAGATAAAAAAAATTTATCTCCAATCACTTTCAGTGATCTTTCATATGGCATTTGAAATTTATCGACATCCCTCACTTCAAAAGAAAGAGAGACATGTGAAACATATGTTGATATTTCATAAGACAACCAACAATAACCCATATGGTAAATGGAAAAATATCTTAAAAGTTTTCGGAAACTTGATAGATACTTAGTGTAAAACCACAATGAATTACAAATAATTCAAAAAGAAGAATGGGTTGATGGGTTCTTTATCAAAAGGGGAATTAATTCAAAATTATTATGCCCCCACATAAAGTAAATTCCATGCATTATGATCCACTCAAAAAATTTGCGCCACGTATGTGAATATGACCACATTTGTGTTAATTATTCAATTGGGCTTAATTTTTCAACACTAATTATACGGTTGGTTTGTTCACGACTCATTCAAACCCAAAATTGTCAAAATATGGGTAAAGCAAGATATATTAGCACGTTCTCCATATCCTAGTTGTAGTAGTAGTCTGGTGTATTTGTTACAAACTTACTTCAATGGAATAGACCTATAGATATCTTTAAGTAAGGATGCAAGAAATATAAAAGCTTTCTTTCTTTTTTAATTTTATATATACACAAGTTGAAAATGAGAATTACAAAATAAGGTTGAGAGAAAACATGAAGAACAAAGGAAGGAAATTAAGCAAATCTTTGAATTTTGTAAGTAATTTCCAACTTTCTTCAACTGGGAAATTGTTTCCATATGTTTAGGCTTCAATTTGTGATGCTTAGAATTTTCTTTACTCCTTAAGTGTGTAATTTAAATGGTTCTTAACTTGTTTGAAAGATAAGCATGTATGTTTGACAAAGTTTGCATGAAATCAGTTCATTAGCATACTTTAAACCATTTGATGGTGATGTTACCATTCTAGAGTTACTTAGTCATTCATAAATGACCTATAATTGTTCTTGAGTTGTTTCATGATGGTGAGACTTGATTGGGTTGGTATTGGATTGATTAAAGTATTCAATTTTATCAATTTAGTCTAAATTATGCAATTGGTGTAATTTGTGAAATTAGGGTTCTAAACCTAATCCAATTTTGGGGATTTTCATATATGTGATGTAATATGATGTATATTAAATTTGGGATTGATTGGATTTGATTTTGACTTATTTTGAACAAATTGGGCCAAATCGTAATTAATGGAAAATTTATGACCCTCTCGGTAATTTAACAAACATTAGGGATTTTGTTGCATTTTATATTTTGATGTGTTGGATATGTTGAAAATCATTTTAGAACTGATTTGGAATCATCTAAAATTGTATTTGACAATTTGATGACTAAAATGTACAAAATGCAAAGTTTAGGGGTCTCACGACAATTAATGATAAATCTGATTTTTCAGATAAAAAATTCAGTTTTTATTTATTGAGTAATTAGAATAAATTGGTTTATTTTAATTTCCCAAGAAAACTATTTTTCGGAAATTATTTCAGAGTGAAAATACGCGAAAATGGTGAAAAACGGCGTTATCGGGTAACGGCTGCCCAAACAGTGAACTGGCACTGTTCGGGCAGTCCACGAACTATCCAAATATTTTTGTGGCTGACTTGGGCAGTCCCCATGTGCATTGGTTGATCGGTTTGGCTGGAAACGTGTTTTATGCTATTTTACGGAAAAACGTTTTCGCAAAAGTTTCGCGATGTTTCTATATTATTTATATCGTTATATGATATCAAATAAATATGTTTAGGTGAAATATGAATGAATTATCAATATTGGATATTGAATAATTTATTCATAAGTTTAAAAAATTTTAAACTACGATTTCGCCCAAACCGCGCTTCTTCCGATGCGCCGCCCTGATATGACCCTAACACTATGTTGTGGATTTGGGCATTGGTCTCACATATGAAATTATGTTGAGAAAAGTATCAGTATTATTTGTAGCAAGAAATTTAGTGGCTTAGGAGGATAGTACGGCTTATTCCCTGCCGGTAGCATCTCTTAGATTTAGGATGTTACATAAGGGCTCCATGCCTACAATATCACATGCAATCATAACTTTTACTTAATAAATACAATCAGCGTGCTCAGCACGACGAATATCACAATAACCACATATCCTAAACTTCTAAGACTTCCCCAGGACACTTGTGAGGGTGACTGCAACTTGGGTGATTCACGTCTCGAGCATAGCTTCCAAAGCCGAATTGGTTGACCAATCATGTAGCCAACCTGCAAAACTAGCAAACTGGTTTGGTGTGAGTTATAAAACTCCGTAAGTAACCATACTAATACTACAATAAAACATACAAGTCAAGCATAACAGAAACTTTTCGAAATTACTAAGTTGTTACAAGTTCAGATTTACCAACTTTTAATTATCCTATATTTTTTTACACATGCCAATATAATATACAAATATCCAAAGCATACAAGGCAAAAGTTCAAATATTGACAGAGTACGTCATTTGACAACAAATCCGTTTGAATCATAGGAAACATAAAATTACACTTTATTCTTAATGAAGAATAAATATCATTGAAATATCATCAAATCGGTAAGTCAAACAAACATTCTTTAATTCGAAACAAATTTTCCTAAATTTGAAACAAACTTTCTTCAATTTGAAACAAGCTTTCTTTTAATTCGATTCAAACTTCCTTCAATTCCGATGGTCTTACAATAACTTAACATTCGTGATTCGTATGCATTCACACATATCATAGCTCACTTCTCTTATATTTATGCAAATGCAATTTCAGAATTCTTAAACATATACCTATATAGAGAAACAAATTAGCAAACATAGTTTACAACATCTTATACTCACACCAGTTTCCAAGTCATTCATTCATTCCAAAATAGCATACACAGTCTATACACATGACTAATTCAATCATACACACAGATACACTCAATCGTACATACAATCATCATGCAACCGACAACGAAACATACATAACAACCAATACATCAAAGAACACATAACCAAACAATACATACATATGGCTGGCTTACACATACAATATTTTGTCATCAGTCATACATATATGTATATACATCAAACGTACGAGTATACACATTACTTCATATTCGGATACCATACAGTCCTCATATCATTTACTTATTAATCAAACATAATTTGTTTTGGAATTCTTATCTGAAAATATTGACATAGTGTTTTACCAAATATACATTTCCATTCCTATACGTATCCTATTAATCACGCATTTCTATTACTCAGAAAAAGCTTAGATTATACCAACCCAACATCTATACAGCTAAATCGTATGCATTAGTCAATAACAAACTCATTCCAATATCGCACATCCACACGTGCTAATATAAATTCAAAACTTATAAATTGTTCTCTTTACCGATCTTATACACTCATATCATGCTTATCTTATCATCCCATACATATACAAATACGTGTACATATACTTACACATATACATATGCATATCATTACAGGTTCATACATTGACGTACATGAATACATACATGTAGACATTAACCCCATCTATCATCTTATTTCATTTCATAGGAATAACATAAACATCCATACCTATGGTGGTCGATTAACTTAACTACACACAATCTCAAACTCTGTTCCCAAAATAATCTCTTACTATCCTCATTTTATCCTAAACACTTCAACCATTTATACATACATATATATATATATATAAACTCGATCAACATTCAAGTTCTCATCGCATGGGTTACTTACCTGGCTTCGCAAGCACTCCAGGTCCTAGTCACGTTTGTCAAAACAAACGGTGAAATGCCGTCAGAATCGCAACTCTAGAGAATCTTCAACATAACTTTGACAAAATTTTGATCTTTCTGGGACAACCAAATCAAGTCCGGTTTCAATATTTTCAATTCTATTAATCTTAAAATATCATTACAAACTAATCCAATCCACTAGTTAACTTAAATCCTTGGTTTACGTGTTCTTGGAAAATCTTCCGAAAAAGTTTCCGCAAACACTGCGGAAGGGCCCTGAACCCTCCGAACCTACCCGGATTTATCTAAATATTATCGCACCATCATATATATCTCATATCTATCATTAAACTTAGGAAAACATCAATACACATTAAACCCACTTTTACCGAAAACTTTCATAATCTATCGGATCGATCCAATTCGTTCTGTTTTCACCCGGATTCTACCAAATACACATATTCAATATACTCATATTCAATATACTCATACTCAAATAATTAAATTTATATCAATACTCTACCCTACGAAGCTATTGGATACATCCGAATATCTAACAAAAAACTTGAAATTAGCGAATTTTTACCGAGAGATCTTAACAGATTTCAAGGACATATAAGGACTCCATGTTGGACAATTGTGACCCATAACATCACTATTTGTAAAAGACATTGTGGTTTTGGTACAAATTAACTATGTGACAAAGGAAATTGTTATTTTATCATTTTATAATTAGATTACTTGAATATATAAATGATAAAAGTCCTTATGATTAGTTCTGGATTATAAGATATGAGACAGTATCAATCCACGAAGGTTTAATCATTAAATATCCCTAGTCGTAGTATTATCGAGACTGGACATCGATAATGCGGAATAGACTAGTATTACATTTGTGCGCATTATGAAAGCATAACGACATAGTTCTCATATATTTAAGTATTGGATACTTATGCAAGTGTGATAGGAGGTTGTGTTTACCGATGGTACGGAAACAACTTTGCTCTGGATAGACCCCTCGGAATCCCATTGGTAGTATGACTATGTGTCTATGGGAATCCGAATCAGGGTAGGTGTATTTGGTCTTAACCTGAGACTTGCATCGCTAATACTTGCGACAATCAATACGCTTTGGTTTTGGTCATTCGGGACTTTAACAGGTTCTGTGTACACCTCTTCTGGGTTTATTGAGAATCGTAGTGTATTGGATGTGATGTCAAGATGGAAGTATCACTTTAGTCATATGGAGATGATGATCACGCAGGGATACATAACTGGTACTCTATTATGTTGCAACTATCGGGATAATATGACAATGTCATGATTATCCGATTAAAGAGACTAGTTGCTAGTGATCTGATATATGCTTCATACGGGGTAGACACTATTCCAGCCCCAAGCCTTGTATGTGACATCCGATACTGGATCGCAATACGCAATACTACGTATACTACACCTGACAAAGATTATATATTCCTTAATAGAATATTTCTGGAGAATTGGGTAGGCATGACGTTTTGCTAGAAGCCAACCATGTCTTGTAAATCGGTAAGAACGTGGTACGAGGTACGCATGTGTTCGGATAGTCCGACGACCGGATTTACTGCCAACATATCCAGGGATCTCATGGGCCGCTTCCCGAAGATTCACCGATGACGTTTGACTCGAACAAAATTAATCTGGGATTAATTATGAGAGAGAAAATTAATCTAGGATTAATTACGGTAAGAATTTATCTGGGATAAAATTTGATAAGAAGAGAGAGAACGATTAATTTGAAATTAATCGATTAAATAATATATTCGATATATTAATTGAAATTAGATTTCGACGCGAAATTAAAATTGGATTTTAATTCGGGCGAACGAATTAATTTAGAATTAATTCATGAGCGACTTTCGTAATAATTTTGTGAGGCACTATTATTTAATTAAATTGGATTTAATTACGTCGCGACGGAAAGTTCATTTAATCGGATTAAGCGAACCTGAGCCCGAAGTATGTTGAGCAAGCCACTTGAATTTTGAATTAAAGTGGGTCCCACCAACTTACATCACTTGTCTATCAAGTGTCAATTTGGTGATGGAAGTGGTTGGAGGCATTGAATGCAATTTTCCCTCCAACACTTTTTTTTTGCTTTTGGTAAGGCATATACCAACTTTAAGGGTTTGACTTTCATAAGTTGTATTGGATTTTAGAAATCAAATATACCAAAAACCAAAATCCTCACTTCTCTCCTCCCATTGCCGTGACCTCTCCCTCTTGGTTTGGAAGTTTTGCTTCAAAATTTCTTAAGTGCTAGCACATAAATGAGTCTACAAAAGTGTTAGGGAAACCTTTCCCATTGAGTTTGGAATTAAAGTTCAAAGCTTGGAGCTAAACCATTCATACAAATGAGAGCTTGGAGCACTTCTCAAATGAGCAAAATTTTTGTATTCTCTACATCCATATTGCCGACCAATGTAAGTATTATTTCTGCAATCTTACTTTGAGTATTCACACAATTTATGCTTAATAGATCCTTGGCATGTTCTAGGAGAACTCAACAATGGTATCAGAGCCAAATTAAGCATGAAATGGATTAGGGTTCATAGACTTTATTTTGGGGATTTTGTGATTTGAGCATGATATCTTCAAATTGAATATTTGGTTATGTTTAGATTATGATCACTTCGAGTTATGCATGATTAATTTGGAGAAAAATTGATTAGAAAATTTTTCCCTAATTACCTTATGATGGCCGAAAGTTTGAACCCTTGTAGCTCATTGTGTTTTTTGATTTTTAGACCATTATATGATTTTAAAATGCATGAGATATATGATTTGTGATTTAGTTGGATTGAAATCAAAATTGATGAAAAAAATGCATGAAAACTGTGAACAATAGAAGCATGTTATGAGTTGATTTTTCTTCAATTATGTTGGACATGTATTGAAATGATAAAGCATGATTAATTAATTAAATTGGTGTTTTGGAAATGTTAATTTAACTAATTAATTATGGCTATACACTTTAAATAAAAATTATGATATTTGGAATATTGTAATTTAATAAATTAGTCTTTAATTTGGAATTGGGCTATTGATGTTATATTTGGGCCTTATGGGCTTGGTCGGGCCAAGATGGTTTAGGACGATTGGATTGGATCCAAATGGGCCTAAACCCATTCCATAAAGTTCAAATATAATAAATGGGCCTTTAAATGATTAATTGGACCTAATAGGCCAAAATTAATTTTATGGCAAATGGTGATTCCTTATTGGGCTTTGGTTGCCAAAGTCCATGCCTTGAGAAATTAATTAAAAGCCCATTGGACTTTAATTAAATTGACATTGGATGTTAATTGGGCCTTTGAGACCCATTAAGATTGGATTTAGAATCTAAGTTTAAAAGGCACATTAATAAAGTGTAATTATTTAATTTGGAATTAAATAAGAATTAGTATTGAATACAAATTAAATTGGATTTAAAATTGTAGTTCGATATAATTCAATAATACGCACTTTGAGTACTTATTCTTAAACGATTTGGACTCGCGCAAATCAAATCGTTGTTTGAACATTTGATGATCACTTAATTCAAAGATTAATTAATTGGATTAGATTGATTGAATAACATGATTTGTGTGAATACATGGATATATTGTATGAATAATGTATATCGGATGGATATTAAATGGGTGGGGGCAATTTTGGAAATTGTTGTAATAAATTTAGAATTTATTTAATTGGACCTGCGTGTCCAGCCTTTATCTCTTGACTCTTTGTAATTCTCTTTTCACAAATTCCCCTCAATGTTGATGAGGTTTATTTATTGTATTATGTAATTGGGTAGAAGTTAGAATAGTGCTAGTCGGGGAGAGGAAATGGAGAGATTTTTTCTAGGAACAATTTGTTGAATATTCATCCGCATATCTGATGAGTGGTAAATGTATCACTATTTCTCACTCATTTGACCTAATATTTTGTATAGTTTCTTGAGTTTTGTGAATATTTTGATGTGTTTTGTGTTATATTGTAGATAAATAAAGTTTCAGGACATTCTGAAGGTGATTTGGGGACAAAACAGTGAAAAATAGACAAAAGGACAAAATCATCTTTTGGTGCGTTGCGCCGCGCAAGCCTTTTGTGTCGCGACGCCTAACGTACGCCGCTCCATGCTAACATGCACCGGGGACATGTGTCAGAATCTGAGAAGTTTGACTTTGGTAACGTGCGTCGTGCGCCGTGCCACGTGTCAACATCATAGCCAATCTGCTAACGTGTGTCGTGCCACGTGTCATCATCCTATAGTGCCGACAATCTCCATCGCCACTTGTCGCCATGTGTCACCCCACGTGTCAGTCACATCATCGCCATGTCAGCAGAAAAGCGAGTCAACTTTGCCACGTCACCACCACGTCATCATCAGCCAATCACAGCGCGCCACGTGTCGCAAACATATGGTGCAGACAATCGCCATCGCCAAGTGTCGCCACGTCATTGCCACGTCAGCTCAATCATTCAGGTCCCAGCCGCCTATGCCATATGTCACATTATCACCTTATCCATTTCCACGTGTCGAGCTCTCCGCATTCCACGTCGCCAATCACGCGCGTCGCGACGCGAGCTACCACCACCGAGGCCTATAAATTCAGCTCATTCTTCTGATTTCAGATGTACCTTCCTCTCTGAATTCTCTGATGTAAATAAGGAGTTTGTATCTAGTTTTCCTTAAATTTCAGTTTTGTAATTAATTTTTAGTTATTTTCTGTAATAATAATTTACTTTCTTTACTTTTTCAGTTTTTACTATTCAGGTATGAAGAGATAACTTCCCTCTGCTAGGGTGAAAGGTAAATCTTTTACTATTACTATTTAGATTATTCTCCCTTAATTATAATATATTCGTTATGAATCGTTCATAAAGTATACAAATGGTTTGCGCAACAAAAGTAAAGTGAGCTTATTAAAGGTTTGACCTTTATAGTATGACAGTGAGAAAAGTTATACTCAGTAATCTATTGTAGATTCTGAGGAAACTTGTCTCTAGTCGCACTAATGAACAATTAAAGATTTGTTGGTTAATGTTAATATTAAACTGTATATTTTAGCTAGAAATGAAAAATGGCGTTTTTGAATGGTTTCTTCAGATAAGATATCCATTGTGATTTCTTAGTTTGAAGAGTTTGTTTTGGAATGGCCCTGAAGTTTGTATTATGCTAAGATTATAGTTTGGTATATTAGCTTAAAGAGCTTATTGTAGACTCGGATGAGCTTTCCAAAAATTTGTGTTTTCTAATTTTGATATCTGTCAGATTGTCTGATTTTATCAAAGCATAGAGAATACATATGAGACAGAAGGGTTAGTGGGAGCGTAAAAATTTCTTTCTAGTGTTTTACATCATAATGACATTATCATTATTAAGGTAATAATGAGATGTTTATGAGGTAAAGTGTTTACCTGAGTCTTATTTTCTCCGTGAAAGTAGAGAGAGTGGTCTCTGTTATATTCGATATAAAATTTTATATATAATATAAAACTAAGAGACTTGTGAGATGCTCACATTAGTCGTACATTAGATATGATCTAATAAAGAGCTCAATGAGACTATATGTGTGTTAGTCAGTATAACTGTTTGACAGTTAATGTGTTTATAGTATATAATATTCATCTTTCGTAAATGATGATTCCTCTGTCGAAAGAGACATTGATTAGAATATCTAGTCAATCTTATGCACCATAAGATGATGGCATAATGAATACTATATTAAGTGCGATTAGAGATATCAATTTAATCGTAATTGATACGAGCTATTTTGATATGTTGTAGACCATAAGATGGGTCTTGAAACATGTTCTTTAATATCTTTGAGATATTAAAAACACATTTCTTATTAATGGAGAACAAAGTCTGCAACCATTAGGGCCAGATTAGGTTTGAGTTTACTTATGACGTTAGACGATGTACGTCATTAAGAGTCAGAAAGGATACAGTGGGAGTATCACAGATGATTCTACTATGTAAGTGAAATTAGTTGCAATTATGAAGTATTGACTTATGAAGTTGCATAATGACCTTATAGGTTAGAAGTTTTTATATTAATGATATGTTTGCGGTTGTCTACATAGTATTTTAGATTTGATCCGTATATACTTGGACAACTTAATAGCTGAAGTACAATGTTGATGTGGCATCTAAGTCATATTGATGTAGAACTTAGTTTCTAGAAAATATGAATGATGCTGGCTAAGGGAAATAGTTGTGTTTGTTGGACAAACTCAATATGTCACAGTGGGTCTACTTATTATTGCCTACCTCTTGAGTGCTAGGTGAGTTCTTGAGGGCCAATGTTTATATGATACACATTTAGATGTGCATATGATATCGTGGATTGGCACTAGAGCAAGTGGGAGAAATTGTTACGGTTGGTGCTCGGAGCGCCAATCCGGATCGTATTTATGTCCGATTCATGAATGCGAGCAATATCTTTTTCCATAATATTACTAATTTTATGGTAGCACATCTTGTCTTTTATATATGTATTTGATCTAATTTCGATTAGATTGAAACTAAATCCGGTTTAGTGATATGTATATATATTAGACAAATACCCCATGATTTACAATGTAGTGCGCAGTTACAATGTAGTTTGTAATTGACATTAGGCAGTGTCACTATAAGTTATATATTCTCAAATAAAGTTCCTGGTGTAGGCATTGCATTTTTGCATGTGAAACCCGATGATGAGTCTCAGTTGGAGGCACTACCTTTTTTAGTTAAGGATATTGTGGGAAACGGTCGTCGGAAGGGAATCGGTATTTCATTAGATCCTTGTTCACTTATTTAGCGTCAAGCTCACTTGTTGGACCTCCGTTTAGATCACCTTTGGCCCAAAAAAAAAAACCAACACAACACCTAGCGCACCAAGAGAGGCCCACACGCCCAATGCCCTAAAATACCTCTAAATTAAATCAAATATTAATTAAATTAAACATTAACTGAATAAAATATTAATTAATTGATTTACCAATTAAATAAAACATAAAATATAATTATACCAATTTAAAGATATTGACTTCCTAATCCAAAATATCATATACTAAATTAAAGAAATATCATGCCTAATTAAATCACTCATAACCAATTTAAAGATATTGACTTCCTAATCTAAACCAATCTTGTCTCTATCAAATCCATTGCTTTCCTTCTTTAACACAAAATCAAATCCCTTCCTTGTGAGACAATGAGAAGCCCTAGCCATTCTCTATATAAACAAAGCCAAACCAAGCGTCTCCCATCCTCTCAATTCACGACCAACTCTCTCTAATCTCTTACAATTCACGGCAATAGCACCATAACAAGTAAAGAATAATTCTCTTCATCTCCTCCACTCACCAAGCCGAAACCAGCCCCATACAGCAGCCCTCCATTACTGAAAATTACACCCCCATAAACACCTTAGATCACCGAAAAATATATCCCCAAAAAAGTCCTCACAAGTGCCGAAAATCACAGCCTCATACAGCCCCTAAACACCATCCAATTACCGAAAACAACTGCCCCTGGAACTGCAGTAACATTACCAAAAATTAACCCCTAAAACAGCTGTAAATCCTCTTAAAACAGTCCATAAAATCCTTAAAATAGTAACATAAAAAACTGCACTCTAAGCCTCCTTAAACAACCGAAAAACACAGCCCTTGAACCTCTAAAACACAAAAAACAGTAGCTTTGAAGACCTGAAACATTAAGCAGAAAATACAGAGGAAACAGCAGCAAAACGGAGGTCAAATAGCAAGTAAAACAGTAAAACAGTGAGCTAAGACGCTAAATCAGTGAACCAGAGAAGTTGAGGAGCTTTTACCCTTCCGATCTCCGCGAAACGCAAGTCCGAAAGTCGGCAAAAAAGGTTAGACCTGAGGGTATTTTTAACACTCGTTTTCAATTTATTTTTATTATTTATTGAGTATTGTTCGCATGATTATTATGTTAAAATGCATGTTGTGGCCCTTGAGTAGATAAATATGCATGTATTGCGAAATATTGTATGTTGTGGCCTTGGAATAAAATGAAAGATGTGTCAACTCTTGCGGTATATCGGATGGAAACCCGGACATAAATTTCATAGCCGATTCCGAATGGACGGTAGTATGATCTGTACTTGGGATACAACTCCACGTACCGCTTGAGTAATCGGCACCTTCTTTTGTTTTATGTTGCTTTGATTTATTTATTATTCGTCATTTAAATTCCGTATGCTACTTGTTTATGCCTGATGCGATCGAGCGCATGGGCTTAGTAAGTCGGATTAAAGGTCCCCTATTTGGAGGGGTTAAAACCCTTTACCACGATGATTTGCCGCGCCAGTTGATGTGTGTTCGGTTTAATGTAAGATATGTTCAATCGGGCATACTAAGTTTGATATTATTGTCTTTATCATTTGTATGCATGATGCGATCGAGCGCATGGGCTTAGTAAGTCGGATTAAATGTCCACTATTTGGAGGGGTTAAAACCCTTTACCACGATGCTTTGCCGCACCGGTTGATGTGTGTTCGGTTGAATGTAAGATATGTTCAATCGGACATACTAAGTTTGATATTATTGTCTTTATTCTTTATATGCATGATGCGATCGAGCGCATGGGCTTAGTAAGTTGGATTAAAGGTCCCCTATTCTGAGGGGTTAAAATCCTTTACCACGATGCTTTGCCGCACCGGTTGATGTATATTCGGTTGAATGTAAGATGTGTTCAATCGGGTATACGAAGTTTCATATAGCTATCTTTATCTTTGTACGCATTGTAATGAAAAGCGCATGGGCTTATTGTGTTGGACTAAAAAGGTTCTCCATTTGGGGGAAGAAAAGCCTAAAAGGCTACCTTTACCACGATATTTGCCGTGTCTTTCATACATCGATTGCATCATCTATCCCTGTCTTGGCTCGATCTATTACCATTGGTACACCATATTATTAGCCCTTGCACTTTCATTTGTTCACACACAAACCAGAACCCTCATTCATGTTAAGACCTATGCCTCTTCATGCTAATCATACCTTCACCCATTTAGCCTCAGCCCACGCGTAAAGCCACCTATACCATTCACGCCATAAATCCATTACCCTAACGCCACAGCCCTCTCAAACACTTAAGTCTGACCACCGCGCAAAACTGCCTCCCTCACTGCACGAGAGAAAACCCCTGCCTTTTTGCCCACACATTGCCGCACCTAACTCCCTACAAATCACTTCAGATTGTCGTGAAAAGAACCCCCCAAGCAGCCCAATTTCACGCACACAACCAACACTAAATCTGCCCACAAAATAATAGACCTTTGCCAATCAAATACAAAGCCACAAACACTCAAAACAGCAGCCCCATTTGACGCATCAGGCACCTCTAAAACAGCCCCGAACTACATCACAATACCCCAAAAAAGGACCCACACATGTGTTTGTGTCAATTCTAGATATCTTTGCCGCGCTTCTTGCCATGTCATTTATCTTTTAGAACAGCATTGCTCTATTCACGCATGTATTATGAAATCCCATATAGTCATCATTATCTTTGTACGCATCGTAATGAAAAGCATATTTATTCCATTGGTTGCATCATTTACCTTAGTCTTGGCTTAACGTATTACAATTCATATATCCATGTTATGATAGCATTTGAGTATTATCTCTTATGGTATATCGGATGGAACCCAGACATAAACTCCGTAGCCGATTCCGAATGGATGGTAGTGCGGTCTGTACTGGGATACAATTCCACGTACCACTTGGAAAAGTGCTCATATGTGTGTTTGTGTCCATATTAGTTATCTTCTTTTTTACCACGTCATAACATGCTTACTTCAATGCCAATTGCATATTAATTGTCTTTTGCATATGTACTTAGTTGACTTTTTATTTACGCTTGGACAGTAATGGATATTTGTTTTTATGCTTCCTCACGTATAAGTATGATATGTCTATTAAATCACATGTTCGCCATATTTATTTGATTCGCCATTGTGTTTGCTTGCGTGGTTAATGTACGGGCTAAATTTGGGCCAGGGGTAAAATCGACTTTTACCACCAAAGCCAGCCGCAAGACCTGGAGCCCAGAAGAAGATCCATGGGCCGCCTCACGAGCCCAAATTCATTAAAGACAGACAAACGGACACCAGTTACAAAGATCAGGAAATGGATCCGAATTCATGACCGTCATCATGGAATCAACGGTTATGAGATCTAAAGGACCTGAAATTATTAGATCACGAAGAAGTCTCCAACGGGCAGAGGAGGAATCCTATAAAAGAGCAAGGCAAAGAATAAAAAAGGGATCCAGACACAACTCCTATCATCAGATAATATCCAATAGTCCGCCCTCACGGCAATTGATCAGTGGTTTAGGTATCCTAACACCTGAATCCTTTCTACTTAGATTCTCTCATTCTTTGGCTAACTTGAGCGTCGGAGAGCCTACGGTTTCCATCACACCGGTGGCAGTAGTAAATCTCTTTTGCTCTATTCTTATTTTGCAGGTTCGCTTGTGCCCCCTACTCATTCTCAATTGTGGACCTCGACCGAAATCAGGATCTACAATTTGGCGCCCACCGTGGGGCCTACCAAGCGAATTTCGTAAAAGTAAGACATAGCAACACAGCAAATGGCCTCAAGCAATGAGCAAAACCCAAATCCCATGATGGCACAGCTTGCCATGCTCCAAGAACGGTTGCAAGCCCTAGAAGAAGAAAATCAAACGATGCGGAGTGCCAATGACAATCTACAGAGAAAGATGGAGCAGATGTCATCCAATCCTCCGCATACTAATACTCTGAGCCAAACAAGCAATCCAGACGACCAGAGCAACCCAACAATCCCGCTTATGACAGAAGGTCCAAACAACAATCAACAGCCAATCTTGCAAGAACCGGTCTCTCTCATCGATCCAACCCAACAGATTGCCACTTCAATCAGGAAGGAGATGATCGAATTCAAGGAAGCAATAATGTCGAGACTACCAGGGGTAAGGTTGCCGGTTAGGAAAAGTAGGGCCGGAGCGATTTCTGACACCCCATTTGCGGAGTCTATTGTTGCTATTGATTTACCCCGAAAATTCAGCCCTCCGGAGATGAAGCCGTATGATGGATCTGCCGATCCAGACGACCATGTCGTACACTACAAATACAAGATGATGTCCACCGGCCTGTCCCCAAGTCAGTGGGAGGCTGGAATGTGCAGATGCTTTGGCGAGACTCTGGCAGGACCTGCCCTTACTTGGTTCATCAACCTTCCCTACAGATCAATCGAGTCCTACCAAGAGCTAGCTGACAAGTTTGTGCAACACTTTGCAAGTTCATGCAAAATAGAAAAAACTTCGGACGACCTTAATTCTATACAACAGGGAAGGGGAGAATCTCTGCGGAGCTACGTTGCTCGATTCAACCGAGAGAGAATCACGGTTCCAGATCTCCACCAACCTACAGCAGTAGAAGCCTTCCGGAACGGACTACTCTATGACAGCGGACTCTACAAGAAGTTGACGAAATTTCGATGCTACAACATGGAACAAGTAATGGCACGGGCCCAGGTAGAAATAAGATGGGAAGAAGATAAAAGAAACAACGGAAGGGCAGATGTTGCGAATACCCGGATTGACCGAAGGCCTGTTGCTCCCAGGCCGCACGATAGCAATATCCATTCTCATAGGGAAAGGAGGAACCAACCAAGGGGTGAGCGGCGACCATACTACCCAAATGTCGACAGAAGACAAAGGTCACACAGGGACGAGCAACCAGCAAGCAAACCCAGGCTACCGGACTACAACTTTACGATTTCTCCAGGGGAACTGGTCACCGTGCTTAAGAAGATGGGGAATGAAGTAAAGTGGCCTCCGCGCAGCAGAGACAATTCGACGAAAAAAGACACCAGGAAGTGGTGTGAGTTCCACAGGGACTACGGTCACACGACAGCGGAGTGCGTAGCCTTGAGATTAGAGGTTTTGGAGTTACTAAACAAAGGCTTCCTCAGGGACTTGCTAACAGATAAGGGAAAGGCAACCATGTCACGAAGGGAGGAAAAAACCAACCAGGGAGAAGATCCTGTCCTACCACCCCCTATAAATAACACAGTCAACGTTATTTCAGGAGGTTCGGGAATCAGTGGAACAACTTACTCGGCTGCCAAGCGACATACAAGGGCTCTGATCAATAATGTTTCTCATACTGCAACGTCTGTGAGAAAAAGCCTTCACAGAATTGACCTTGGAGTTCCCAGACGATGAAAAATCTCACACCCTAAACCCGCACCATGATGCACTGGTCATTTCCTTGCAGGTGGCGAATTTCTTGGTCAAACGGGTGTTGATCGATACAGGTTCCTCGGCAAACGTAATTTTCGCAAGCGCCCTCGCCGACATGGGGACAGAGTTGGATAAAATCAATCGGCGGACGACAGTGTTGATCGGGTTCAGTGGGGAACAGAAGTTCACGATGGGAGAAATTTCACTTCCGGTATACGTTGCTGGAATCAACAAACTGACTACATTTCTAGTCATGGAATGCCCTTCCGCATACAACCTGATAATGGGGAGGCCCTGGATTCATGATATGAGAGCGGTTTCGTCAACCTACCATCAGGTGATGAAATTCCCTACTAAATGGGGGGTACAAGAAATCAGAGGCGACAGGTTGGCATCCAGGAGCTGTTACCAGACCACTCTGAAAGCGAAGGACGAGTCAGCATAGCAATTACAGGTTGAACCTCGAGCTTCGGAGCCGACATTACCGAACATAGAGAAGCTCGACGAGGTTCAGATTCATCCACAGTTTGAAGATCACAAGGCGTTAATTGGCGCTGGACTAGATCCGAAATTCCGAGCCGACATCATAGAGTTTCTGAAGAGCCGACACGACAGTTTTGCATGGTCCCACAGAGATATGACAGGGATCGACCCAACGCTCATGACCCACGAATTGCATGTGGATCCAGAGTATGCCCCGGTTAGGCAGAAAAGAAGAAAATTTGCCCCAGAACGGAACCGGATCATCGACGAAGAAGTCCAGAAGTTATTAGAGAATGGAGCTATAAAAGAAGTCCAATTTCCGGAATGGCTCGCAAATGTCGTTGTGGTGAAGAAAAAGAACGGGAAATGGAGAGTTTGCATCGACTTCACAGATTTGAATAAGGCCTGTCCAAAGGATTCATTTCCACTTCCACACATAGACTCTATGGTCGACGCGACGGCGGGACATGAGTTATTAAGTTTCATGGATGCATACTCAGGCTACAACCAGATCTTCATGCACCCGGGCGATCAAGAAAAGACAGCCTTCGTAACCAACAAGGGAATTTTCTGTTATAAAGTCATGCCTTTGGCCTAAAGAACGCAGGAGCAACGTATCAAAGACTCGTCAACAAGATGTTCGACGGCCAAATTGGGAAAACCATGGAAGTGTACATTGACGATATGCTGGTGAAGTCGATCAAATCGGAGCAGCACCTAAATCATCTGAAAGAAGCATTCGACATCATGGATAGGTATGGAATGAAACTAAATCCAACTAAATGTGCTTTCGGTGTTGCTTCAGGAAAATTTTTGGGGTACGTGGTCACTCGACGAGGGGTCGAAGCGAATCCGGAACAGATCAGATCGATCCTCGACATCCCGTCTCCTTCCAGCCCAAAAGATGTCATGAGACTAACTGGGAGAATCGCAGCTCTAAATAGGTTTATCTCCAAATCTACAGATAAGAGCTTTTTGTTCTTTTCAGCCTTGAAGAAAGGAAACAGCTTTGACTGGACACCCGCCTGTGAGGAAGCACTGACAAAGCTCAAATTGTACCTCACCACACCACCTTTGCTGTCCAAACCACACGACTTGGAGAGACTTTTCCTATATTTGGGTGTTTCGGAGCAGGCGGTCAGTGGAGTCTTAGTAAGAGAAGAGGCAGGAGACCAACAACCAGTCTACTACGTGAGCAAAGCGCTGTTGGGTGCAGAGTCGCGTTACCCTTTGATGGAGAAATTAGCCTTCGCCCTTATTACCGCAGCAAGAAAACTCAGACCCTACTTCCAGGGGCACCCGATCACGGTGTACACGACCTATCCTTTGAGAAGGATACTTCATAAACCGGAAATGTCAGGACGGTTGATGAAGTGGGCAATCGAACTTGGAGAGCACGACATCACTTACCAGCCCAGAACCGCTATCAAATCTCAGGCGCTGGCTGACTTTGTAGCCGACTTCACCCCCAGTTTACTTACGGCAACCGAAGTCAATATCAACTGCATCCATCAAAAGACACCTTGGAAATTAGCGGTCGACGGGGGGGCAAGTAATAAAAAGGGGTGCGGTCTTGGGGTCATGCTTATAACTCCAACCGGCGACATAATACAGCAAGCAATCAAGTGCGGATTTCGAGTTACAAATAACGAGGCGGAATACGAAGCATTGGTAGCTGGGCTGTCACTAGCTAAAGAATTGGGGGCTAGAGATATTGAAGTAAAAACTGATTCCCAGTTGATTGTGAACCAGATTGAAGGGTCGTATCAAGCCAGAGGACAAGCCATGGCTTCTTATCTACGAAAGGTAAGAGACCTACGATCGAGCTTTGAGAAATTTTCCATCATACAGGTCCCAAGAAGCGAAAACTGCCAGGCTGACGCATTAGCAACCCTTGGTTCGACAATGGAGGGGAACGAGTCACGAACGATTCCAATCGTGTACTTAAACTGGCCCGCGATTTGTAATGAAGAAGCGATTGTCGCGGTGCTCGACACTGTCGACAGTTGGATGACACCGATTATAAAGTATCTGCAAGACGGCATACTTCCAGACGACAGAATTCAAGCAAAGAAAATTCAGAGACAGTCAGCCAGATTTGTGTTGTTCGACGGACATCTGTTAAAAAGATCGTTCACAGGACCTTACTTGAAATGTCTCACTCCTAACGAAGCGCAACTTGTTCTGTCTGAGTTGCATGAAGGGGAATGTGGGAATCATTCTGGTGGCAGGAGCTTAGCCCAACGAGCGCACACGACAGGATATTACTGGCCTACAATGAGATTCGATTCATCTGAATACACAAAGAAGTGCGATAAATGCCAGAGATTCGCACCAATACCTCACCTTCCTCCGGAGAAACTGAACCCCATCTTGTCGCCATGGCCATTTATGAAGTGGGGGATGGACATTGTTGGGAAACTCCCAACGGCACCTGGCCAACGAGTGTACATGCTCGTCATGACAGACTACTACTCAAAGTGGATAGAAGCAGAAGCATTTGCCAGAATACGCGACAAGGAAGCCCAAACTTTCGTGTGGAAAAACATCATCTGCCGATTCGGCATACCAAAGGAGATCGTGACCGACAACGGAGCACAGTTCATTAGCCACCACTTTCAAGACTTCTGCAGGAATTGGGGCATAAAGTTGAACTTCTCCACCCCTCGCTTTCCACAGGCGAACGGACAAGCCGAATCATCCAACAAAACGATCATGAACACCCTGAAGAAAAGGTTGGAGAAAGCTAAAGGAGCCTGGGCCGACGAACTGCCAGGAGTATTATGGTCATACAGGACAACGACGAGGTCTTCAACAGGCGAAACCCTTTCGCATTAGCATTTGGAACGGAAGCCGTCATACCGACTGAAGAAGTTATTCCTTCAACACGCTACCAATATCTCAACGAAGAAAACAATCAACGACTGATGAATTTCAATCTCGACACGATTGAAGAAGCAAGAGATCGAGCTTCCATTCGACTGGCAGCATATCAACAGAGAATGGCCAGATACTTCGACAAAAACGTTAGAAGTAGGAATTTCAAGGCTGGAGATTGGGTCTTACGGAGAGTGTTCCAGAACACCAAGGAAGTAGGCGACGGGAAATTGGGTCCGAATTGGGAAGGCCCTTACCTCGTCACGAAAGTCGTTGGGAAAGGTGCATACAAGCTACAGAATTTAGAAGGGGTTCTCGTACGCAATAGTTGGAACGCAATGCATCTCAAGCGATTTAACCGGTAACCCTTATGTTTTTTTTATTTGTTTGTTTGTTTCCAATTATATGTTCAGTTAGTTATTTTGTTGAGATTGAATAAAGGAATCAGCAGTAGTCATTCGAATAAAAGCAAAGTTTGTCACATTAACAAATCAACCGACTTTTACAAACACATCACAATATCGTTCTCCTAATCCCATACGACATAAACAACACATACAAAATGTGATCACAGTTTTCCTGACAAAATCATCGACTTAATTTCATACGACATTTTAATGCTAATTTTAGACCTGAACAACCTAGACATTGTCTGGTGCTTCATCGGTAGCCGCAGGAAGACTGGCGGGCGCATCACCTTGGGTTTCAGTAGCTTCCTCCATGACTTCTCCCCCTCCACATTTCTTCCGACTTCTTCCGTTTCGGCAGCGACAAGTCTGTCTGTTTCTGCCCCATTCTTCTTTGATTCAACCTCCAATCCTTTCTCTTCGGAAGCATCATCTGTCGAAGAAGAGATCCCGGCCTCGCGCCTCTCATACTCTCTAATCCACTTCTCAGGTTTCCAGTCGACATGTTTCCCAGCCAAGAAATCCCTCATTAAATCACACCTGTTTCTCATCATGGAATCAATGGCGATATCCTCCATTTGCTCTAACAATAGCTCCTTCTCTTTCTTCACATTTTCGAAACCTTCTTTGTAGCTGTCGATTGTCAATTCAGCAGTTTCCTTCTCCAATTGCAAAGCAGCCCTAACTTCCTTCAATTCTTTCTCAAGAGCTCTTTCATTCCTTTGAGAAGCAATGATTCCAGACTTCAACTCTGACGATTCCTTCCTCATCACCGACAGCGACTTCTCCAGCTCCTTTGTCCTTCTTTGATTAGATTCCACATTTTTTCGCATGAATAGACTGCATTCCAGTGCCTACGACAGCCGAGTATATTTATAAAAAAAAAGGAAAAAGAATAATAATAGTAATATAATAGTAATTGAGGTTGCTACTTACTTGATAATTCAGTGCGATGGCTTTTTTCATGACCTCCGTGGGACCAATCTGTGCCAATCTTACTTCATCCCCCTCGAGGAGAAGTCCCCCTACGAACGAATCGATACTTGAAGGATCGGATATAGCAGTCGACTCCCGAGGAACCTTTAAGGTGAGATTATCAGAATCATCTTCCTCCTCGACCTCGGGAACAAACCTCCTCTTTTTCCCCGCAGAAACCGTCGCGGTCGACTTCACCTTCTCCGCTTCAATTTCTCTTTGTTGAGACCCAGCCTCTTTTTCAGCCTCCGACTCTTTCTTCTTCAATTTCCTTGATTTTTTCCGGCTCTTCATTTCATCAAGTGAAGCTACGGTGAAAGGCCCAGTCATCATTTCCTCTGCGCATAAAAATTCCTCGGATTTTAAGGGCTCTCGATATCTATTTCCCCCATATAACTTTTGACACGACCATCTACTATTTATCACGGACAAAACGTCGTTACATAAGGCCAGAACTTTACCTTCTCGGTGAAAGATTTCTTTCCACAGTGGAGTCGACCTTAACCTCTTTTCCGTTAAAATAGTTTTGCAATCCCTTTTTTCGACCGGCAGTGACAAGATGGCTTTGGTGTTGGAGGTTGTACGTACAGTCTTGACGAATGACTTGTTCCGTAGAGGACCTGCAACAATAAGTTCATGATTACTCAAAGACAAATGAACGACTCAAAGATTGAAGAAAAGCGAGAGCTCGTTACTCACTCGACAAACACCAAAACTCCGGGATTCGACCAACCCCGGCCGATCCAAATATACCCTCACCCTTCACAAAGAAATAATAAGACTGCCAATTTCCCCTATCATTAGTTGGCAATCCAGTGACTAGTTGCGTCTTTCTTTGACGAAGAATCAACGTATACCTTCCCTTCTCCTTCAAATGTTCCTTCAGATAGTACGTCTCTAAAACGTCCTTCACCTCGAAGAGTACCCCCAGTTCAAAGGCTAAACATTCAATCGACAATAAGATCCTCCATGCATTCGGCATCAGCTGTGAAGGAGCTACTCGGAAATGATCCAAAACCTCCCAAACCAATCTCGGAATGGGAAACCTCAGACCTATAAAAAATGGACGCACATAGAATCCCATCCACCCAGGAACCCGATAATCAATTCTTTCATTCGACAAAGGCACCCGGAGTTCCAAAGTGTTAGGGAACCTATACATACAGCTAAGTTCTCTCAATACTTTCCCAGTCATTCGACTTGCAGGATTCTTTGATAATAAGTTGGTAGGCTCACTCGTACAAGGTAATTCGCTCGACTCCCCAATTGCGGGCAAAGACCTCAAAGGAATAGCCTCGGCAGGGATCACTGGTGGAGAAGGCATAGCTAAGGTAACAGCACCACTTTCGATAAAATCTTGATACGACTTATTTCCACACTCTACTAACTCCTTACTTTCACTTGTTGATCCCTCGGTCTCACTTGATGATTCGACATATTTATCGATCTTGGCACCTAAGCTGCCTAAAGATTCACTACTCGACATATTCCAGACGACAAGCATTAAACAACTAAAACCTCTAAGTAGCCCACCTCCTAAAGATCAAAACCCACAAACATAAATTGAAAACTAATCACACAGACCAGGAGATCAAACAGCTTAACTTTTCTAAGAACAGCTTGAGTATTCAATATGAATGTTTAAAGGAATGAAGAACAAGAAGAAGATTTCGAAGAATACCTCGAGAACTCTTGAGAGCACACCTTTTACTCGACTTCCGGATAAGGCGAAATGAAACAACCGAGGTTCCTTTATACATGCTACCTAAAAATCTGGCGCCAAAGATTCCCGCCCAAAATGGACGCCTCGTAACTCGCATTAGGTCTTGCAGCATCAGATGACACGTGTACAAAGCCAGAACCATTTTCAAACTGGAATCGTCGAATGGAATATCAGTGCCATCAAACATTTACAACAAACTCGACAATGTACCTCCTCGATATTTGGCACGACGCCCAATGAAATTTAAGAACCATGAATAGCGAACAGTCATACGACAAGTCGAGTAATATTATTCCTGAACCACCACCTGGTTCAGTCGACCAGGGGACATCCCCCACATGATCCATGCATCATGGAATCATGGAGTATTATCGACTCATACGACAAGTCGAGTAATATATTCCTGAACCACCACCTGGTTCAGTCGACCAGGGGACATCCCCCACATGATTCATGCAATCATGGAATCATGGAATATTATCGACTCATACGACATGTCGAGTAATTCCTGAACCACCACCTGGTTCAGTCGACCAGGGGACATCCCCCACATGATTCATCAGTCAAGAATCATGGAGTATTATCGACTCATACGACAAGTCGAGTAATATTATTCCTGAACCACCACCTGGTTCAGTCGACCAGGGGACATCCCCCACATGATTCATGCAGTCATGGAATCATGAATATTATCGACTCATACGACGTGTCGAATAATATTAACCTGAACCACCATCTGGTTCAGTCGACCAGGGGACATCCCCCACATGATTCATGCAGTCATGGAGTCATGGAGTATTATCGACTCATACGACGTGTCGAATAATATTAACCCTGAACCACCATCTGGTTCAGTCGACCAGGGGACATCCCCCACATGATTCATGCAATCATGGAATCATGAAATATTACGACTCATACGACAAGTCGAGTAATATTATTCCTGAACCACCATCTGGTTCAGTCGACCAGGGGACATCCCCCACATGATTCATGCAGTCATGGAATCATGGAATATTATCGACTCATACGACATGTCGAGTAATTCCTTGACCACCACCATCTGTTTCAGTCGACCAGGGGACATCCCCCACATGATTCATGCAGTCAAGAATCATGGAGTATTATCGACTCATACGACAAGTCGAGTAATATTATTCCTGAACCACCATCTGGTTCAGTCGACCAGGGGACATCCCCCACATGATTCATGCAGTCATGGAATCATGGAATTATCGACTCATACGACGTGTCGAATAATATTAACCCTGAACCACCATCTGGTTCAGTCGACCAGGGGACATCCCCCACATGATTCATGCAGTCATGGAGTCATGGAGTATTATCGACTCATACGACGTGTCGAATAATTTAACCCTGAACCACCACCATCTGGTTCAGTCGACCAGGGGACATCCCCCACATGATTCATGCAGTCAAGGAAACATGAAATACGCACGACTCGACGACAAGTCGAGTGATGTCATTCCTGAACCACATCTGGTTCAGTCGACCAGGGGACATCCCCCACATGATCATGCAATCATGGAATCATGGAATATTATCGACTCATACGACATGTCGAGTAAAATTCCTGAACCACTAACCTGGTTCAGTCGACCAGGGGACATCCCCCACATGATTCATGCAATCAACTAAGAATCATTGAGATTCTCGACTCATACGCAGTCGAGTAAATTATTCCTGAACCACCACCTGGTTCAGTCGACCAGGGGACATCCCCCACATGATTCATGCAGTCATGGAAAGCATGGAATATTACGACTATATCGACGTGTCGAATAATATTAACCCTGAACCACCATCTGGTTCAGTCGACCAGGGAACACCCCCACTGATTCATGCAGTCCTGGAGTCATGGAGTATTATCGACTCTACGACGGTCGAATAATTAACCCTGAACCATCATCCTGTTCAGTCGACCAGGGAATCCCCCACATGATTCATGCATCAAGGAAACTGAAATACCACGACTCAGACGACAAGTCGGTGATGTCATTCCTGAACCACCATATGGTTCGTCGACCAGGGGACAATCCCCTACATGATTCATGCCAATCATAGAATCATAATCCACACACATTCAAAATGCGAGTGTGTCCTGAGCCACAACTGGTTCAAATCGACCTGGAACTCCCTGATGACTCTTGTCGAGTCAAATACAGTCATATCAACACCTACGTCATGTCGAATGCGATTTTGAGCCACTGGCTCGAGTCGACCTAAGGAACATCCCTAATGACTCTTGTGAGTCAATACAGTCATACTCAACACCTACGTCATGTCGAATGCGATCCTGACCAACTGGCTCAAATCGACCTAGAGACCCCGATGACTCTGTCGAGTCAAAAACAATCGTAAACACACTCAACACTTACGACATGTCAAGTGTGGTCCTTAGCCATCGTCTGGTTCAAGTCGACCAATGGACATCCCTGGCATCTCATGTCGATCAAATATAATCGGTGAATTTACTCACCACATACGACAAAGATGAGTAGATCTGAAACCTTCCATCGCCAAATCAGGGGAGTAATCATACAAACCTCGACACATTCGACAGATGATACTCTCAAAGTCAGGGACAATCCAGACTTAGAGAGTAGGGGACAAACTGTACGGGCCAAATTTGGGCCAGGGGTAAAATCGACTTTTACCACCAAAGCCAGCCGCAAGACCTGGAGCCCAGAAGAAGATCCATGGGCCGCCTCACGAGCCCAAATTCATTAAAGACAGACAAACGGACACCAGTTACAAAGATCAGGAAATGGATCCGAATTCATGACCGTCATCATGGAATCAACGGTTATGAGATCTAAAGGACCTGAAATTATTACATCACTGAAGAAGTCTCCAACGGGCAGAGGAGGAATCCTATAAAAGAGCAAGGCAAAGAATAAAAAGGGATCCAGACACAACTCCTATCATCAGATAATATCCAATAGTCCGCCCTCACGGCAATTGATCAGTGGTTTAGGTATCCTAACACCTGAATCCTTTCTACTTAAATTCTCTCATTCTTTGGCTAACTTGAGCGTCGGAGAGCCTACGGTTTCCATCACACCGGTGGGCAGTAACCATCTCTTTTGCTCTATTCTTATTTTGCAGGTTCGCTTGTGCCCCCTACACTCATTCTCAATTGTGGACCTCGACCGAAATCAGGATCTACAGTTTAGTGTGTGCTTTGTTTCCCGGAATACAATTGCCAATGAAGTTGTATGTTCGTTGCTACTTTGATTTACTTTCAAGCATGCAATCTAGATGTAGATATATGCAAATTAAGGTGTAAGTTTATTTTTGCGCATATGAACTTAGAAGCATGATACCTTGAAATAAGTGTTACTTAAGCTTGATTAAATTATTACATAAATCATTTCATTACAAGTGACATAAGTAAGGGACCATTCCGAACCCAACGGTTTGAGGTCTTCCCTTGCGAGGGGTGAGTGCGGCCTTAAATCTCATTTTCCCAGTTCACACCGGGTGGCGACTCCATTATTCTCCGGTTTAGTCCCCCGTGGCTACTCCATACTCCCAACTAGGCCGCGAACCTAGAACATCATGCGTCGTCCAGTTTCTGTGTCCCACAGTCTGGCGACTCCACTGGGGATAGAGAATCGGCCCCGAAATATTATCCTGTAATGTTTGGATTTATGTTCTAATTGACCGTGTCTATAGTGGATAAAATGGGGGGTTTAATCAATGGCATTTTGAGGCTAGGTAATGGTTTGGTGTCTTCCTTCACTCACTACCTTTCTAGAAGGAAAAGCTGTGAAGGCACCTATATAGCCATCTACTCGTAGCCTATTGTGATGGACTAATTTGGAGGACTCGTTGTTTATTCCTGACACCAAGCGATAAGAGCCTAAGAGGCTTGGGTATTTAAGTGAGTCTCGCTCCACCCTCCCTCTGGGGAATCTACAACGGGAAGTCCATTTGAAAGTCAGTCACACACCATAGCTCATTGGCACGTACCTTAGTGTATAAAAAAGGGTGCGCTCACTTGGTCGCTCGAACCCTTGATTGGGGAGACCTAGTTGTGGGTCATTCTTCGCCGGTGAGAGCCTTTGTCTACACTCTTGTGAACCCACCCATAGACCGGGGTTGTATGGTTAAAGTAACAATTATTTCCTTGAGTATGTGCTTGTGGACCATCCTCATTTGGATGCAGTTGGACTATTGTCAGAAATGCGAACTTCCTGGGCCATTTAAAATGGGGCGAGTTCGTCCCTTATGACCATTAGGCCCAAAGCTTCTGAAATGTTGATGGGCCATTCTGTAGAAATTATTGTTTTATGTTTGCATTATCTTTCTTTTATGCTTGTGTTTGGAACGTCGTCGTTTGGATCCATTTGGACCATTTGTCATGGGATATGGGCTTGTTGGGCCATTTAACTGGGACAAGAACGTATTCTATGACGATTGGGCCAAAGGCTTCTAAGTGTTGATGGGCCACTTTGTGCTTGTGTTCGGAACATTACCATTTGGATTTAGTTGGGCTCCTTGCCATGAGATGTGAACTCGTTGGGCCATTTAAACTGGGACGAGTTCACTCCTATGACAGTTAGCCCAAAAGCTTCTAAAATGACAACGGGCCAATTTGTTTGAAAACTTTAGTTTATTTAGTATGTTATATATGTTACATGCATCTCATGCACCTCATACATACATGTATCATGTTAACACCTTCTATGTCTCAAAAAGACATCACAGATACCGTTTGGGTTAGAGAAAGGACAAGGCTCATTAAAAGAACAGTAACAGGCATGAGTGAATCCGGTAACGAGGTATCCCGTATGGATCAGTTAGAGAACGGTCTCGCCAAGATCACTGAATAGTTGCAAGCTTTGACTATTGCTGTGGCTGGTATAGCCGGGTCTCGTGCTGGGGGTAGTTCTGGGGATGTAAGGCAGAAGGAACCTCCGAATAGATTGGGGGATGATATCCCCACTTTTGATGATGATATGGCAGAGTATGCAGCATGCAGAGTATCTGGGTCTCAGGTAGAGTTACAGAAGCTTCGGGATCAGGTTGAGTCAGTTACCCGCAAGATGAGGGGTAAGAATGAGGATTTGCTGGATTATGACACGCTGACTTTCGAGGAACAGTTGCCGGCACAGTTCAAGATGCCTGATATGGTTAAGTTAAGCGGGATTGGGGATCCAATGGTGCATCTCCGACAGTTTGTATTAGTTATGAGTTCAGTTGGCCTATCTCAGCGCCAAGTGCAGAAGATGTTTGGAATGTCGCTCGAGGGAGCTCCCATGTGGTACCACAGTTTAGAGAAGAAGGTGAAGGAAGATTGGAGGGAGTTGGCTGATGCCTTCTTGAAGCAGTATGTCATTGACTTAAAGATCGATCTGTCACTCCGCGATCTGGAGAATGTTAAGCAGAAATCGGAGGAGAGTTTTAAGGAATATGTGGACCAATGGAGAGGTCAGTTGTTGAAGATGCAGACTAGGCCTTCAGAGAAGGATCAGATTAAAATGATTATCAAGGGCACCAAGCCCTCCATTTACAGTAAGTTGAGGAGGACGACCTCCATGATTACAGACTTTCGGCAGTTGAGGGAAACTGTAATGGACATTGAAGACGAAGAGGCGGAAAATAAGAAGTTTTATGGCTTAAGTAGGAGGCCTGTTGGAGGGACATTGGGAACTAAGTCTGTTTCTGCGGAAGTTGCTGCCATCCGGAACCGGAGATTTTCCAACTTTGGAAGGCCCCTGTCAAAGGTGCTAGAGAAATTGAAGATGCAAGGGCTCTTAAAACCCTTGGAAGCCAAACCATTACCCAATCCCCCACCATCACATTATAACCTAAGCCTTTACTGTCACTTTCACCAAAAAAAGGGCCATGACACCGACAACTGCGCCCGACTCCGCCATGAAATCCAAGACCTGATAAACTCCAAGAAAATACCTGACCCATAAATAGAACAGCCTGACACACACAGAAACCCCTTACCCAACTACCGTGTCGTACCACCACCAACCTATATGATCAATCCTGGATTCCCAGAAGACCTTGTCCTAAAATCCTTTCACCCTCAAGCCTTTTGCCTGAGAATCTGGGATAGTACTAGTGAAGATGAGACTGAGCAGGAGAAAAACTTTTGGCTTGATTTCTCTAGCAGTGATGAGGAAGAAGTAAGGGGAATGACGCGCAGCGGTCGTTTTTACAATGATATGGCAGAAAAGGGTAAGGAAGTTTTGACAGATGGTAGAGAAGTGGTTGAGAGTGCAGAAAATATTGAGGGGATAGTGTTGAGGAAATTGAGGAAGACTAGAGCACAAGTGAGTATCTGGGAACTGTTATGTGCATCTCGGGAGCATAGGCAGGCATGGTTGAGGCCTTGAGCAAGATTATGGTACCGGAAGACGCCAACCCTGCAATGTTTGTTGGGTCAGTTCAGAAAGAAGCTCTGCAGATATCTTTTTCTGAGGATGAACTCCCGGCAGAGGGGAGAAATCATAATAGGCCTCTATTTATCAAGGCCAAGGTGAGGGGCAAGAAAACTTCATGTGTGATGGTGGATGACGGTTCGTCCATCAATGTGTGCCCGCTGAAAATTTTGGCAAGATTGGGTATGAAAGCGACAGACTTGGACCCCTCCAGCATGACTATTAAGGCTTATGATGACAGTAAAAGAGGAGTTGAGGGTACTTTTATGGCTATGTTCAAGGTAGGCCCGATTGAAGATGAGGTTGAGTTCACGGTACTAGACATCCCGGCTACTTTCACCTTATTATTGGGAAGGCCTTGGTTTCACAAACATGGGGCGTGCCTTCCACTTTACATCAGATGATCAAGTTCTCGTATGAGGGAGAAGTTTTTACTATCCGGGCTGAGGTAGATAATGCCGTGGCCGCCTTGGAGATACAACCTTTCACGAGGTTTCAGGTGTCGGCTACTTTTGAGGAGTGGGTGGATCCTAGGGTGGCTAGGATCATGAAAAAAATGAAGTTTGAGCCAGGTGAAGGTTCAAGATTACCAGATTTCATAGGACAGACTACTCGGAAGGGTTTGGGGTACAAATCTGATGAAGAAAAGCTGAAGGTCAAGAAAAAGGGCCTGAAACTGATGGAATGTTTTGTGAAAGCTTCAGGATATCAAGGGGAACCTGAACCTGTGGAAGTTAATGGAATTGTGGTACCTGGGTTTGAGATCTTCCAGGATATGTTGGGTAAGAAGCCGATAGTTGAAGAAATTGTGAAGAAAGAAGAAGAGAATTGGGAATAAGAATTGATGAAGTTATAGAGCCTGACTCTGGGAGAGGACAAAAAACCTGAGGAAAACCTGGTTGCAGAGGAAGAAGTGTCTATAGATGATGAAGACATTTACCTTCCTGATTTGTTTGAATGTACTTCTGTATTATCCAATAATAAAGACATTTATTTTGCTTACTTGCCTGAGTCATTTCCATTTACTCTGCACGAATCAAGCATATTTGATATCAGTTCGGCCAGAACTACTGCATTTAACTTGGGTACACTTGAGAACCCTAAGGAAATTCTGATTGCAAGTGAAGTTACCTCCGAAGAAAGAGAGAAATTAGAAGAAGTATTGGTCAGATATGCCAAAGTGTTTGCTTGGTCCTATGAGGACATGTCTGGGGTAGACAGAAACATTGCCCAGCACACAATACCAACTTATCCGAATATGAGGCCAGTAAAACAGAAACTCCGACGGATGAGACTCAGAGAGGAAGTTAAGAAACAGATAGATGTGGGGTTCCTGGAAGTAATGAAGTATCCCAAGTGGTTGGCTAACATAGTGTCAGTGCCGAAGAAAGACGGAAAAGTCAGAATGTGTGTGGACTACAGAGATCTCAACAAGGCTTGTCTGAAAGATGATTTTCCTCTACCGCATATAGATGTTCTGGTTGATAGTGCAGCTTTATCTGCTATGTATTCATTTGCTGATGGGTTTTCAGGTTACAATCAGGTTCTCATGGCTGAGGAAGACAAACACAAGACTGCATTTGTTACTGAGTGTGGTACTTATTGTTACAAGGTAATGCCGTTTGGGCTTAAGAATGCGGGAGCTACTTATCAGCGGATGGCCACTACACTTTTTCACGACTTGATGCACAAAAAGATTGAGGTGTATGTGGATGACATGATGGTGAAATCAGAGACAAGAGTTGGGCATATCGAAGCACTGGAAAGGTTCCTTCAGAGAGTTGACAAATACAACATGCGGCTTAATCCCAAGAAATGTGTGTTTGGGGTGACATCAGGGAAATTGCTTGGTCATACAGTGGGAATGGGTGGAATAAAGGTAGATTCTGAGAAAATCAAGGCAATCACAGAAATGCCTGCACCGAAGACAGAAAAAGAAGTCAGAGCATTCTTGGGGAAGATTCAGTACATCAGTCGGTTCATCGCCAAGTTGACATCAGTATGTGAGCCTATTACCGAAACAGAAGTGGGCCGCACAGAGGTTTGATTAGTTAGCACTATTGGATGAGAAGAGAACGAAGTCTTTGTATCACATGCAGTTGTATCAGAAGAGACTAGCCCAAGCATTCAACAAGAAAGTACGCCCCACCAAGATCAGAAAGGGTGATTTGGTACTTAAGCAATCAAGGTCGTCGACGATAGATCCAAGAGGAAGGTTCAGACCTAACTGAGAAGGACCTTACTTAGTGCAGAAGGTAATGGGAAATGGAGCAGTGAAGCTATCAGACTTGGAAGGGAACGAGTTCACCGAGCCGATCAATGTAGACTGATTGAAGCAGTACTTTACCTGATGGAGAGAAGACCGAGCAGTCACCACGGGAATTGGCAGAAGACCTAACCCAACGGAATAAGAAAACCATTCATGCATACACGTAACATTGCATTCTCTTCGTGTTTGTTTTTTTTTTGTGTTCGCAGGTTCGAAGAAAGGAGAAAGCGGCTGAAATGAGCCAGGCAGTGTCAGCGCAGTTTCAGTCTTGGGGATGAGTCCCAGGGGCGAGGCCCACATCAACAGTTTTTAGGGATAAGTCCCAGGGGCGAGGCCCATATCAGCTTGGGGGGCGAGGCTCATGTCAGCTTGGGGACGAGGCCATATCAGCTTGGGGGGCGAGGCCCATATCAGCTTGGGGGTGAGGCCCACGTGGTCAGCAGTTTTGGGATTCGTCCTAGGGTCGAGGTACCCCTGTTGACAGTTGCAGTTCCGGGATGCGTCCCAGGGTCGAGGGCCCACTGCATCATCAGTTGTAGTTCCGGGATGCGTCCCAAGGTCGAGGGCCCACTACATCATTTGTTCTAGGGCGAGGCCCTCATTTCCAACGGTATCGGGATGCGTCCCAGGGTCGAGGTGCCCCCGTTGTCAGTTGCAGTTATTGTGATGCGTCCCAGGATCGAGTTCCACTGCAGCACCAACTCAGCTCGAGGCAGCAGACGAGCCAGGTAAGTGAAAATGCATTGCATAACTTTGATAGGATTGTTCAAAGTCACACACTGCACAAGTCCCATCAAAGTAGGGGCGACTGTAGGCATTGCATTTTTACATGTGAAACCCGATGATGAGTCTCAGTTGGAGGCACTACCTTTTTTAGTTAAGGATATTGCGGGAAACAGTCGTCGAAAGGGAATCGGTATTTCGTTAGATCCTTGTTCACTTATTTAGCGTCAAGCTCACTTTTTAGATCACATTTGGCCCAGAAAAAAAAACCAACACAACACCTAGCCCACCAAGAGAGGCCCACACGCCCAAGGCCCTAAAATACCTCCAAAATAAATCAAATATTAATTAAATTAAACATTAACTGAATAAAATATTAATTAATTGATTTACCAATTAAATAAAACGTAAAATATAATTATACCAATTTAAAGATATTGACTTCCTAATCCAAAATATCATATACTAAATTAAAGAAATATCATGCCTAATTAAATCACTCATAACCAATTTAAAGATATTGACTTCATAATCTAAACCAATCTTGTCTCCATCAAATCCATTGCTTTCCTTCTTTAACACAAAATCAAATCCCTTCCTTGTGAGACAATGAGAAGCCCTAGCCCTTCTCTATATAAACAAAGCCAAACCAAGCCTCTCCCCTCCTCTCAATTCACGCCCAACTCTCTCTAATCTCTTACAATTCACGGTAATAGCACCATAACAAGTAAAGAATAATTATCTTCATCTCCTCCACTCACCAAGCCGAAACCAGCCCCATACAGCAGCCCTCCATTACCGAAAATTACACCCTCATAAACACCATAGATCACCGAAAAATATAGCCCCAAAACAGTCCTCACAAGTGCCAAAAATCACAGCCCCATACAGCCCCTAAACACCATAAATTACAGAAAACAATTGCCCCTGGAACTACAGTAACATTACCGAAAGTTAACCCCTAAAACAGCATCAAATCCTCTTAAAACGTCCCTAAAATCCTTAAAACAGTAACATAAAAAACTGCACTCTAAGCCTCCTTAAACAACCGAAAAACACAGCCCTTGAACCTCAAAAACAAAACAAAAAAACAGTAGCTTTGAAGACCTGAAACAGTAAGCAGAAAATACAGAGGAAACAGCAGTAAAACGGAGGTCAAATAGCAAGTAAAACAGCAAAACGGTGAGCTAAGACGCTAAACCAGTGAATCGGAGAAGTTGAGGAGCTTTTACCCTTCCGATCTCCGCGAAATGCAAGTCTGAAAGTCGGCAAAAAAGGTTAGACCTGAGGGTATTTTTCACACTCGTTTTCAATTTATTTTTATTATTTATTGAGTATTGTTCGCATGATTATTATGTTAAAATGCATGTTGTGGCCCTGAGTAGATAAATATGCATGTATTACGAAATATTGTATGTTGTGGCCTTGGAATAAAATGAAAGATGTGTCAACTCTCGCGGTATATCGGATGGAAACCCGGACATAAATTTCATAGCCGATTCCGAATGGACGGTAGTATGATCTGTACTTGGGATACAACTCCACGTACCGCTTGAGTAATCGCCACCTTCTTTTGTTTTATGTTGCTTTGATTTATTTATTATTCGTCATTAAATTCCGCATGTTACTTGTTTATGCATGATGCGATCGAGCGCATGGGCTTAGTAAGTCGGATTAAAGGTCCCCTATTTGGAGGGGTTAAAACCCTTTACCACGATGTTTTTCCGCGCCGGTTGATGTGTGTTCGGTTGAATGTAAGATATGTTCAATCGGGCATACTAAGTTTGATATTATTGTCTTTATTCTTTGTATGCATGATGCGATCGAGCGCATGGGCTTAGTAAGTCGGATTAAAGGTCCCCTATTTGGAGGGGTTAAAATCCTTTACCACGATGCTTTGCCGCGTCGGTTGATGTATATTCGGTTGAATGTAAGATGTGTTCAATCGGGTATACGAATTTCATATAGTTATCTTTATCTTTGTACGCATTGTAATGAAAAGCGCATGGGCTTATTGTGTGGACTAAAAAGGTTCTCTATTTGGGAGAAGAAAAGCCTAAAAGGCTACCTTTACCACGATATTTGCCGCGTCTTTCATACATTGATTGCATCATCTATCCCTGTCTTGGCTCGATCTATTACCATTGGTACACCCATATTATTAGCCCTTGCACTTTCATTTGTTCACACACAAACCAAAACCCTCATTCACGTTAAGACCTAAGCCTCTTCACGCTAATCACACCTTCACCCACTTAGCCTCAGCCCAAGCGTAAAGTCACCTATACCATTCATGCCATAAAGCCATTACCCTAACGCCACAGCCCTCTCAAACACTTAAGCCTGACCACCGCGCAAAATTGCCTCCCTCACTGCACGAGAAAACCCCTACCTTTTTGCCCACATATTACCGCACCTAACTCCCTACAAATCACTTCAGATTATCGTGAAAAGAACCCCACAAGTAGCCCAATTTCACGCACAAAACCAGCACCAAATCTGCCCACAAAATAATAGACATTTGCCGATCAAATACAAAGCCACAAACACTCAAAACAGCAGCCCCCTTTGACGCATCAGGCACCTCTAAAACAGCCCCTTTCGTAACCGATTCCGAATGGATGGTAGTGCGGTCTGTACTTGGGATACAATTACATGTACCACTTGGAAAAGTGCTCATATGTGTGTTTGTGTCCATATTAGTTATCTTCTTTTGCACCACGTCATAGCATGCTTACTTCAATGCCTAATTACATCCTTAATTGTCTTTTGCATTATGTACTTAGTTGACTCTTTTATTTACGCATGGACATGTAATGGCTATTTGTTTATGCTTCCGCACGTATAAGTATGATATGTCTATGAAATCACATGTCCGCCATTATTTGATTCGCTTTTGTGTTTGCTTGCGTGGTTAGTGTGTGCTTGTGTTTCCATGAATACAATATGCCAATGAAGTTGTATGTTCGTTGCTACTTTGATTTACTTTCAAGCATGCAATCTTAGATGTAAGATATATGCAAATTAAGGTGTAAGTTTTATTTTTACGCATATTAACTTAGAAGCATGATACTCTTGGAAATAAGTGTTACTTAAGCTTGATTAAATTATTACACAAATCCTTTCATTACAAGTGACATAAGTAAGGGACCATTCCGAACCCAACGGTTTGAGGTCTTCCCTTGCGAGGGGTGAGTGCAGCCTTAAATCTCATTTTCTCGGTTCACACCGGGTGGCGACTCCATTATTCTCCGGTTTAGTCCCATGTGGCTACTCTGTACTCCCAACTAGGCCGCGAGCCTAGAACAACATGCGTCGTCCAGTTTCTGTGTCCCACATCTGGTCAAGATTTACTAACACGGATCGGTTAGTAAAATCCACTGAGACCAGTACATGTCGTATATCAGACTTGGTCCGATGGTTTATCCCAATGAATCACGAGTATCGGGAGACTCGTATAGACATGTAGGTATTTATATCGAATAAACCCTGAACGACTCACATAAGATTTCTTAATATATGGTACACCAACGTCAATAAGAATCTTCTCGGGTTGAATAACATAGTGATTCTTTGACTTGAGATACCACTGTGGATATATGAGTCATCCTCCACACTTTGATAGCAGTCACGTCACCGATCTATTTATATCAGATCTCACCTTGTTCGTTGGGTGTGGACTCATGCTCATGATATCCTGTAAGTATCAAGATATGATCTGTCAGTTCTGTTTACATAGCATAGGTATTCTTTATAGATTAGAAATCCGTTAAATCCATAGATCTGTGGTACACTATAGAAGAGAGTTCTAAGTGGTCTTATGAGATTTCTAATAGAAACGTCGACAAGATTATACTTATATAGATTTGACGTCAATATCTATATCTCTGGAATAATCCGAATACATATGACGGAGGGATTATACGTATGTGATGACCTCGACCTGTATGGCTCAGCGATTATCAGTGGTCGTCATAATTTACAAGTGGGTAAATTAAGGACACAAAATTAGATTTTGTGACGGATATGCCTGAACCTAGAGAGTCTTACTAATGAAATATACTCGTAAAGCACTAGGGAAACTTTTATGAATAATACTGATTATTTATAAATTGTTTAACAGTTAAACGAAAGATACATGCATATGGGGCGTTTTGGTCATTTCCTAATTGATGTGTATTTGTATTTAATACTTGATTTTATTAAATACACATTAATTAATTGTCAAATTATGATATTTGACGTATATCATTAATATATGTATTTGATTATTTAAAGTAAATATAATACATATATTTAGATATTTATATTTAAATAATTATTTAATTATTTAATTGTTAAATAATTAAAGTAATTAAAAATATAAAATGTCTAAGTTGATATTTATTAAAGTAAATGATTAAGTGTAAATGTTTGACTTTTACATTAATTGAAAATGATTATCAATTTGAATTTTGCTACTTTAATTGTTAAAAATGCAAAATATCTTAGTATACATTTTCTTGAAAATTCCGGCCATTGACCTAGTATTTAAAGGTTTGATTTTTTTCATTTCCTTCACACTTGTTGAAGCCACCAAAAACATAAACAAAAGGAGATTTGAGAGAAAAAAATAGAAGAAACCAAGAAGAAATGCAAGAAAGCTTGTAATTTATTAAGTATTTCCAACTTTCTATTAGAAGGAAAATTATTCCTTTTGTTCTTGGCTACAACATATGTTGTTCTTAGTTTTTTCTACTCTCTTGTGTTTGTGTTATGATGGTTGGATGCATGAATGAAAGATGTATGCATATGTGTTTAACAAAGTATGCTTATAAATGGTGTATAAGCACAATTTTGATCATTTGATGATCTTGTTGTCATTTTAGAGTTGTTAGGCCACTCATTGATGACCTAGAATTGTTCTTAAGTTGTTTCAAAGTAGTGAGACTTGTTTGGTATTGTAGAGATTAAATTAAAGTGTTGAATTTGGTTAATTTTGGTTAATTTTGTTAATTGGACTAATTTGAGAAATTAGGGTTCTTAACCTACACCAAAATTGGGGATTTTCGTAAATGTGTTGTATAATGATGTATATATGATGTACATTTAATTTGGTGTTGATTGGATATCATCTAATATTATTTTGAACAAATTTGGACCAAAATATAAAATCTGGAAAATGTTAAGACCTCTCGGCAATTTTGGATTTTTGTGGAATTTTTGTTGTGAGTTGTATTTTTATGTATGTGATATGTATAAATCATTTTGGTAGTGATTTGAAATCACTTAAATTTATATTTGATAAATTAGGACTAAAATCATCAAAATGCAAACTATTGGGATCTCACGGTAATTGATAGAAAAATCTAATTTTTGGGATAAAAATATGTTTTTGAGTATTGTGTAATTAGAATAAATTAGTTTATTTTAATTGCCCAAGAAAAATAATTACCGGAAATTATTTCGGAGTGAACATCATGAAAATTGCGAAAAACGGCATTATCGGGTAACGGCTGCCCAAACAGTGAGTTGGTCACTGTTCGGGCAACCCAAGAACTGTCCAAATATTTTTGGGGCTGATTTGGGCAGCCCCCATGTGCATTGGTCGGTCGGTTCGGTCGGAAACGCGTTTTATGGTATTTTGCAACGTTTTCGTAAACATTTCGCTTGTTTCTATATTATTTATGTCGTTATTTGATATCGAATAAATATGTTTATGTGAATTATGAATAGATTATTAATATTGGATATTGAATAATTTATTCATAAGTTTAAAAATTTTAAAATACGATTTCACCCGAACCGCGCTTCTTCCGCTGCGCCGCCCTGATAAAACCCCAACATTCGCGTCAAAATTTTATTTCGACACAAAAACTTTAGCGATGAAATGTTGACTTTTAACAACGAAATTTTTTGACGCTAGAAATCAATAATATTGTAGTGATTTAATGAAACAGGTGGGCTTATGTAGTTTTTACAGACTCATATAAATCTGATTGCTCTGTCAAATAACATAACTGAACTGAACCGATAACATAAATGAGGATAATTAAAAAAATCTCGAATTTTCATCAAAATTTCAAATCTCATATCCATCACCAATAAAACTTTTGGTAGGACAATTTTTCTTGGCTAATAAAAATCCTGACATCAGTTGAGCCGGGATGAAAAATGCTTTTCCACCCTCCCCTGACAGCCCCCATCCTCTTTTCCTAGACCTGGCCACCAGTCCGGTTCGATTCCGAACCGGATAATTTCGGTTGTTCCGTACAAAATAAAAATATATAAGATTTATGAAAAGTCACTTATTTTATTTTATAATTTAATTATTTATTATTTTATTTTACTTTTTGATTTAGTTCTTTTATTTTTTTATCTAATTTATTTTTTCTTTATATTTATATTTTTTTCTCTTTTACTTATTTAATAAATCTTATATATATATATATATATATATTTGTTTATTTTGTGTTTCTTTATTTATTTAATTTTCTTTTGATTCTTTATTAATTTATTTAACACTACTTATGTATAATAGAAAATGTTCTCTTTTATGTTAGCAATAATTTTTCATGTGTGACTAAAACGATTATATATATAGTTTGCGAACAAACACTTTTTTCAAATGAAAAGTCTATTAAACCAGTCTTATTTTAGTCATGTTCGAAGAATAGTATTATAATAATACACTAAAAGAAATATACGAAAAATATATAAAACATAAATTTTAATTTATTTTGGCTTCAAAATCTCCACATGTCGCACTTGATGATATATTCATTACTCTGTAATATAATATGATAAATAAAGTAGAAAAATAGTAAATATAATAAATAAAAGAAATAAAGAATATTAAATAAATAAAGTCAAAAAAAGATATTAAAAATAACAAAGTAAATGAATTTAATTAATAAGAAAAAATACTAAATAATTAAATTAACCAATAATTATATATATATACGATTTTGTAAGAGAGGGGATAATATTGTAATTTTGGAAGGGTAGGGGCTGTCAGGAGGGGGGGAAAACATCTCTCATTAGACCCTGTCATGGTTCCGGAACTAGAAGGTTCCAACGGTTCCAAGTCCTTCCGGTTCCAAGGAACCGGACCAGAACCGTTACCAACGGCTAGTAGCCGTTGGTTTTTTAGGCAGACAGAGGCAAGGAGCCATTTAGCTCCCTGCCAAATAATTTTTTTTGTATATTTTAAAAATGTGATTTAATTTTGCTATTCTTCAATATTAATAAAAAAAAATTGTAAGCTTATTTGAGAACATCATGTCCAATGTCTCAACTCAAGAGAGCGGCTAAAATGTTAGTACACGAAGAAGGGAAGTTAAGTCTCGTTTTTATGATATTTTCAAAATTCATTTTCATTTAGTCGAGACTAAAAATAAATGTCCAAGAGTAATATACAACTATTGTGGTGTATCTTATAAATTTACTGGAGGCTATGACAATATGAATAAACACTTGGATAGACACCATACCGCTGAAATCAGACTTAATACAACATAAACTCAAATGGACAGACACGCTTCATCTATTAGAGGTACAAGTTCTTTAAATTTATTTAAATATTCCAATGCCAAAAATAGTGGAGAATTTGTTAAATTTACTTGCATGATAAATCTTTCTTTAAGTTTTGGTGAAAATTACTTTTATTAATTAGTGTCAAAATGTTTAAATCCTTGTGCCTGTAAAATGGATAGAAATACTACAAAACGATAAATTTTTAAATTACACAAAGATGGTAAAATTATTTTAAATGAA
>SKCR01044450.1:0-99084 GCA_019454045.1 Zanthoxylum bungeanum | reverse complement strand
TTCAATCCAATTGAACCAAATTAAACATAAATTCAACATCCCCAAATGATTTGCAAGTCATCAAATGAACAAAAAATCAAAAAATCCAAGACAATATTATGGTTCATATTTTCGGCCATCACAAGCAAATTGGGGAAAATTGTTCCAAACATTTTTTCATCAAATTGATCTAATCAATCATCAATTAAACAACATTTAAGCATTCTAATTCATCCAATTTCATTAAACATGCTCAAAATCAAGTTTACCCAAATTAAAGTTTTGGCCAAAATAAGCAAATTGGGGGGAAAAATCAATCCAATTAATTTTTCTTCAAATTGATTACATATAACTCTAAGTTATTCATATACAAACATTCTTAAACAAACAATTTGTCAAAATCATGCTTAAATCAAAAAGCCCCAAATTTTGCTCAAGAACCCTAAAAACGTTTATGCACAAATGGCTCAAGATACCATTGTTGAGTTTCAATCAAGTCCCAAGGATCATAAATCATGCATAAACGAGTTGAATACATATCAAATGAGGTGCGGAATAACTCACATTGATCGGTAGAGATGCAATAGAGATGCAATTAAAGACCACGAATGCACTGCTCTCCCTTGCTCGGCAGTGAGCTGCGAACATGGTGGACTCTCGGCGTGAGGGCTGCTTCCTCCTCCAAGAATCGGCCATTAATGGACACCATTGAAGCTCCAAGCTTCAAGCTTCAAGCTTCCAGCTTCCAAGCTCACGAACTCACTTCCCTATCACCTTTGTATTCCTCCATGAGTGTGCTAGCACATAGATCTTGTAACAAGATCATTGCTTCTCCAATTTCTTTCGGTCAAACCAGAGAAAGAGATGAAGAAATCGGTCCAAGACCGAGAGAGAAGATGAAGAAGTTTTGGCTCCAAAATGAGCAAAAACGTGTACACAGGAGAGAGAGGAGGGAAAAGAAAAAGTAATAGGTTTTATTGATTTATTTTCCAAAAATAAATAAAACATATATACCAAAATCTTTTTCCAAAAGCAAAGCATTAAATGCTTGTCAATCAAAACAAATCAACTCACATCAATCACTCAAATGTCACATCACTCAAAGTGACATGTGATTTTTGACGTTGATGTGATTTGCGATTGACGCTTGATTTGACTTGCATGCCGTACTCGAATTCGAAATGCGAATGCGCTCGTAAACAATCCCGGGCTCGGGTTCGCTAATTCCAAATTAACGAATTTTCCGTTGCGTCGTAATTAAATGATTACGCCTAGCGAATTCACTATTCACGTCGCTAACGAATTAATTCCAAATTAATTCGTTCGCCCGAATTAAAATCTAATTTCAATTCTGCGTCGAAATCTAATTTCGTTATAATATATCGAATATATTAATTTATCGATTAATTCCAAATTAATCGTTCTCTCTCTTTAACGATATTTTATCCGAGATAAAATATCTCCGTAATTAATCCCAGATTAATTTTCTCTCTCATCGAATTAATCCCAGATTATTAAAGTGCGAGTCATACGTCATTGGTGAATCTTCAGGAACCGACCCATGAGATCTCCGGATATGTTGGCAGTAAATACGGTCGTCGGACTATCTGAACACGTAAGTATCGCGTACTACGTTTATACCGATTTACAAGACAAGGTTGGCTTCTAGCAAAGCGCCATGCCTACCCAATTCTCCAGAAATATTCTTACAGGAATATATAGATCTGTATCAAGCGTAGTATATCGTAGTATTGTGCATATCGGCCAGTATCGGATAGTCATGTGCTAGGGCTGGGGCTGGATAAGTGTCTGCCCCGTCCGAAGCACATGTCGGATGTCTGGTAACTAGTCTCTATAATCGGATATGCATGACCTAGTCATAACATCCCGATGGTTGCGCAACACTTAAGAGCACTAATACCGTATCCTACGTGACATCATCTCCACTATGACTGAAGTGATACTTCCGTCTTGACATCACACCCAATACACTACGACTCTCTGATAAACCCTGAAGTGGTGTACGTAGAACCGTTTTAAAGCCCTGTACCACCAAGACCAAAGTCTATCGATTATCGTAAGTATTAGCGATGTAAGTCTCAGGTTAAGACTATACACACCTACCTTGATTTCGGCCTCCCATAGACACATAGTCATAATACCAAAGGATTCCGAAGGGTCTATCCAGAGCGAAGCTGTTTCCCGTACCATCGGTCGTGATGAAACACAACCTCCTATCGCACTTGCATAAGTATCCAATACTTATATATATGAGAAACTATGCCGTTGTGCCCTCACAACGCACACAAGTGCAATACTAGCCTATTCCGCATTATCGATGTCCAGTCTCGATAATACTCCGGCTAGGGGTATTTAATGATTAATCCTTCGGGGATTGATACTGTCTCATATCATTCTCAATCCAGGAACTAATCATAGGGACCTCTCTTCATTTATATATCTATGGTGATCTAATCAGAAATGATGAGAGTGCAATTTCCTTGTCACATAGTTAATTTGCTACAAAAACACAATGATCTGTGCAAATAGTGACGCTATGGGTCATTTTGTCCAACATCAACCACTTCAGCTTTGGAAGTCATGCTCGAGACACAGATCTCCCATGCAGCAGTCACCCAATAAATGTCATAGGATAAGCTTTAGAAAGTGCAGGATTTTGGATTAATATCTTATTTGTCGTGTTGAGCACGTTGTATTGAGTAAATGTTTTGATTTCTTATGATGTTGTGGGCAGAGCCCTTGAGTGTTGATAGATGATATGGGCACGAAGCCCTTATAATATGATTTGATGTGTTTGTGTGGACCTGAGGTGCTTTAATATTTGATGTTATTTACAGTTCCAATTTGTGTTAGGGTTGGTGCTCTGAGCGCCAATTTTATTATGCATTTCTCTATAAATACTAATGTAACATTTTATTATGAATAACATAAACAGTTTCTATTATATAACATCCTCTTTTATATGGTAAAGACGTAATAGACCATAGAATGATTAGTTATGATACTGTTACAAAAGCGTTGCAATTGACATTGAATTGTATCATGACGTTGTCATTCTTAGACAGTTCATGGTCAAGGTTTACACTACTAGTTCAGTAAAGTAAACCGTTGAGACTAGTCCATGTCGTATATTGGAATCTTGGATTCCGATGGTTTCTCAACGAACTATGAGTCTTTGAGACTCGTATAGACGTGTAGGTGTTTATTGCAGATAAACATTGAACGACTCATCAAAAATTCTTAACGAATGGTACACCAACGTCAATAAGTGTGTTCTCGGGTTGAGTGAGCATAATGATTCTTTGACTTGAGATACCACTGTGTATATATGAGTTATCCTCCACACTTAGATGGCAGTCACGTAACCGATCTACTTAGATCAGACCTTTGTCTGTTCGTTGGGTGTGGACTGATGCTCAGGATATCCTATGTGTATCAAGAAAGAATCCGTCAATTCTGTGTACAAAGTGATGAGTGGTATTCATATCACTATTTCCCACTCATTTAGCCTAATGTTTTGTATTGTTTCTCGAGTTTTATGAACGTTTTGATGTGTTTTGTTGTTATTTTACAGATAAATAAAGTTTGGAAAGCACTTGAGGCAATTTGGGGCAAAAACGGACAAAAATGCGTCATCAGGGATATTTTCGTCTTTTTAGCATCGCGACGCTGAAGCCTTGCGCGGCGCGACGCCCAGGATGCGCTGAATGTGCTAACATGCGCCGTCAGCCACGTGTCAAAATCTGATAGGTTGGACTTGCTAACGTGCGCCGGATCTGCTAACGTGCGCCGCCCTTGCTAACATGCTGTAGACAACAGAACCTGGGCGACGCTGTTCTAGGCTCGCGGCCTAGTTAGGAGTACGATATAACATGGAGTCGCCACCCGGTGTGAACCGGGACAAAGATTTAAGGCCGCACTCACGCCTCGCAATGGAAGACCTCAAACCGTTGGGTTCAGAATGGTCCCTTACTTATGTCATTGTGATGATATAATTTGTGCACTAAATCAACCGCACCTATCCAATAATCATGCTCAAGGGTACTTAGATCTAACATGCTTTCATTCAAATAATTCCACGCAATGTAACACAACAAGCATATTAAACCATTAAATCAACATGTACGAATCATTACCCAAACGCATCATAAACTAAGAACATGCATAGTGAACAACCTAAACATGCTTTAACAAATAAATAACAAACTAAATTAAACCATGCTTTAAATAAGAAATAAATAACCTAAAGATTATAACATGCTCAAATACAAGTTAGGATGAGACGAGATATGTATATCTTAAGCGGTACGTGGCTTTGTATCCCGAGTGCAGACCATACTACCGTCCATTCGGAATCGGCTATGGAATTTACGTCCGGGTTTCCATCCGATATACCACAAAAGGGAACACATATCCCGCTCATCCAAAAATCACATCATGCTTCAAACGACTCTCATGCAATTATATATCAAAATAAATAAAAAAAACAACAATAAAGAGATAAGTAGAAAGGTGCCCTCAGGTCTAACCTCTTTTGTCGTCTAAGAAAGGGCGTTACACGTCCGTTGGAAGGGTTGATACTCCGCAACTTTTCTAGTTCACTAATCCAACGATTTTCCTCGCGGTTTCACTGCTCGGGTTGTTGTCTTCACTCCGTTTCTCTACTGTTTTGAGGGTATTTTCTGGTTACTGTTTCAGGTCTATTAGACTACTGTTTGGGGATTGTTTTTTAAGAGATTTGGGGACTGTTTTTGGGGTGTGTATTCAGGTGCAGTTTTGAGTGTTTAAGCTACTGTTCTGGGGGTGTTTTGGAGCAGTTCTCAGGGGCTATTGCGCGGCAATTCACTGGCAGTGCAGTGGGTTTTTGTGGCAGTTTGAAGGGCTGAACAAGGAGCAGTTTTAGGTGTACAATCGGTGATGCTTTGCGGTAGTTCTGGAGGGTTTATGGTGCGGCTGTTTTGGGTGTTTATGCGTTTGATTTAGGCAGTGTGTGAGGGGGTTTTGGCGTTGATTTTCTGTGGCGTGAAAGGGGTGTTATTGAATGAGCAGATGACGTGCTTGACTTGGTGCAGTGTTGTGCGTGAAGGAGGAATATGTGGCGTGAGTGAGTGTGGTCAGGGTGAAGCGGTGAAGGCAGGCTGTTGGGCGTGGATTTGAAGGAGGGCAGTGAGTTGAGTGTGTGCGCTGATGATGCTTGGTGAAGCGGTGAAGTTCTTTGTGAGGGCAGTTACGTGGGCTGTGGACAAGGGGCAGGTGTGCTGGTGATGCTTGCGAGAGGGAGGGGGTGAAGGTAGTGCGTGAAGTTGGAGAGAGGGCTGGTGTGTGGCTGAGGGTACGATGAGATGACTGCTTATGCGTGAGTGTGCTCAGGTGGCGTGCGTTCAGGGTGCTGAGTGTCTTAAGTTTCTTGGCTTAGGGTTATTCTTTTGTGTGTTTTTCTTTTGAGAGTGAGCCAGGGTTTGGAAGGATGGGTGAATGGTTCTTTTTATAGGCCAAGGGAAGGTTTTTACCTTGTTTGGGTAGGAGAAGGATTTGTGTGTTAATTGGGATATCTTTTAATTAAAATGAGATAGGGAAAATCTTTTAATTATGGGAATTGATTTGATTTGTTCTTTTTAGTTAAATATATGATTTATTTAAATTGGTAGGTGATTTAATTAAATTAGGAATGTGTTTTATTTAAATTAGGAATTTAATTTAATTTAATTTCAAGTTCAATTTAATTGGTGAATGTGATTTAATTTAATTTAAGTTTAATTTTAATTGGTTTTAATATTTAATTTGTGAGATGTGTTTTAAATATTTTAATTATTTATTTGTGAGATGTGTTTAATGGGTTTTGGGCCTAAGATAAGCTTTGAAACGGAAGTCCAACAAGCCACCGAAGCCAAACAACGAGTTTAAATCCAACAAAAAATTCCATTTTCCAACTTTACCCTTCCAACGTCCGTTTCCCGCGACTTTCATGACTAAAGAGGTAGTTGTCTCCATACGAGACTCATCATTGGGCTAATGTGTAAAAATGCAATGCTACAGTCGCCCCCCTTTGATGGGACTTGTGTAGTGTGTGACAATGACAATCCTATCAAAGTACATGCAATGCATTTTCACTTACCTGGCTCGCCAGCTGCCACCTGGTATGCCTTCTGTGCTGAGTGATAGTGCTAAACCCCGTACTTAGGGTGTCGCGGGGTAGTCCACAATGCCAAACTTGGCGTGCTAACCCCGTACCTAGGGTGTCGCGGTAGTCCACGTAGTCCACATACTCCACAGTAGTCCACATAGTCCACAATACTCCTCGGTAGTCCACATAGTCCACATACTCCACGGTAGTCCACGGTAGTCCACATAGTCCACATACTCCACGGTAGTCCACGGTAATCCACATACTCCACGGTAGTCCACATAGTCCACATACTCCACGGTAGTCCACGGTAGTCCACATACTCCACGGTAGTCCACGGTAGTCCACATACTCCACATACTCCACGGTAGTCCACGGTAATCCACATACTCCACGGTAGTCCACATAGTCCACATACTCCACGGTAGTCCACGGTAGTCCACATACTCCACGGTAGTCCACATAGTCCACATACTCATCGGTAGTCCAGAGTAGTCCACATACTCCTCGGTAGTCCACATAGTCCACATACTCCACGGTAGTCCACATACTCCACGGTAGTCCTCGGTAGTCCTCGGTATAGTCCACTAATCCACATAGTCCACGGCAGTCCACGGTAATCCACGGTAGTCCTCGGTAGTCCACATAGTCCATGGTAGTCCTCGGTTGTCCATATAGTCCACATGCCGTACCTGGCGTGCTAACCCCGTACCTACGGTTTGTCACAGTTTTCTGAATGCTAACCCCGTACCTAGGGTGTCACAGTTGCGTCTCCGTACCTAGAGTGCCGCAATTGTCTGAATGCTAACCCCGTACCCAGGGTGTCGCAGAGTGACGCCTCAGTACCTAGAGTGCCACAATTGTCTGAATGCTAACCCCGTACCTAGGGTGTCGCAGAGGACGCCTCCGTACCTAGAGTGCCACAAATGTCTGAGTGCTAACCCCTTACCTAGGGTGTCGCAGTGACGTCTCCGTACCTAGAGAGCCACAAATGTCTGAATGCTAACCCCTACCTAGGGTGTCGCAGTGACGCCTCCGTACCTAGAGTGCCACAAATGTCTGAGTGCTAACCCCGTACCTAGGGTGTCGCAGTGACGCCTCCGTACCTAGAGTGCCATAAATGTCTGAATGCTAACCCCGTACCTAGGGTGTCCACGGTGACGTCTCCGTACTAGAGATCCACAAATGTCTGAATAGTCCACATGCCGTACCTGGCGTGCTAACCCCGTACCTAGGGTGTCGTTGTGGTCTGAATGCTAACCCCGTACCTAGGGCGTTGCAGTGTGATATCTCCATACTCGGAGTGCCGTTCCTGGCTGATCTGATATCTCTATACCCGAAATACCGTGCCTGGCTGAACTGATCTGATAATGATGCGGGCCTCACCCCCAGAATGCCATACCCGGCAGAAACTGATCTGAACCAATGTGGGCCTCGCCCCCAGAATGTCATACCCGGCAGAACTGATGTTGAACCTAATGCGGGCCTCACCCCTAGAATGCCATACCCGGCAATGCTGTGATACTGATGCTAATATGGGCCTCGCCCCCAGACTGATGCTGATGTAGGCCTCGCCCTCATACTGATGCTGATGTGGGCCTCGTCCCCAGAATGATGCTGATGTGGGCCTTGGCCCTAGGATTCATTCCAAATTCTGACGACGTGGGCCTCGGCCCTGGGATTCATTCCAAATTTGACGACGTGGGCCTCGGCCATGGGATTCATTCCCGGATTCATTCCAAAACTCTGTTGATGTGGGCCTTGGCCCTAGGATTCATTCCTGAAACTGATGCTGACAACGCGGGCTTCAGACTCATCCCTAAAACTGATATCAATGCTGGTGCGGGCCTCGCCCCCGGGACTCTTCCCTAAAACTGAAATGATATAAGCCTCAACCCTGAGACTTATCCCCAAAACTACTACTCATATGTTGCTGATTCTGGAAGGCTTGTGTCTTGCCGCTTTCTCTTTTTCTCTTTGAAACCTGTGAATACAAAACAAAACAAACACAAAAAAGAATGCAAAATACGTTACATGTATGCATGCATGCATGATTGAATTTCCTATTTCGTTGGGTTAGGTCTTCCGCCAGTTCTCCATGTGATTGCCCAGTCTTCTCTCTGGTCTCATGACTCAATATCTTGTTATGTCATTGATTCACGATATGGTAGACTGGTCACCCCCAGTCTGGTGTTTAGCTTTCTGTTCTCCGCTGTTTGCACTTGGTCAAGATGAACCACATGGTGGGGCCTTCCATATCATACTATATCACATGCTACGAAATAGTCCCAATAGTTACACATATTATTGCCCTCAAAGAATGCTCAGTATTGAAACCAGAGAACCTTCAAAACATTCAACACAACTCAAATCCAAGTCTTTGAATAAATTATATAAGCCAGACTCAATGTGTGTATGTGCAAAGGTTCTTTCACAGCTTGATCCTTAAGTAAGCCAACTCCATGATTTCGTTTCAAAAATCGGGATCGATGGGTCAAACCAACCTAGATATCTCAATTATGCCTGCAGTTGCTTTTCTGTGCTCAATGTGGTATGATTTTCTTTCTCTTTTTCTCTTGTCTCTTTCTTTTCTTTTTATTTTGAACTTCTTTTTTTCTTTTCTTTTCTTTTCTTTTTTTTTTTCTTTTCGACACACCTACCCTTTAAGGTAGCATTTCTCCTCATGTGGTCCTAATACTCGCCCATGGGTAGCTTCACGCTTATCAGTTATAAATGGTTCAATTATTTTCTTTAGAGACTTTTCTTTCATTTTCAACCATACCACACATCATAACACAAGCGAGTCAGGATAGACATCTAAGCAAACGGTCATTCACCGACCTACAATTTCTTCAAATAGTCACTTTGCTAACTACTCAGGTTTTCACTGCTAAGAACCATAATCAAGTGCTTACGAGTCTAACATAGATCAATTATTCAAATTATCAGATTAAAGCATATCAAGAGTTTATCGTTTCTAAGGTTTCACCCTGAAGCAAACAATTTCATCATTGGACTTATGTCTAACTATCAAGGACAACATTTTTTTCTCTCTTTTTTTTTTTCTTTTTTTTTTTCTGTTTTTTTTTTTTTTGAAGGCCCTTAATGGTCTTTCTATCATTGCAGTAAAGTCTCTGTTCCTCGATTTCCTTCCTCGATATCCATGTTTGTTATACTCTTCTTCGACAAGTCTTATTTTTCCTAACCCAACGGATATCTATGATGGCTTTTAAGACACGAGGGTTAACATGATGCATGTATGCATGAGATGCATGAGATGTGTGCGATGTATGGGATATATAAGTATAAGAATTTTACACTAGTTGGCCCATCAGCATTTTAGAAACTTTTGGCCCGATTGCCATAAAGCACAGACTCGTCCCAGTTTAAATGGCCCAACAAGCCCATACTTCATGACAACAAGTCCAACTGAATCCAAATGACAATGGTCCAAAACATAAACATAAAGGAATGATTTCTACTAGTTCTACGACTAAGGTTCACATGTGGGTTTTCGGGATTGCGGACAAAAGCTCTCATTGACGAAGGATTGTCCACAACTAGGACTCCCCACTCAAGGGTTCAAGCGACCAAGTGAGTGCACCTTTTTTATACCTTACGGTACGTGCCAACGAGTTATGGTGTATGACTAACTGTTGAATGGATTTCCCATGTAGATTCCCCAGAGGGAGGGTGGAGCGAGGCTCACTTAAGTACCCAAGCCCCTTAGGCTCTTATCGCATCTGGTGTCAGGAATAAACAACGAGTCCTCCAAACTAGTTTGTCACAACGAGCTACAAGTAATGGTTATCTAGGTGTCTTCACAGCTTTTCCTTATAAAATGATGTGAGTGAAGGAAGACATCGAACCATTTAAAAAATGCCTTTGATTACACCCCTTTCAACTTACTATAGAAACGGTCAACTAAAGCACAAATCACACATCACAAGACATGATTTCGAGGCCAATTCTCTAAATCCCCAGTGGAGTCGCCAAACTGTAGACAACAGAACCTGGGCGACGCTGTTCTAGGCTCGCGGCCTAGTTGGGAGTACGATATAACATGGAGTCGCCACCCGGTGTGAACCGGGACAAAGATTTAAGGCCGCACTCACCCCTCGCAAGGGAAGACCTCAAACCGTTGGGTTCAGAATGGTCCCTTACTATGTCATTGTGATGATATAATTTGTGCACTAAATCAACCGCACCTATCCAATAATCATGCTCAAGGGTACTTAGATCTAACATGCTTTCATTCCAATAATTCCACGCAATGTAACACAACAAGCATATTAAACCATTAAATCAACATGTACGAATCATTACCCAAACGCATCATAAACTAAGAACATGCATAGTGAACAACATAAACATGCTTTAACAAATAATAACAAAACTAAATTAAACATGCTTTAAATAAGAAACAAATAACCTAAAGATTATAACATGCTCAAATACAAGTTAGGATGAGACGAGATATGTATATCTTAAGCGGTACGTGGCTTTGTATCCCGAGTGCAGACCATACTACCGTCCATTCGAATCGGCTATGGAATTTACGTCCGGGTTTCCATCCGATATACCACAAAAGGGAACCACATATCCCGCTCATCAAAAATCACATCATGCTTCAAACGACTCTCATGCAATTATATATCAAAATAAATAAAACAACAATAAAGAAGATAAGTAGAAAGGTGCCCTCAGGTCAACCTCTTTTGTCGTCTAAGAAAGGGCGTTACACGTCCGTTGGAACGGTTGATACTCCGCAACTTTTCTGGTTCACTAATCCAACGATTTTCCTCGCGGTTTCACTGCTCGGGTTATTGTCTTCACTCCGTTTCTCTACTGTTTTGAGGGTATTTTCTGGTTACTGTTTCAGGTCTATTAGACTACTGTTTTGGGGACTGTTTTCAGAGATTTGGGGACTGTTTTTGGGGTGTATTTCAGGTTGGCGTTTTGAGTGTTTAAGCTACTGTTCTGGGGGTTGTTTGGAGAGTGAGTAGTCTCAGGGGCTATTTGCGCGGCAATTCACTGGCAGTGCAGTGGGGTTTGGGTTTTGCGGGCAGTTTGAAGGGCTGAACAAGGAGCAGTTTTAGGTTTACAATCGGTGATGCTTTGCGGTGGTAGTTCTGGAGGTTTATGGTGGGATGTTCGTTTTTGGGTGTTTGTGCGTTTGATTTAGGCAGTGTGTGAGGGGGGTTTTGGCGTTGATTTTCTGTGGCGTGTGAAAGGTGGTGTTATTGAATGAGCTGATGACGTGCTTGACTTGGTGCAGTGTTGTGCGTGCGGAGGAGGAATATGTGGCGTGAGTGAGTGTGGTCAGGGTGAAGCGGTTGAAGGCAGGCTGTTGGGCGTGATTTGAAGGAGGGCAGTTGAGTGTGTGCGCTGATGATGCTTGGTGAAGCGGTGAGGTTCTTTGTGAGGGCAGTTACGTGGGCTGTGGACAAGGGGCAGGTGTGCTGGTGATGCTTGCGAGAGGGAGGGGGTGAAGTAGTGCGTGAAGTTGGAGAGAGGGCTGGTGCGTGGCTGGGGGTACGCTGATGACTGCTTATGCGTGAGTGTGCTCAGGTGGCGTGCGTTCAGGGTGCTGAGTGTCTTAAGTTTCTTGGCTTAGGGTTTATTCTTTGTGTGTTTTTCTTTTGAGAGTGAGCCAGGGTTTGGAAAGATGGGTGAATGGTTCTTTTTATAGGCCAATGGAAGGTTTTTACCTTGTTTGGGTAGGAGAAGGATTTGTGTGTTAATTGGGGATATCTTTTAATTAAAATGAGATAGGGAAAATCTTTTAATTTGGGGAATTGATTTGATTTGTTCTTTTTAGTTAGGATATGATTTATTTAAATTGGTAGGTGATTTAATTAAATTAGGAATGTGTTTTATTTAAATTAGGAATTTAATTTAATTTAATTTCAAGTTCAATTTAATTGGTGAATGTGATTTAATTTAATTTAAGTTTAATTTTAATTGGTTTTAATTATTTAATTTGTGAGATGTGTTTTAAATATTTTAATTATTTAATTTGTGAGATGTGTTTTAATGGGTTTTGGGCCTAAGATAAGCTTTGAAACGGAAGTCCAACAAGCCACCGAAGCCAAACAACGAGTTTAAATCCAACAAAAATTCCATTTTCCAACTTTACCCTTCCAACGTCCGTTTCCCGCGACTTTCATGACTAAAGAGGTAGTTGTCTCCATACGAGACTCATCATTGGGCTAATGTGTAAAAATGCAATGCCTACACATGCGCCTCATTCCACGTGTCATCACCTCATTGGACCACCCAAACCGCGTGCCACATGCCGCCTCTCTCTTGGACCGAATAATCAATGAATCAAAGCACGCCACGTGTCACCATTCTATTAGACCGATTTCCACCCAATCACAAGCTGACACGTGGCAGGATTTTATTGGACCGCATCGCCAGCCAACCAGAGCATGACACGTGTCTCAATTATTGCTGCCGAAAGACGCGTGGTCAAACCCACGTGGACTCCGCTTGTGAACTGTTGCCAGCGTCGCGACGCTAGTGCATTTTGGGCGTCGCGACGCTGTGTGGACCAAAATCTGCCTATAAAAGGAGGCCGCCAGATTCATTTTTCTTCATGCTCTCCTTCGGAAATTCTCCCTGATTTTATAGGAAGCATCTATTTTTGTATATATAAATAATATTTTTATTTTATGTCTTTTAATTTTCAGTAATAGTAGTTCTCTTCATCGACCTTTCTTTAATGTTTAGTAGTTAATTTTCGTATGCTGGGGATAAGGTGAAGCTTTTATTATTTTAATTTATATTAATCTCCTTTAAATATAATATGGAAATTATAATTCAAAATATAAAAGATTACCGCCTTAATGGCTGGTTTTATTTATTTGACTTAATTGGTACCGCCTATATGGCTGGTCTTTAGGTGACAGGTATTTACCTCATATATGGCTGGTTTATGTTCAAATACTATTACCGCCTTTATGGCTGGTCGGACTTAATTTGACTTAATAAAGAATGCCGCCTTTATGGCTGGTCGGTAATATCATGTTAATTTATGTATTATATTAAGAGAGATATCTAATTATAAATAGTAAAAGTGGATCCCCAACCCCCAGCATTTTATTTTTATTCTAGGGAAGTGATGAAACACAATACTGTTGAGTTTTTCTAAGTCCCAAGATCAAACAAGACATGAAATAATGCGTGAATACACCAACGAAGATAGCGGAATACTTACATTGGTTGGTAGAGTCGATTTGAAGACAAATGAACCCAAAAAACGCACTGCCATGTAAGCTTACTGCATGCAGTCCACTGCCTCCAAAAACAGAATTTTGAGATGAGAAACGCAGCTCCTAGCTTCGTTGGATGGATCCCGGCTCATGGTCGAACCTCCCTACCACCTTCGCAAGACTTGTAAGTGTGCTAGCACTTGAATTTTCACCATGAAAATCCACTCTTGCTTCCCTATTGTTCACGCCCAAACTGGTTCAAAACCAGTGAAGAACAGCCACTATTTTGGCGTGAGAGAGATGATAGAGTTAAATGATTTTTGTTACAAAAAATCAATTTATATTTATGCCATAATATTTATTAAATTAATAATAAACTTATGACACAAATCATGCAATGGCTTAGAGTGTCAAACACTCCATTTCCATGCAAAACCATTGAGTGCATTGTACACTATCTCCATGCAATGCATTAGAATTAAATAATGCATAATATGACATGTGTCATGTGGGCCCCACACGTTTCCAAATGAAAGTGGGCCCACGTGCACTCACGCGTTCGGTTCGATATTTCCGAAATACCGAACTTACGTCGCGACGTTAATTAAATCGAATTTAAATAAATAATTGCGCCTAGCGAAATTATTATTTACGTCGCTAACGAATTAATTCTAAATTAACTCGTTTGCCCGAATTAAAATCTAATTTTAATTCCGCGTCGAAATCTAATTTCGTTTAAAACATCGAATATATTAATTTACCGATTAATTCCAAATTAATCGTTATCTCTCTCTAGACGATATTTTATCCTAGATAAAATATCTCCGTAATTAATCCTAGATAATTTTCTCTCTCATCTATATAATCCCAGATTATTCAAGAGTGCAAGTTGTGCGTCATCGGTGGATTATCGGGAAGCGACCCATGAGATCTCCGGATAAGTTGGCAGTAAATACGGTCGTCGGAGTATCCGAATCACGTACGTACCAAGTACTACGTTCTACCGATTTACGAGACAAGGTCGACTCCTAGCAAAGCACCAAGTCTACCCAATTCTCCGGACATATCCTTATAAGAATATTAAGATCTGTATCAAGCGTAGTATACTAATGTATTGTGCATATCGGCCAGTATCGGATAGTCACGTGCTAGGGCTGGGGCTGGATAAGTGTCTGCCCCGTCCGAAACACATATCGGATGTCTGGAACTAGTCTCTATATCGGATATTCATGACCTGGTCATAATATCACGATTGGATGCGCATCAATTAAGAGCACTAATACCGTATCCTGCGTGACATCATCTCCACTATGAATGGAGTGATACTTCCGTCTCGACATCACATCCAATACACTACGATTCCTGATAAACCCAGAAGAGGTGAACACAGAACCAGTTAAGATCCCACAACCACCAAAACCAAAGTTTATCGATTATCGTAAGTATTAGCGATGCAAGTCTCAGGTTAAGACTATACACACCTACCTTGATTTCGGCCTCCCATAGACACCTAGTCATAATACCAATGGGATTCCGAAGGGTCTATCAAGAGCGAAGCTGTTTCCCGTACCATCGGTGAAACACGACCTCTTATCGCACTTGCACAAGTATCAATACTTATATATATGAGAACTATGCTGTTGTGCCCTCACAACGCGCACAAGTGTAATACTAGCCTATTCCGCATTATCGATGTCCAGTCTCGATAATACTACGGCTAGGGATATTTAATGATTAATCCTTCGTGGACTGATACTGTCTCATATCATCTCAATCCAGGAACTAATCATAGGGACCTCTCTTCATTTATATATCTATGGTGATCTAATCACAAATGACGAGAGTGCAATTTCCTTGTTACATAGTTAATTGCTACAGCAACACGATGATCTGTGCAAATAGTGACGCTATGGATCATATTATCCAACAATCTCCCACTTGGCACATAGCCAGTCACTCGAGTGTCCTACACCCGAACTATGTAAGGTTCGCTCAAATTGCTGAGGAAAGGTTTTCGTCAGCGGATTTGTTTGATTATGGTTTGACGCGATTTATACGATCATCACATCGCCACGATGTATGATCCGAACGAATCAGATGATATAGAAGTATATATCTGGATCGTCGATGAGACCTTTAATTATTTAGCCTGTGCTGACGCCTAGCTCAGCTGCTAACAGAACTATATCTAATCTAATTAGATTTACTTTCGACCCAAAAGACTTCTATTGCTGCCTCAGCTGCAGCAATAATCCGCATTTGTTGTTTATTCGGCAACAGTTATCTTGCTTGGAAGATTTCCAGCTCACTGTCCCGTTATTCAAACTTTATAGTACCGCAGTATTTAATCGTTTGGAAACTTGCTGCAGTGATCCCAGTCACTTCAAGTTCTCCTCTCCATAGTAAAAGATAGCATCTTTAGTTCTCAGAGATACTAACAGATGTTCTTAACTTCAATCCAGTGACTATCACTTAGATTGACCCGATTGTGACTCCATATGCTCGAAGCGTATGAGACACCAATACAAGTACATTTTAAATGTACAATTTCCCAGAGAGTGTTAACAACTCCAAATCTATCCCATTAGATCTTTATTCCTTGAATAAAGGTTGTTACTCCCCAGAATTCTACGAGAGAATTTCTATGAAAGAATATTATGAAAGCCAAGCTTTCACCAATAGCTATATGGGAATATGGGAATTTCACTGTTAGTGCGCTCTCCCACTAACCTCCTTATTTACACAAGAATTATTTCGTTTTGAGTAAAATCATAAACCATTATGATTATTTCAAAACTTCAGTTCCAAGAACCTTATGTTTGCATTGATCCAAACATGGATCGAATAACCCGCAAACCTTGTTTGTCGGTTATACAAAATCGTCAGGATGTTGTAAACATCCTCCAAAAGGTTCCTTTTCAGGAAAGCGACTTTGATTTATAACTGACATATTTCATAAATGAAAAATATATAGCTATTTTCAAGCATTTTCAAAATGGATTTACCATGGCAACAGGTAAAAGGTTGAACCGTTATTAACACAATGTTGATAACGATACCTTTCGGTCAAAAGCCTAGCTTTGTACGTTGGTATGTTGCCATCCATGTATGTCTTCCTTGAAGACGTTTAATGTACCATAGGCATAATGCCTTGTGGTACAACAACTAGTATCCAAAATAGTTGTTATACATGGAATCCATTTCGGATCCATGGCACTTTGCCATAACATGGAGTCGATACCTCGTATCACTTCCTCAAAACGTAGTCGGATGGTACACCCCCATAAGATTGACATCATTATGGGGTGATATCAGAAACCCATACCCTAGGTTGTTTTCTGACTCTATCCGATTTACGAAGTTCTTGTGTATTTGAAGATTAATGGTATAGTTTCATCATAGATGAACTATTTGTGTTCCATTAAGGACTTCGTGCCTTGAACAGTATTACTCCGATTTTCATCGAGTATACTATCCTCCCACTGACCACTGCATATCGGTATTTCTCTCAGGAAAACCGCATGGTGAGCAACAATCACATTGTTCTCATGTGGGATTTATAGTACTATACTTAAGGTTTCCCTTAGGATAACCTATTGGCACTTATCCAATTTGGGTCCTTAGTTTGGTATCATCCAAACGCTATGCCTGGCATACCCAAATTATCAGGAATGAGAAACCGCGTTACTTCCCTGTTCATATCCTATATGATATCTGTCAAACAGATTTATATGGAACCTTATTCTAAATAAGTTTTGCACTGTTAATACATATCCTGTAGAAGGTAATAGTAGCTCAGAGCGACTCGTGATAAACCTTATCATGTCCAACAAAATTCGGTTTTAGTTCAGGACACCGTCTAACTGACGTGTCTCGGGAGGAGTCCTCACATGAAAGAACACCGTACTCTTTCATTTATAAATGAAACTTACTGCTTAAGTATTTTCATTTCGGTCTTACCGTGGCAGAATAACACTATAGCCGATCTGTTTGTTTTCTTCGTGTCGAAACTTCAAAGTTTCCGATCTGTGTTCTTCAAAAGAAAACATAAACCACAACGTGATGCTACATCCGTTAAGGTCACGAAATATTCATGTTCATATCTAGCCCAGCTAGATATGGGCCCACTTACTTCACCATGAATAGGGCTAACAGATCGGTGGCACTTTTACTATTACCAAGTAAATAGTATTTTAGGTATTTAACCTAATAAACTAGATTCGTAGACCTATTTGAATAGTCAAATCAGTCCTAGTATCCACTCTTCAAAAGGTGGATATACGAGTCTTGTTTAATTGTGTCCTAGACAACAATGCCACAAATAAGTCTCTATTGATCAAATCAATTTGAGCTATTTATTTGTCATTTTATATGTTTGAGATTTTATTTATATTCAAAATATAAATTCTGTTATTTACATCTAATGTATTTTATCTCAGTATCAACTTTATATAATAAACACTTAGTGTTCTAGAATATAAAGGTTTTATCCGCATCGGATTAAACACTGATATAGAGATAATGTCTCTAGTCAAACTAGTTACATTATAACATTTCCTAATTTAAGTACATACCCAAAGGGTAGTTCCTAAATTAGGTATCTACGGTCGAAACAGCGACTTTCGTCCCGTTCCAATTCGCAGAGAAATCTCGGCTTGAAGCCAGTATCCAGCTCACAGCGGATTCTGAACGTCAATACATATATGTATTATGTACCACACTAAGTATTTAAATCCAATTTCAATACTAGTAGTAAACATAACTTTGACAAATATTTTTAAAGTTAGAGCTCGCCCTTTCTTTAACTCCTTCGTGTCTTCCATATCCAAATGGTAGTCACTTTGGGATATGTCAATTATCTTTTCAATATTTCACAAACCTTTGGCCAAGCCTGGGTTTCGGAATATCGAAACGATGTGCACCTTGTGCTACATGCCCATTGCAAACTTTGACTTTTCTCCACTAGAATAGTCAATTAATTCTCCAAGAATTATTAATTGCATTTTAATACTTTTAAATCTAAAGATAGATTTATTATAAGTAATTAATTAAGCACTAAAGTCATCATCACATAAATCTTCCAAGACTTTATGCTCTACTATTGCTTAATAATGGGCTTAGTCATAATAAGTTATTTTATCAAATAAATTAACCTATTATTAATTCCCAATTGAAAATTAAATCATTTAAAACATTAATCCAAGGATTATATATTTTAAATATTCAACTTTTTAAATTCTTTCTTGATTTCAATAGTCAACTATTTAATCAATTTTAATAAGGTACTATTTATTATAATGATTACAATAATCCAATTATTTAATCAACTAGAATTTTAATATTGATTACTATAATCCAATTATAAAATCAACTATCATTTTTAATTCATTATATTGATTACTATAATCCAATTATAAAATCAACTATATATTGAGTTTGTATATAGTCCAACTATATATATTTTTAAAACAACATAAAATATTAGTCCAACTAATACTTTTGATTAATGTGACGAAAAAAATATAAATGAGCGTGTTTAGCGAGTAATTGAACGAATGTTGCAAATTCAATACTTGCCTCCCACTATTTTTTCGTCGAGCCTCTAACCCTCTGTGGAGTACTCGGGAAACCGCGTTTCCTAGTGGGCTAGGATCCTATTAAATAACACACAACCTTGACTTTGGCCAATAAAAGCTGTATGCTATTTAACTTAGGTAGATCTCTATGATCAATTGGATCTCATCCAATTCCTAGATCCGGTTAGGTGGACATCCAAGTCCGAAACATATGTATAATGTCAATGTATCCATTACATTTTCCTAACCCTATCCTCCGAATCATCTAGGCCTTTGCTTTGGCCAAAAACAAACCTAATGATTCCAGTTAAGCGGGACCCATTGACGAGGAAAGTTTCGTAATCAATGTCATTGGACAAAAAGTGATCTTGACTTTGGCCAATAAAAATCACGATTTGGACAAGACACCGATATGCAACACAACACCTCATGATTCAAGTACATCCTTGATTGACAAAGGTCTTGACTTTGGCCAAACAAACCAATGCCAACTTCGGATCTTGAACAAGAATCATTCAATGGAAGGATATTGCTTAATATAGATTGAGGGATTTCGCGTGCAAATTGGCTACCAATTTAATTATCTTTGTTAGGGTCTCATCATCATACACCCTTAAACATGCATTCTAAATACATAATAAAGCGAGTATGAAATAAAATAATAATGATATGCGGATGGATACTTTACACATTGATCCTAGATCAAATCTCTCCCTTTCTCACTCAAGCTAGCACTTGTACTACTTCTACCCGTTACACTACACTTCTAAAGAAACCTCATATACATAGAGGGGAATAGGTGAGAAGAGAATACAAAGAGAAAGAAGGTGATAAGGTTGGACACGCAGGTCCAATTTAATAAATCGAATTATTACAACAATTTCTAAAATTGCCCACCCACTAATATCCATCGATATGCATATGAATCATTCAACACAACCACGTATTCACACACATAAGCATGTATCAATCAATCTAATCAAATTAATTAATCTGATAATTAAGTGATCATCCAATGTTCAAACAATGATTTGATTTTGTCCGAGTCAAACTCGTTTTTGCGAATAAGTACTAAAGTACGAATTCATGAATTAAATTAAACTACATCATTAAATCAATTTAACATGTATTTAATACTAATTCACTATTCAATTCTAAATTAAATATTACACTTTTATTTAATAAACCTTTTACGATTTAAATTCCAAATTCAATCGCGTCGGGACTCAAAGTCCGATTAACGTCCAACGTCAATTAATTTAAGTCTAATGGGCTTCAATTAATTTCTTAGGCATGGGCTTCGGCAACCAAAGCCCAATAGTGGAATCACCCAAAATGCCTTAGAAATCAATTTCGGCCCATTAGGCCCAATTAAACATTAAAGGTTCATTAGTCGCATTTGGGCTTTATGGTTAGGTTTTGGGCCCAATTGGATCCAATCCATTTGGCCTAAACCAAACTTGATAAATCAAGCCCAATAGGCCCAATTACAACTTTAAATTCTAATTTCCAAAATTAGGCCCAATTAATAAAATCCAAATCCAATTTTCACAATTTAATTACCAAAAGTGCATTATATGATTAATCAACTAAATCAACATTTCCAAAACACCTAAATTAGTCCAATTAATCATACTTGATTCATTATCATATGTCAACACACAAATTGAAAAATCAAACCCATTTACATGCTTTTAAGTACTCGGCCAATGAGGGATTTTGTGTCCGATTCGGTTTCAATCCAATCGAATCCACAATCGACATCAATCAACATCCTAAATGATTCCAATACATCCAATGTTCAAAAATCAAAATTACCAAGACATTAGGGCATTAGTCACATTCGGCCAACTCAAAGATTTTGGGGTTTTCGTCCAATTCGAAATCCAATCCAATTCGATTCAAATTAACATCAACCTAATTGATTCCAACTCATCAAATGAATCAAAAATCAAAATTCCAAGAATCCAAAATCCAACACACATTCGGCCAAGGTGAATAAATTGGGGAAAATTATTCCAAATCAATTTTCGTCAAATTAGTCCAACCAAAATGAAATTAAACATGTTATAAGCATACTCAAACAAACAATTTATTCAAATCATGTCTCAATCACATTTACCCAAATTTTAAATCCCTAAATTTCATGCATGCAACATTAGCTCTTGATACCACTGTTGAGTTTTTCTAAGTCCCAAGATCAAACAAGACATGAATAATGCGTGATACACCAACGAAGATAGCGGAATACTTACATTGGTTGGTAGAGTCGATTTGAAGACAAATGAACCCAAAAAACGCACTGCCATGTAAGCTTACTGCATGCAGTCCACTGCCTCCAAAAACAGAATTTTGAGATGAGAAACGCAGCTCCTAGCTTCGTTGGATGGCCCGGCTCATGGTCGAACCTCCCTTCCACCTTCGCAAGACTTGTAAGTGTGCTAGCACTTGAATTTTCACCATGAAAATCCACTCTTGCTTCCCTATTGTTCACGCCCAAACTGGTTCAAAACCAGTGAAGAACAGCCACTATTTTTGCGTGAGAGAGATGATAGAGTTGAATGATTTTTGTTACAAAAAATCAATTTATATTATGCCATAAGATTTATTAAATTAATAATAAACTTATGACACAAATCACGCAATGGCTTAGAGTGTCAAACACTCAATTTCCATGCAAAACCATTGAGTGCATTGTACACTATCTCCATGCAATGCATTAGAATTAAATAATGCATAATATGACATGTGTCATGTGGGCCCCACACGTTTCCAAATGAAAGTGGGCCCACGTGCACTCACGCGTTCGGGTTCGATATTTCGAAATACCGAACTTACGTCGCGACGTTAATTAAATCGAATTTAAATAAATAATTGCGCCTAGCGAAATTATTATTTACGTCGCTAACTAATTAATTCTAAATTAACTCGTTTGCCCGAATTAAAATCTAATTTTAATTCCGCGTCGAAATCTAATTTCGTTTAATACATCGAATATATTAATTTACCGATTAATTCCAAATTAATCGTTATATCTCTCTAGACGATATTTTATCCTAGATAAAATATCTCCGTAATTAATCCTAGATTAATTTTCTCTCTCATCTATATAATCCCAGATTATTCAAGAGTGCAAGTTGTGCGTCATCGGTGGATTATCGGGAAGCGACCCATGAGATCTCCGGATAAGTTGGCAGTAAATACGGTCGTCGGAGTATCCGAATCACGTACGTACCAAGTACTACGTTCTACCGATTTACGAGACAAGGTCGACTCCTAGCAAAGCACCAAGTCTACCCAATTCTCTGGACATATCCTTATAAGAATATTAAGATCTGTATCAAGCGTAGTATACTAATGTATTGTGCATATCGGCCCAGTATCGGATAGTCACGTGCTAGGGCTGGGGCTGGATAAGTGTATGCCCCGTCCGAAACACATATCGGAGGTCTGGTAACTAGTCTCTATAATCGGATATTCATGACCTGGTCATAATATCACGATTGGATGCGCATCACTTAAGAGCACTAATACCGTATCCTGCGTGACATCATCTCCACTATGACTGGAGTGATACTCCGTCTCGACATCACATCCAATACACTACGATTCCTGATAAACCCAGAAGAGGTGAACACAGAACCAGTTAATCCCCCAACCACCAAAACCAAAGTTTATCGATTATCGTAAGTATTAGCGATGCAAGTCTCAGGTTAAGACTATACACACCTACCTTGATTTCGGCCTCCATAGACACCTAGTCATAATACCAATGGGATTCCGAAGGGTCTATCCAGAGCGAAGCTGTTCCTCCCGTACCATCGGTGAAACACGACCTCCTATCGCACTTGCACAAGTATCCAATACTTATATATATGAGAACTATGCCGTTGTGCCCTCACAACGCGCACAAGTGCAATACTAGCCTATTCCGCATTATCGATGTCCAGTCTCGATAATACTACGGCTAGGGATATTTAATGATTAATCCTTCGTGGACTGATACTGTCTCATATCATCTCAATCTAGGAACTAATCATAGGGACCTCTCTTCATTTATATATCTATGGTGATCTAATCACAAATGACGAGAGTGAAATTTCCTTGTTACATAGTTAATTTGCTACAGCAACACAATGATCTGTGCAAATAGTGACGCTATGGGTCATATTATCCAACAAATACACACACTTAATAATTGATTTTCTTTTTATGGGTAGTTCTTTAGTTTGTTTATTGAGTCTTAAGCTTAATGCGTCTTGTTAACTGGCAATTAATAAGATTGATGGGGTAAATCTAAAATGAACTAGACATAGGGATTTTAGGTTTCAGCCTTAGATTCAATAGCCCATGATCTTCCTTGAGGATAGATACCCTTTTAATAGATTTCCTTACAGGATAGGAATATACCTGTCAGGCGGGGGTAGCCATAATTGGAACTTAAACTTAATGAATCCAGGTAATGTGGTTGACATATGAATATGGTTCAATTGGGTTATACTGGGTATTTGCTTCTGACCATCGGAAGAGGCTTTTGTATATCATCGTGTTCCAGGTTAACAAATTAATTTATTACACATAAATAAGAGAGTCAATTCATCTTTTTAACAGTATTGTGTGGAATCACGACCCTAGATCTTTTGAGTCTTTTTATTTATTTTCCTTAGTATTTTTTTTTGTTTATTTTATTTTTATTAAGCAATTCCACATTCAACCAATCAAAGCAATCAATTCCCTTCTCCCAAATAATTAGATATCTGTAAATAAATAGATTCAATAATTAATAACAACAGTAGGAATTAAGTCCTCGTGGGATCGATATTTTTATACTACTTGAAAGATACGTGCGCTTGCGTTATACGCGTGTTTTACGCCGTCAAGTTTTTGGCGCCGTTGCCGGGGACTTATTTATCTTTCACTATTAGTTTTAAGGTTAGATACCGTTACTTGTATCTAATTTTCTTTTACTTATTGTTTTTATTTTCTTGTGTTCAGGTTCTCAGAACTTTATGAGACGAACCAGAAGCTTTGAACTTCGACCGCTTGACCCGGAAATTGAAAGAACCATCAGACAGTTGAGAAGGGAATGGCGAGAAGGCCAAGAAGCTTTAATCAACATGGAACCTGAACCTTTGAATGTTGCACCACCAATTCCCATTCGAGACAGAACCATTCCGGTGGTTGACAGACTCATTTCTTGTATTGTACTTCCTCCTTTACACGCAAATGCGGGTGACATCAAAACATGCATTCAGATGATTCAGCAGTCAGTTCAGTTCGGGGGGAATGCAACTGAAGATCCTAATTCCCACATCAGCAACTTCCTGGAAGTTTGCGGCACTTTTAACTACAACAGAGCATCAGAAGAGCAATGAGACTGCGTGTTTTCCCATACTCATTGAAGGACAGAGCTAAAGCTTGGCTACATTCACTACTAGCAGGTTTTATCACAACTTGGAATACTTTAGCCACCAAATTTTTCTTGCAAAGTACTTTCCACCAGCCAGAACCGGAAAATTGAGGAATGACATCACATCTTTTGTACAACAAGATTCAGAATCCCTCTGCGAAGCTTGGGAAAGGTATAAAGATTTACTTCGGAAATGTCCTCATCATGAGATTCCAAAATGGCTTCAAGTTCAGACCTTCTACAATGGACTTTCTGGAATAATGAGAACCACACAATCGATGCTGCTGCTGGAGGAGCTTGATGGCAAAAGGAGAAGATCAAGCCTGGGACCTAATCGAAGAAATGGCCAACAACAATTCCTTGTGGCCAACAGAAAGGAGCATGATCCAAAGAATTGCAGGAATTATGAAGTTGGAGCAAACACAGCAGTGAATACCAGGCTGGATCAGATATGCAAATGTCTAGAAACACTTAGCACGCAAGTTGTGAACATCGCTGGATCCACAAGTTCACCATATGGAGGAGCACCAGAACCAAACCAACATGAAGAGACGGTGAATTATGTCAACAATTTCAACAGACAGGGAACAATCCATATTCCAACACCTACAACCCAGGGTGGAGGAATCATCCTAATTTATCATGGAGCAACAATTCAGGCCAACAGCAGAACTATCCACCACCTGAATTCCAGCAACAGAACAAAGGCCAGGAGCAGGCAAATGAATCAGGAATAACAGAAGTGTTGACCTACTTGAAAAAGATGGAAGCAAAACACGACTCTCAAGCAGCAAGATATGACACTATATTTCAAAGTCATTCAGCCTCTATCAAAGCACTAGAGAATCAAATGGGACAACTGGCAAATGCTCAAAGTTACAGACCGCCAGGTACCCTTCCTAGCAACACAGAGCCAAATCCAAGAAACATGGGGAAGGAGCAATGTCATGCCATCATGTTAAAAAGAGGTACTGAAATCAACAGAGATGTTGGAGTCAATTCAACCGCTGAGGAAGTTCCAAAAGAAACAAAGCAACAGATGGAGGAAAAAAAAGCAAAGGAAAAAGAACAGATCACTCCACCTCCACCTTTTCCTCAACGTCTTCAGAAGAACAAATTGGACAAGCAGTTTTCTCGATTCCTGGAAATCTTCAAAAAGCTGCATATCAACATTCCATTTGCAGAAGCGTTGGAACAAATGCCCACCTATGCCAAATTCATGAAAGATATTCTTTCACGAAAACGGAGATTGGGAGATTACGAGACAGTAGCATTAACAGAAGAATGCAGTGCCATCATTCAGAGGAAACTTCCCCAAGTTGAAAGATCCTGGCAGTTTCACTGTTCCTTGCGTCATAGGAGAACATAACTTTGGTAAGGCTTTGTGTGATTTAGGTGCGAGTGTTAACTTGATGCCTTTTTCTATTTTCAGGAAATTACAGATTGGAGAAACAATGCCAACATCAGTCTCACTACAACTTGCTGATAGAACGCTCGTATTTCCGAGAGTGTAGTTGAGGATGTGCTGGTCAAGGTTGACAAATTCATTTTCCCAGCAGATTTTATTGTCCTTGATATGGAGGAAGACGCAGACGTGCCAATCATCCTTGGGAGACCATTCTTGGCTACAGGTCGAACCATTATTGATGTACAAAAAGGAGAATTAACCATGAGGGTACAGGACCAAGAAGTACATTCAATGTTTTCAAGGCCATGAACTTCCCAGATGATGAAAAGAAGGAGGAATGTTTCAAACTCGATGTGATACACAGTACCATTCAGAACTCTGATGGAAGACAAAGTTCTACTGACAAACTTAAACATGTCAATTGCCTGTGGAGCCTAAAGATAAAGCATCTTTTGCACTGAAAGAGCCAATTCTTGCTCTACAAGCAACAAAAGAAGAAAAGTTCCACAAACTCAACGAATTGGAGGAATTTCATAATCAGCCTTTTGAGGATGCCAAACTGTACAAAGAAAAGGGCAAGAAAAGACATGATGAGAAGTTAGTGCGCATACAACTGGAACTAGGGCAGAAGGTACTGTTAAACAAAACAAGGGTGAAATTCTTCCCATGGAAACCAAAATCACGGTGGTCAGGTCCATTTGTGATCACCAAAGTTTTACCAAATAGAGCCGTTGAGATACATGATCCTGACGCTACAAACTTTCAAGGTTAAAAACAAGCGTGTCAAGCACTACTGGGGAGAATCATTTGGGCGACAAAAAGAAAGTGTCACACTTTCAGATCCAGCATAAACGTTCGAGAAGTCAAGTCTAGCTGACGACTCTTAAACTTAGCGCTCGCAGGGAGGCAACCCATGCAATTTGTGTATATATTGTGATTTGGTGTGATTTAATTTTGTGTGTTTAGTTTTTGCAGATTAAGTCATTTCAAGATGGAAAAAGCTCTCGCAAATCTTCACAAGCAATTTCCTTCTCTCCCTCAAAAATCTCTGATGAAAGTCTACAAAGCTCGCTTGGAACGGATGAGGTTACTAACAATTCACGGTGTTCCTAATGATATTCGTTGGGTAATTGAAGCACGGGTCCGATTGGCAGGTGAGTCTCCTGACTCTTTTATTTCACATCTGCCTGGTTTTGGAAGAAGCACCTATGCAAGAAACGTAGAGCTAAGCAAATGGTGTTTTTTACAAATGTGCACGATGGAATTGCAACACTCGTTGTCGTTCTTTAGGAATGGTGTCTGAAAATCGCGAAGACAAAATTAAATTCATTAGGGGTGGCTTGAGTAAGGAGTCTTTAGATGATATATCTTCGACTCTTGAGACGCATCCCAGTGGACATGTTCACATAGCCTTTCGCAGATTACTACACAATTTCAAAAAGAAAGACAACAGTTAAGTCTCGGGAATCTGACTCAAAAAGACCCTTTTTGCCATTTATAAGAAAATTGGATGGGAAGTTTGTCCCTGACGCATAGACGTCAACCAAGCTGCTACTTTTCTTGTAAAATATTATATCTCTTTGTCTTTTCCTAATAATTGTAATTTGTTTTGTTGTTTTCTTTTATTTTCTCCGACATGATCCAGACCTTTTTGACTAATCATGATATTATTCGCTACTAATCGTCCTCTGGAAGATACTTGTGCTATTTTTACTCACCCTTTTCAGGTATTTATAATTCAGCTCGTCATTGTACTTTTGAGGCATCCAAAGTTTAGAAATAAATACATAAAAAAAAATAAAAAATGGAAGCCACTTCAAGAAGACGAGTTGAAAACATCTGTCTGTTCTGCGGTAGTAGTGTTTGTACTAAGCCACATCACATAGAAGCAGCACAGGAATTGGGTCGAGTCTTAGCTGCAAGGAATATGCACTTGATATATGGCGGAGGAAATCTTGGACTTATGGGGATCGTTTCAAAGGCTGTACAGGAAGGAAGCAGTCACGTTTTGGGAATCATCCCAAAACCCTTGGCAGAGGCAAATCTTATTGAACCATCAAGGAGAGGAACTGATTGTGTCAGGTATGTCTGAACGATTAGTGGAAATGATTAACCGTGCTGATGCTTTTATTACTTTACCAGGTGGCTTGGGTACATTGGAGGAAATTTTTATTGTGTTATCTTGGGCAACCTGAACATACACCAGAAACCAATTGGACTGCCAACGTTGATGGATTTTTATGATTTTCTTTGTGGTGTTGTCTTGATGATGCTCGGAGAAGAATGGGTTTCGTGTCCAAACCTTTAAAGAACTCCTCTTACTGCCAGAACTGCTCCGGATCTAATAGACCAACTCATAGCCTATGAACCGCGAGTTACCCAATCCTTTCAAAGATAAATGGGTCTGAGGACGATCGTGGTAATAGGCGTAGGATTAATCTGATCTTAACCTTTAATTTCCTGTAGATTTCAGATAAACAGGTACGACCTTCGTAACTCTCCTTTTACTATTTAAGACATTGGGGACAATGTCTCATTTAGGTTTGGAGGAGGGATTAGTTGATTAGTACCTTGTTCATAGCCTATGAACCACGAGTTGACCCAATCCTTTCAAGATAAATTGGTCTGAGGACGATCGTTGTAAGGGCGTAGGATTAATCTGGATCTTAACCTTTAATTCCTGTAGATTTCAGATAAACAGGTACGACCTTCGTAACTCTCCTTTTACTGTTTAGACATTGGGGACAATGTCCCATTTAGGTTTGGGGGAGGGAATTAGTTGATTAGTACCTTTTTTTTTAGTTTGTATGTTGTTTTTATTTTTAGTCCTAATTTTTCGAAAATACAAAAAAATTGAAAAATTTTCAAAAATTACAAAAATATTTTGCGTTTTGTGTTTTGACTAAAAAGGTGAAATTGGTAAAAGATAGCCGAGTAAGGAGTTTCCACTCCTGAGACGTATCTCAAGCCTATTTTCGAAATAATTAATTTTTGTTTATTTCCTTTTAAATTATTTATTTGTAAATTCTCCATAATACTGACTAAAATGGACCTTCATATGCTTAGTTGGCAGGTATTATCAATATGCATAGTAACATACGGACATAAGCTATAATTGAAAAGTTTGTAATATTCAGTGCTCTAGTTTAATTGGAGGAAGCATCTCAAAAAGCGATGGCGTAAAAATAAAAAAATAATAAAAAAAAAAAAAAATTTCTGATGAATAAAATAAAGCATCTAAGATCCGGGTCATTAAGTCTGTAAGGGTGTTTTAACACCTAGTGCCCTAAAACCAACTGGTTTGGGAGTCACTGGCCCAAAGCTCGTTACATGGATCGAAGATGCTGCAAAAATATATTTATATCTGAAGTCTGGGTAATTAAGTCCGTAGAGGTGTCTTAACACCCGGTGCCCTAAAGCCAACTGGTTTGGGAGCCACCGGCCCAAAGCTCGCTGCATAGACGGAAGGTATTGTATATAAATAAAAAGTCTAAATTCAGAAAAAGCAAAGAAAAAATCAGAAAAATCAGAAAAATTTATTCCATTGCTGCAAAAAGGTGTGAAATCTGATAGAACTTTATGACAAAAATATTATTCTCTTATCAACTGCACTTATGACTGTTGTGGGCAAAAATGAGTTGATTAATATTTTGTTGACTGTGTATATGGAGAATGAAAAAATAATCGGAGAATCTACTTATTCGGTAATTTAGAAAGAAACAAAACAACAAGTGACTTGTAGTAGAAGTTTCACCTGATTAGTCACTAACTTCTTTATTCTCTTTTCTCTTGTCTTTTTGCTTTTGTGTGCATTAGTTTTAACTAACTTTTTACTTTTGTAAAAACGTTTGTGGGCATCGTTGCTGTAAGCCCTCACGAGACTACAACTCGTCCACTAGGGACACCTAGGGGTTTAAAGGCTTGTTGCATGCGCTAAATGCAACCGTGATCCCTACGAAAGTGGCTTAGTTTATTTTATTTTTATTTTATTCTATTTTTGCTCGAGGACTAGCAAAATGTTAGGTTTGGGGGTGTGATGAGTGTTGGACAAAATGACCCATAGCGTCACTATTTGCACAGATCATTGTGTTGTTGTAGCAAATTAACTATGTGACAAGGAAATTGCACACTCATCATTTGTGATTAGATCACCAAAGATATATAAATGAAGAGAGGTCCCTATGATTTGTTCCTGGATTGAGATGATATGAGACAGTATCAGTCCACGAAGGATTAATCATTAAATATCCCTAGCCGTAGTATTATCGAGACTGGACATCGATAATGCGGAATAGGCTAGTATTGCACTTGTGTGCGTTGTGAGGGCACAACGGCATAGTTCTCATATATATATGTGTTGGATACTTATGCAAGTGCGATAGGAGGTCGTGTTTCACCGATGGTACGGGAAACAGCTTCGCTCTGGATAGACCCCTCGGAATCCCATTGGTATTATGACTATGTGTCTATGGGAGGCCGAAATCAAGGTAGGTGTGTATAGTCTTAACCTGAGACTTACATCGCTAATGCTTACGACAATCGATATACTTTAGTTGAGGTCGTCTAGGACTGTAACCGGTTCTGTGTACGCCAATGCCGGGTATATTGAGAATCGTAATGTATTGGATGTGATGTCAAGACGGAAGTGTCACTCCAGTCATAATGGAGATGATGTCACGCAGGATACGGTATTAGAGCTCTTAAAGTGATGCGCATCCAATCGTGATATTATGACCAGGTCATGAATATCCGATTATAGAGACTAGTTACCAGACATCCGATATGTGTTTCGGACGGGGCAGACACTTATCCAGCCCCAGCCCTAGCACGTGATTATCCGATACTGGACCGATATGCACAATACATTAGTATACTACGCTTGATACAGATCTTAATATTCTTAAATGGATATGTCCGGAGAATTGGGTAGACTTGGTGCTTTGCTAGGAGTCGACCTTGTCTCGTAAATCGGTAGAACGTAGTACTTGGTACGTACGTGATTCGGATACTCCGACGACCGTATTTACTGCCAGATTATCCGGGTATCTCATGGGTCGCTTCCCGATAATCCACCGATGACGCACAACTCGCACTCTTGAATAATCTGGGATTATACAGAAGAGAGAGAAAATTAATCTAGGATTAATAACGGAGATATTTTATCCGGGATAAAATGTCGTCTAAAGAGAGAGAACGATTAATTTGGAATTGATCGATGAATTAATATATTCGATATATTAAATGAAATTAGATTTCGACGCGGAATTAAAATTAGATTTTAATTCGGGCAAACGAGTTAATTTAGAATTAATTCGTTAGCGACGTAAATAATAATTTCGCCAGGCGCAATTATTTATTTAAATTCGATTGAATTAACGTCGCGACGTAAGCTCGGTATTTCGGAAATATCGAACCCGAACGCGTGAGTGCACGTGGGCCCACTTTCATTTGGAAACGTGTGGGGCCCACATGACACATGTCATGTTATGCATTAACTTTGACACATGTCATGTTATGCTTATTTGACACTCTAATGCTTTGCATGGAGATTGTGTACATTGCACTCAATGGTAATGCATGGAAATGAAGTGTTTGACACTCTAAGCCTTTGCATGATTTGTGTCATAAGTTTATTATTAAATAATAAATTATGGCATAAATATAAATTGATTTTTGGTAAATCATTTTAATTAAGATAACACAACTTCTTGTCTCTCATTTTCTCTCTTCCTTTCACGCCCAAATGAAGAAATTCTTCACTGTTTTGGAACCAGAAATGGCGTGGACTTTAGGGAAGCAAAGAGTGGTTTCTCATGGTGAGAAATCAAGTGCTAGCACACTACGAGTCTTGCGAAGGTGGTAGGGAGGTTCCCCCATGAGACGGGATCCATCCGACGAAGATTGGAGCTCCGTTTCTTCACTCAATTTTCTGTTTTGTAGGCAGTGGACTGTTGCAGTGAGCTTACAAAGGCAGTGCGTTTTTGGCTTGAATCGTCTCCAAATCGACTCTACCGATCAATGTGAGTATTCTGCTACCTCCGTGATGTGTTCACACATAATTTCATGTCTGTTTGATCTTGGGACCTTATAGAAAACCAAAAATGAGTGGTATTCATATCACTATTTCCCACTCATTTAGCCTAATGTTTTGTATTGTTTCTCGAGTTTTATGAACGTTTTGATGTTGTTTTGTTGTTATTTTACAGATAAATAAAGTTGGAAAGCACTTGAGGCAATTTGGGGCAAAAATGGACACAAAAATGCGTCATCATGGATATTTTCGTCTTTTCAGCGTCGCGACGCTGAAGCCTTGCGCGGCGCGACGCCCAGGATGCGCCGAATGTGCTAACATGCGCCGTCAGCAACGTGTCAAAATCTGATAGGTTGGACTTGCTAACGTGCGCCAGATCTTGCTAACGTGCGCCGCCCTTGCTAACATGCGCCTCATGTCACGTGTCATCACCTCATTGGACCACCCAAACCGCGTGCCACGTGTCGCCTCTCTCTGGACCGAATAATCAACGAATCAGAGCATTCCACGTGTCACCATTCTATTAGACCGAATTTACACCCACTCACAAGATTACACGTGGCACGATTTCATTGGACCGCATCGCCAGTCAACCAGAGCGTGACACATGTCACCAATTATTGTGCCGACAGCCGCGTGGTCAACGTACGCGTGGACTCCAGAAACTGTTGCCAGCGTCGCGACGCTAGTCCATTTTCAGCGTTGCGACGCTGGACCAAAATTTGCCTATAAAAGGAGGCCGTCATTTCAGTTTTAGTTGCACATTCTCTCTCATTTTCTTTGATGTAAAATCAGGAGTTTCTCTCTCTAATCTCTTTTAATTTAAGTTTGTAATTAATTACATTTTGTAATAGTAATTACTTTCTGTAATAGTAATAGTAATAGTAATAGTAATTATCTTGTTTTTACTGTTTCAGTTTTACTATTCAACCATGATGAGGTAACTTCTCCTTGCTAAGGTGAAAGGTAATTCTTTTTACTGTTACTATTTAGATTAATCTCCCTTAAATATAATATATTTACTATTTAAAATTTGACTTCATACGGATACCGCCATATTGGTCGGTTGGATATTAAATTTAAGGTAAAAGGAATTACTTTTACTACTACTAATTTAGATATCTCCCATAAAATAATATATAAACTTGTGATAATAATACCAACCGACCATATAGGCGATATCCTGATTAAGTCAAATTAAGTCCAACCAGCCATAAAGGCGGAACCAAAATTAAATTGCCAACCGACCAATCTGGCGGTATCCTTTATTAGTCAGTTTTAAACCAGATTAAAATGAATTACCAACCGACCAATCTGGCGGTATCCTTTTAAGTCAATATTTTAAATAGTGAATATATTATTTTAAGGGAGATTAATCTAAATAGCAATAGTAAAATAATTACCTTTCACCCTAGCTGGGGAAGTTACCTCCTTATTACTGAAAAGTAAAAACTGAAAAATTAAAGAAAGAAAAGTACTGTGCGTAAAAGTAAATTGCGGAAAGTAAAAACTGAAAAGTAAAGAAAAGAAAGGCGAAACTGAAAATTAATTACTGAAAACTAAAAATAAACAAACTAGATACAATCTTCTTATTTATTCATTAAGAATTTCAAAGAAGAAAGTATGAATTTTTACCAATGAAATGGCTTGGTATTTATAGCAAAATTTTGCCACCATCAAATCATCAATCAATTTCTCCACCAAATCCATTATTAATTTCTCCACTAATTACTCCACCAAGTCCATAATTGCTCCACTAATTTCTTATCTTGTTTGGTGGTGATTTGATAATTTTTATTAATTATTTATTAATTAATATTTTGCTTTGAAAATGATTGATAATGACTTTTAATAATTACACTCCACACACTTCTGGATGGTTCATCCATTTCGGTCATGAAATATTCAGAATTAGAAAATATTTTCTCTTAAAAGTTGTAGATCCTTGAGTCTTCTTTACTCTGGCACTTGAATCAGCTCAATCCGATATCTGAGTAAAAAGTTATGTCCAAAATACGACAGATGCGCAAAACTGGAATTTCCAAAACTGCACTTCGTCAAAAACGCCCTTTCAAGTTTCCAATCTCCAAAATTAATATATCAAGTACAATAATTGCCCTTATTTGACCCATATTTCATCCTAAATGATTTCATTGAGACCCGATATTATTTTATCTGCAAAATAAACTAAAACACATCAAAACATTCATCAAACCCGAGAAACTAAATAAAATATTAAGTTAAAGGGGCGGTAAATATTGATATATTTTCCGCTCATCACACCCCCAAACCTAACATTTTGCTAGTCCTCGAGCAAAACAACAAAATAAAATTAAAATTAAACTAAGCCACTTTCGTAGGGATCACGGTTGCATTTAGCATATGCAACAAGCCTTTAAACCCCTAGGTGTCCCTAGTGGACGAGTTGTAGTCTCGTGAGGGTTTACAGCAACGATACCCACAAACGTTTTTACAAAAGTAAAAAGTTAGTTAAAACTAATGCACACAAAAGCAAAAAGACAAGCGAAAAGAGAATAAAGAAGTTAGTGACTAATCAGGTGAAACTTCTACTCCAAGTTACTAGTTGTTTTGTTTCTTTCTAAACTACCGAATAAGTAAATTCTCCGATTATATTTACCATTCTCCATATACACAGCTAACAAAATATTAATCAACTCATTTTTGCCCACAACAGTCATAAGTGCAGTTGATAAGAGAGTAATATTTTTGTTCTAAAGTTCTATCAGATTTCACACCTTTTTGCAGCAATGGAATAATTTTTCAGATTTTCTGATTTTTTCTTTGATTTTTCACTTTTCTATTTTTTTATTTATATACAATATCTTCCATCTATGTAACGAGTGTTGGGTCGGTGACTCCCAAACCAGTTGGCTTTAGGGCACCAGGTGTTAAGACACCCCTACGGACTTAATTACTCAGACTTCAGATATATATATATTTGCAGCATCTTCGATCCATGTAACGAGCTTTGGGTCAGTGACTCCCAAACCAGTTGGTTTTAGGGCACTGGGTGTTAAAACACCCTTACAGACTTAATAACTCGGATCTCAGAAGTTTTTTTTTTTTTTTTTTTTTTTTTTTTTTTTTTTTTGCTCCATTGCTTTTTGAGATGTTTCCTCCAATTAAACTAGAGCACTGAATATTACAAACTTTTCAATTTTAGCTCATGTCTGTATGTTACTATATATGTTGATAATATCTGCTAACTGAACATATGAAGATCCATTTTAGTCCGTTTTAAGGAGAATTCACAAATTAAATAATTCAAAATGAAATAAACAAAAATTAATTTATTTCGAAATAGGTTTGAGATACGTATCAGGAGTGGAAACTCCTTACTCGGCTATCTCTTACCAATTTCACCTTTTTGGTCAAATTAAAAACACAAAAATATTTTTGTAATTTTTGAAAAATTTTCAATTTTTTTGTATTTTTCGAAAAATTTTGAACTAAAAAAAAACACATACAACTAAAAAAAACAAGGTACTGATCAACTAATTCCCTCCCCCAAACCTAAATGAGACATTGTCCCCAATGTCTTAAACAGTAAAAGCAGAGTTAAGAAGGTTGTACCTGGTTAGCTGAAAATGTAAAGGAAATTAAAGGTTAAGATCCAGATTAATCCGACGCCTCTTACCACGATCGTCCTCGGACCAATTTATCTTTGAAAGGATAGGGTCAACTTGTGGTTCATAGGCTATGAGTTGGTCTATTAGATCCGGAGCAGTTCTGGCAGTGAAGAGGAGTTCTTTCATAGGTTTTGACACGAACCCATTCTCCCGAGCATCATCAGAAAACACACAAAGAAAATCATAAAATCCATCAACGTTGACAATCCAAGCGGTTTTTGGTGTATGTTCAGGTTCGCCCAAGATAATACTATAAATATTTCCTCCAATGTACCCAAGCCACCTGGCAAAGCGATAAAAGCATCAGCACGGTTAATCATTTCTACCAGTCGTTCAGACATACCTGGCACGATCAGTTCCTCTCCGTTTGATGATCCAATAAGATTTGCCTCTGCCAAGGGTTTTGGGATGACTCCTAAGAACATGACTGCCTCCTTCCTGTACAGCCTTTGAAACGATCCCCAGTCCCTAAGTCCGAGAATGCCTCCGCCATATATTAAGTGCATTTCCTTGCTGCTAAGACTCGACCCAATTCTTGTGCTGCTTCTATGTATTGTGGCTTAGTACCAACACTACTACCGCAAAACACGCAGATGTTTTCAACTCGTCTTCTTGAAGTGGCTTCCATTTTTTTTTTGTATTTCTTTTTCAACTCTGGATGCCTTCAAAAGTGCAATGACGGGCTGAATTTATAGTACCTGAAAAAGGGTGAGTAATAATAACACTAATATCTTCCAAGGACGATTGTTAGCTAAACAACAAAAGAAATCGTGAAAGGTCAAAAAGTCTGGATCCTGTCTACGAAAATAAAGATAATTACAATAGAAAAGTGAATCAAAGCAATAATTAAGACAACGGAATTGTGTATGCAATACGCTACTCGTTTGGTATATAAATCCATTAGGATGCGTTTCAATAATCCATTCTTATTCAGCCATCGCTAATGAATTAGCTTTCATTTTGCCAAACACCATTCCTTCTGTCTAAAAATGCTCCGTTTGTGCTTTTCCCTACAAAATATAACACACAAAATTAAAAAAAAAATTCTACAACATGTATACACAAAATATAAAAAAGAAATTACAACAAATTGCATGGGTTGCCTCCCTGCTAGCGCTAAATTTTTCGTCTTCAGCCAGACGTGACTGAAATTCATCTGTTAAGAGGTTTCAATGTCGTTTTAGATGTTCTATCAAAAACAATCCCGTGAGCGTTGCTTTTGAAGGGTCTCTTCCAACGGTAAAGTGGCAAAAAGAATTTTGTCCCATTCAGTGCTCGTGCCACCTTTTTGCTCGTTGTTGTTCCAGTGGTTCCTGCAAAGAAAGAAAGAAAATCAGGAGGTCTCGTATGATGCTTGACTTGGAATGGAAATTCCATTCTGTCAAGCTTCTGGGTGATATCTTTGATTTGTACTCCCCAAAACAGCGATGTTTCTCCTGAATGCTCTGGATCTTTATTAAGGTCAGACATTTGCTCCTCCATTTGCTCTGCTTCTTGCTCCACCTTTTCTTCACAGATGAATTGTAAAATTTTTGTATTCAGCTCTTCATCTGTCATCTGTGAAATACATGCTTCAAAATTGTCAACCAGAGGATGCAAAGATGTTTCTGACATTAGGTCTTCATCCTCTGATATGACTGGAATGGATAGTTCAAATAGATCTTCTTCAAACATCATGGTAAAGCATGCTCCAAGATCTTCATTTTGAGGATTGAAAGTTTGATCCTCCGTTGTTGGTGCAGTTGGTACAAATAGATCAGCTTCATCCTCGTCAGAATCTGAATAATAAAAGTCAAATTGAGACTTTGCCGGTTCGGGCTCCTGAACTGATACCTCTGGTTGTTGATACTGCTCAGCCTCCTCCTCTGTTGAAGTGTCTTTGTGGATTTCTGGGTACTTGAAGGCTTCATCAGTGTCATCTGAAACTGGTTCTTGATGTGTAGTTCTGGTTTTCTGTTAACTGTCTAATTTGATCTGTCATCCTCTGAATGAATTCTGATTGTCTCTGAATACTTTCAAGTTGCTTTAGGCTTGTTTCAAGCATTGTATCCAACTTTTCGTCTCGTTTCTTGAAAATTTTTTTGAGCATATCAATCAATTGTTCTTCCTCTGATGGTTCTGGTTTTTGTTGAGGATAGTAGGTGGATGGTGGATAAGATGGAAAGTATGATGGTTCTGGCATCCAGTGATAATTGTTGGGCTGGACAACAGGCCTCAGAAAACCGGACTGTTGCGCCCAGATTTGGGGTGTATTTTCTTGTACGCTCGTATTCTCTCAATCTCCCAGTAGTGTTCCATTTTTTCAATCACCTGAAAAGAAAGAAATAAAAATTACAGATAAAAATAAAGAAAATAGATACAAGTAAATTAGATAGCTTCAAAATTAACAACTCAAGAAATATAAGTCCCCGGCAACGGCGCCAAAAACTTGACCGGCGTAAACACACACGTATAACGCAAGCGCACGTATCGTTCAAGTAGTATAAAAATATCGATCCCACGAGGACTTAATTCCTACTGTTGTTATTAATTGTTGAATCTATTTATTTACAAATATCTAATTAAATGGAGAAGAGAATGATTGTTTGCTTGGTTGAATGTGGTTTTACAAAATAAATAAATAAAAGACAAAAGAAAATACTAAGGAAAATAACAAAAGACACAAAGATATAGGGTCGTGAATCATTCTAATATCATTTAAAAGATGAAGTGGTTATTTTATGTTTGTGTAATAAATCAGTTTACTAACCTGGAACACTAAATTATGCAAAAGCCTCTGTCGATGGTCAGACGCAAATACCCAGTTTAACCCAATTGAACCATATGTCTATGTCAACCAAATTATCTGGATTCATTAAGTTTAAGTTCCAATTATGGCTACCCCCGCCCGACAGGTATATTCCTATCCTGTAAGGAAATCTATTAAAGGGTTATCTATCCTCAAGGAAAATCGTGGGCTATTAAGTCTAAGGCTGAAATCTAAAATCCCTATGTCTAGTTCATTTTAGATTTAACACATCAATCTTATTGGTGATCAGACAACAAGAAGCATTAAGCTTAAGACTTAATAAGTAAACCTTTAAATTACCCAAACTATAAAATAACCCCTTATAAACCGGTGATATTAGAATTCATCACAACCCCAGATAACTAACACATAACTAGGGCTAGTAACAACTTAAAAGTAAAAGACATAAAGTAAAAATACTGAAAAGTAAAAGACATAAAGTAAAACTGAAAAGTAAAATAAAATAAAATGCTAAGGTAAAAGGAATTACTTTTACTACTACTAATTTAGATATCTCATAAATAATATATAAACTTGTGATAATAATACCAACCGACCATATAGGCGATATCCTGATTAAGTCAAATTAAGTCCAACCAGCCATAAAGGCGGAACCAAAATTAAATTGCCAACCGACCAATCTGGCGGTATCCTTTATTAGTCAGGTTTAAACCAGATTAAAATGAATTACCAACCGACCAATCTGGCGGTATCCTTTTTAAGTCAATATTTTAAATAGTGAATATATTATATTTAAGGGAGATTAATCTAAATAGCAATAGTAAAAGAATTACCTTTCACCCTAGCTGGGGAAGTTACCTCATCATTACTGAAAAGTAAAAACTGAAAAATTAAAGAAAGAAAAGTACTGTGCGTAAAAGTAATTGCGGAAAGTAAAAACTGAAAAGTAAAGAAAAGAAAGTGCGAAACTGAAAATTATTTACTGAAAACTAAAAATAAACAAACTAGATACAATCTTCTTATTTATTCATTAAGAATTTCAAAGAAGAAAGTATGAATTTTACAAATGAAATGGCTTGGTATTTATAAGCAAAATTTTGCCACCATCAAATCATCAATCAATTTCTCCACCAAATCCATTATTAATTTCTCCACTAATTACTCCACCAAGTCCATAATTGCTCCACTAATTGCTTATCTTGTTTGGTGGTGATTTGATAATTTTTATTAATTATTTATTAATTAATATTTTGCTTTGAAAATGATTGATAATGACTTTTATAATTACACTCCACAAACTTCTGGATGGTTCATCAATTTCGGTCATGAAATCTTCAGAATTAGAAAATATTTTCTCTTTAAAAGTTGTAGATCTTTGAGTCTTCGTTAATTTGGCACTTGAATCCGCTCAATCCGATATCTGAGTAAACAGTTATGCCAAAATACGACAGATGCGCAAAACTGGAATTTCCAAAACTGCACTTCGTCAAAAACGCCCTTTCAAGTTTCCAATCTCCAAAATTAATATATCACGTCCAATAATTGCCCTTATTTGACCCATATTTCATCCTAAATGATTTCATTGAGACCCGATATTATTTTATCTGCAAAATAAACTAAAACACATCAAAACATTCATCAAACCCGAGAAACTAAACAAAATATTAAGTTAAAGGGGCGGTAAATATTAATATATTTTCCGCTCATCACTGACATTGAGTTGTATCATGACATTGTCATTCTTAGACAATTCCTGGTCAAGGTTTACACTACTTGGTCACTAAAGTAAACCCGTTGAGAATGGTACATGTCGTATATTGGAATCTTGGATTCTGATGGTTTCTCAATGAACCATGAGACTTTGACACTCTGTAGACACTGCATTTTTGCATGAAGTCCGATGATGACCTCGTATGGAGGCACTATCCGATAAGTTGCGGAAGTCACGGGAAACGGACGTCGGAAGGGAAAATTTAAAATTAAATGCTTTGTCAAAATAATTCAATTGTTTAGCCTCGGGTTCACTCGATTAATCTTTGTCTTAAATATTAGGTTCGGCCCAAAACCCATGCACCCATCTAAAGCCCATTCATCCAAGCCACACGCCCACATCATACAAAGCCCAGCAAAGATCAATCCAAATTCACAAAACCTAAAACACTGCATGCATTGACACGTCCTAGCACCTCTCACTCACACTAAATGACTCAACCAACTGCCACACACCTCACACTACCATCTCTCTTCTCAGCCAATACACAGACCAAATTCACAAAAGCCAATAACCGCAAACTGCACCCCAAAAATAGCACCCTAACCAACAAAGCCAACAAAAACTGCCAAAACACACACCTAACCGAATGAGAAAATAGCCAAAACGGTGAGCAAAATAGCAGAAACAGCGGGAACATCGAACTAGAAAAAAACAGCAAAAATATCAACCCTTCCAGTGACATCCCGACGAACTCCCGAGAAGCGACTTAAAAGGTAAGAACTGAGGGCACCCTTTATTATATTTTATTTTGTTGTCCTGGAAACGGCATGTTGGGTTGGACGTGAAATACGTCCAACCGGGCATGTGAAGTCCTACATTGAAAACGCCCAAATGCTTTGGTCATATATTTATTATTTCCGCATTTATCTATTTGATATGTTCATGAGATTGCGTGCTCGCTTTTATTTCGTTTACTCCTATGTGTGCAAACTTAGATATTGGTTAATCTTGCATGTGTATGTTGCGTAAGACTTGGTTATATTATTGCATAAATCTGTTCATTACAATTGACATAAGTAAGGGACCATTCCGAACCCAACAGTTTGAGGTATTCCCTTCCGAGGGGTGAGTGCGGCCTTAAATCATTTCCCAGTTCACGCTGGGTGGCGACTCATTTATTCTCCGGTTTAGTCCCCTACGGGCTACTCCGTACTCCCGACCGGGCCGCGAGCCCAGACAGCGTCGCCAATTTATGTGTCCTACAGTCTGGCGACTCCACTGGGGAATGAGGTTTAGCATGCCGAGAATGGCGCTCCGGGAATGGAGCATGGTTCGGGAATGGACCACAACTATCACATCAGTGGCGCCTCGGGAATGAGGTTTAGCATGCAGGGAATGGCACTCTGATAATGGAGCTTGGTTTGGGAATGGACCACAACTATCACATCAGCGACGCCTCGAGAATGAGGTTTAGCATGCCGGGAATGGCGCTCCAGGAATGGAGTATGGTTCAGGAATGGACCACAACTATCACATCAGCGATGCCTCAGGAATGAGGTTTAGCATGCCGGGAATGGCTCTCCGGGAATGGAGCATGGTTCAGGAATAGACCACAACTATCACATCAGTGACGCCTCGGGAATGAGGTTTAGCATGCCGGGAATGGCGCTCCGGGAATGGAGCATGGTTCGGGAATAGACCACAACTATCACATCAGCGACGCCTCGGGAATGAGGTTTAGCATGCCGGGAATGGCACTCTGGGAATGGAGAATGGTTCGGGAATGGACCATAACTATTACATCAGTGACGCCTCGGGAATGAGGTTTAACATGCCGGGAATGGCGCTCCAGGAATGGAGCATGGTTCGGGAATGGACCACAATAATCACATCAGCAACGCCTCGGGAATGAGGTTTAACATGCCGGGAATGGCACTCCGGGAATGGAGCATGGTTCGGGAATGAACCATAATTATCACATCAGTGACGCCTCAGGAATGAGGTTTAGCATGCCGGGAATGGCACTTCGGGAATGGAGTATGGTTCGGGAATGAACCACAATTATCACATCAGTGACGCCTCAGGAATGAGGTTTAGTATTCCGGGAATGGAGCACGATCAAGGAATGGACCACCTCTCAAGCACAGTTCAGGAATGGACCAGGGGTCGAAGCACCTCACCACCACATCAACATAGTTTGAAGCATCTCAGAGTAGCAGGTAAGTCAGACAACAGCTAGCGAGCCAGGTAAGTAAAAATGCATGCATGACTTTGATAGGATTGTCACTGTCACACACTGCACAAGCTCATCAAAGTGGGGGCGACTGTAGAAACTGCATTTTTCCTTGTGGCCCGATAATGACCCTCATATGGAGGCACTACCCGATAAGTTGCGGAAGTCGCGGGAAACGGACGTCGGAAGGGAAAATTCAAAATTAAATACTTTGTCAAAATTAATTCAATTGTTTAGCCTCGGGTTCGCTCGATTAATCTATGTCCTAACTATTAGGCTCGGCCCAAAACCCCCGCACCCATCCAAAGCCCATTCATCCAAGCCACACGCCCACATCATACAAAGCCCACCAAAGCCCAATCCAAATTCACAAAACCTAAAATACTGCATGCATTGACACATCCTAACGCCTCTCACTCAGACTAAATGACTCAACCGACTGCCACACACCTCACACTACCGTCTCTCTTCTCAGCCAACACACCGACCAAATTCACAAAAGCCAATACCGCAAACTGCACCCTAAAAACAGCCCCAAAAACAGCACACTAACCAACAAAGCCAACAAAAACTGCCAAAAAACCTAACCGAATGAGAAAACAGCCAAAATGGAAAGCAAAATAACAGAAACAGCGGGAACAGCGAACCAGAAAAAAACAACGAAAATGTTAACCCTTCCAGCGACGTCCCAATGCACTCCCGAGAAGCAACTTAAAAGGTAAGACCTGAGGGCACCCTTTATTATATTTTATATTGTTGTCCTGGAAAAGGCATGCTTGGTTGGACGTGAAATACGTATTTTGGGTTTGATCCATTATTGCCAAAGCCCATGCCTAAAGAATTAATTGAAAGCCCATTGGACTTTAATTGAATAGTATTGGATGCTAATTGGGCCTTTGAGACCCATTTAGATTTGATTTGGAATCCAAGTCTAAAATGCACTATTATAAGTGTAATTATTTAATTTTAAATTAAATATGAATTAGTATTGGATACAATTTAAAATTGGATTTAAAATTATAATTCGATATAATTCAAGAATACTTACTTTGAGTATTTATTCTTAAACGAGTTGGACTCGCGCAAATCAAATTGTTGTTTGAAGATTGGATGGTCATTAATCAAAGAGTAACTAATTGGATTAGATTGATTGACAGCATGCTTTGTGTGAATACTTGGATGTATTTGCAAGAATAATGTATATCAGATGGATATTTGAAGGGTGGGGCCAATTTTGGAATTGTTGTAATAAATTTAAAATTTATTAATTGGACCTGTGTGTCCAGCCTATTATCTCTTTACTCTTTGTATTTCTCTTCTCACCAATTCCCCTCAATGCAAATGAGGTTTCTCTAATGTATTATGTAATTGTGTAGAAGTATGTAAAGTGCTAGCTGGAGAGAGGAAATGGAGAGATTTGTTCTAGTAATAAATTGTTATATATCCATCCGCCTATCATTATTAATTTATTCGCGCCTTATTATGCTTTTAGAATGCATATTTAAGGGTGTATGATGAGACCTAATCAAAGATAATAAATTTGTTGCCAATTTACGCGAAAAATCCTCACTTTAATATTAAGCGATTTCCTTCCATTTAGTGGTTCTCTCTCAAGATCCAAGATTGGCATTGGTTTGTTGGCCAAAGTCAAGATCATTGTCCATCCCAGATGTGTTTGAACCACGAAGGCTTTGTTATATATCGCATATCTTGGGCAGGTGTGACTTGTTGGCCAAAGTCAAGGTCACTTCTGTACATCGACGTGGATTACGAAGCTTTCCCACTGTCAATGGGTCACGCTTAACTGGAATCATTAAGCTTGTTGAGCCAAAGCCAAGGCTTAGTTGATTCAAGGAAAAGGTTATGAAATATGTATTGGATATATATTTTAGACTAGGAGATCCACCTATCAGATCTTGGAATTGGATAGGATCCAATTGATCTTAGAGATCTACCTAGTTAAGTTTCATACAGCTTGTTGGCCAAAGTCAAGGTTGGTTGTTATTTAACGGGATCCGAGCCCACTGGGAAACTGGGTTTCCCGAGTACTCCACAGAGGGTTAGAGGCTCGCCGAACAATAGTGGGAGGCCAGTATTAAATTTGTAATTTCGTTTAATACTTGCTTACATGCACTCTTTTATTTTATTTATCGTTGTTATAATATATTAGTTTGGACTAATATTGATTATTTTTGCTTTCTTTGAACAATTAGACTGTACAAGACACTCTCCACTTGTAGTTGGTTATATAGTTGGACTATAATAACCATTACGTTTTGAGTGTACCCGAAATCATTGATTGGATAGTTGGACTATTGCAATCATGATGGCTGGAAAGATTAGCGTTAGGGACATCGTCATTGGTGATAATCTCTTTAACGGCTCAAATTTTCCAGATTGGGAGATGAACCTCAAGATAGTCCTGGGGGCTGAGAAGTTACTCTATGTCATAGAGAAACCTCTCGGGCCTGAGCCATCTCAAAGGTGATTTTCTTTTCCGACATGGAATTCATTTGTCAATGGAACAGTCTCCTAAGACATCTCAAATAGTTGTGAAAATGAGACATATCATATATGCCTCAACAGTTGGTAGTCTCATGTATGCTATGTTATGCATGAGACTGGACATCTATTGTACAATGGGAGTAGTCAGTAGATTTCAGACTTATCCAAGATTAGATCATTGGGTAGTCGTGAAACACATTGTCAAGTATCTTAAAAGAATAAAAAATGTATGCTTGTGTATTCAGGTGAGGATATGATCCTTAGAGGATATATATATATATATATATATATATATATATATATATATATATATATATATATATTATATATATATATATATATATTCTGATTATTAGACGAATGTAGATTATAGGAAATCAATATCCAAATAAGTATTCACTCTAGTTGGTTGAGCCATAATATTGAGGAGTATAATGCAATCTTGCATTGCGAACTCCACCATGAATGTTGAGTATGTTGTAGCTTGTGAAACAGCTAAGGAAGCAATATGGCTCCATAAATTCCTGGGAGATTTGAAGGTGGTCCGAAATATGGATAAATCACTCACAGTTTATTACGATAATAGTGATACAGCGGTAAATTCCAAAGAAAAAAAAAGCCAAAAGAGAGGGAAGCATATAGAGAGGAAATATCATTTCTTTTGGGAGATATTGTAAATAGCACCTGTAGGGAATCTGATTGATCTATTTACAAAGACCAGGACTCCTAAAGTGTTTAATGGTCACCTAGAGGGTCTAGGATTATGCGACAAATCTTATTTGCTCTAGTGCAAGTGGGAGATTATTATGATATAAGCCCTTAAGCATAATGTAATATGTAAACGTGATTTTATTTTAAGTATTAAATGATGCAGTTATTCATTTATTAAAATGTTGATTTTAAAATTGTATATTATAAATTGTCATCTATGTCCTTGGATATTAAATGTACTTTTAGATTTAGTGTATTAGTGTTATATAAACGAGGATTTAAATCTAAAATTAATAATCCAAAATAGTCGGTAGAGAGCAAATAAAGACAGACACTTTATTTGTAGTTTATCTAAAATTGCGGTCCATTCCATATTGTATGAATACTTTAATCTGAGTTTGTGTTGGAAATTATTTCCCACATGATGGAAGTATGTCAGACATCAGGATTGACCTTGAAAACTTTTTATGCCATTTCCTCTTCTTAGCTGAATCTGGACAGCCCTATACGCTATTGTTTTGTGTTGTTTTTAATGATTTTAATAACACCAAAACAACCCCCAAAACAGTCTAAGTATAGTTCAGTTTTACAACACCGGAAATGCTCACTTAATACAGGTCTAAATGTTGCCCAAAAAACATCGAAAATATTTTGGCGCAAATAGAACATCAATTCAGGTATGATTTTTTTCACGAAAAAGCCGCAAAATACACTTAATATAGCCCTTAATATTCCCCAAAAAACTACACTAAACAGAAACACAAACCAAGCCCGAATGAAGTTATAAGGAGTGGCAGTCTACAAATTATTTTGCTCACTGCCGAGAAAAACAAGAGAAAGAAAAGGATGATTTTGTGTTGAGCTACAAAAGGCCTTCCATATAATGACACGTTACCAACAAAAGATGAGTGGGCTATGCTCAAAAAATTATTCTCTAAATAATTTAGAGATTAAAAGTCACACATAATTTTTTTCCTAGTTCTTTTTTTCTCTCTCTCAAGTATTGAAGGAAAAAAATTATGTGTGACTTTTAATCTCTAAGTACATAAGCTCTATGGCATATATCCCAACAATCTCCTACTTGCACAAGAGAAAATGTGACATGTCAAGTAATCTTAGACCCTATATGTGACCTTCAAACACTTTAGCCAATAAGGTCTTTGTAAACGGATCAGCCAGGATCTTTGCGGCTGCAATCTTCATGACATTGCATGGGTTTTGGCTGGTTAGAGAGGTGCACCAGCAAATCCTCCATCTTGGGGTGGCCGACAAGAGACCTATGATGCTGGAGAACGATGAGAAAGAGAGGATGTACGTGCGATAATGGGTTTTCCGATCCTGGCTCATCGCTTTGTTCATTTCTCGAGCCACTTGCCAAATTGAAGCTTTCAGAGAGTTCTACAAGTTGGCGGTGATGGTTTTTCATTCCGTGCACGGTTGCACGCAAAATGGGAGGAGAAATGGTGATGAATAGTGACCCATGAATGAACAGTAGCTCGGATCAAAATTCCATCGATTGCACCATGTTCTTGGGATTTGTTGGAGTCCATATATGCCCTCGAAATCTCAGTAAGACCTCTCTGTAAAAACTTGCTAATTTCAAGTTTATTAATGTTCGGATGTATCCAGTAGCTTCGTAGAATAGCATAATGATATAAATTGAATTGTTTGAGTATGAGTATATTGAATATGTGTATTTGATAGAATCCGAGTGAAAACTAAACGAATTGGATCGATATGATAGATTATGTAAAAGTGGGTTTTGCGTGTGTTGATGTGTTTTTGATGTTAATGATAGTTATGAGTTATATATGATGATATGATAATGTTTAGATAAATCTAGGTAGGTTTGGAGGCTTCAGGACTCTTCCATAGCATTTGCGGAGACTTTTTAGGAAGATTTTCCAAAAACTGATTGACAGAGGATTTAAGTTAATTGGTGGCTTAGATTAATAATGATGTTTTAAGATTAATGGAACTGAAATCATTGAAATTGAACTTAATCTGATTATTCCGGAAAGATCAAGAATTTTGTCTTAGTTAAGTCGAGAATTCTGTAAAGTTGTGATTTTGACGGTGTTTCGCCATTTGTTTTGACAGGTTTGACAAAGACCTACAATGCTCACGAACCCAGGTCAGTAACTCAGGTGATGATTACTTGAATGTTGATTCATGTTTAAATATAAATATATATATATATATATGAGGTTGAATTATTTGGGATAAAATGAGGATAGTAAAAGAAGGTTTTGAGAACAGAGTTCAAGGTTATGAATATTTAAGTTAATCGACCACCACAGGTATGGATTTTTGCTATTGATTTGATATGAAGTGAAATATATGACAAGCTTAATGGCTTAATATCTATGTGTATGTATGGATTTACGTAAGTGTACGAACCTGTGATGGTATGTAAATATGTATGTAAATGAATATGTATATTTATAAGTATATGAACACATATTTGTATATGTATATGATTATCAGATTCGTATAGTCTAAGTATATAGAAAGGGTAAATGGAATAAGTTAGGATGCAAGAATATGTATTAGCATGTGTATGTGTGAGCTATTTGAATAAGTTTGTTATTGACTAATGCATGTGATTTAGCTTTATATAGGTGGTATAAGCTAAGCCGTTCCTGAGTGATAAAGGTACGTGATTGATAGGATGCGTATATGAATGGTTATGTCTATTTGGTAAGATACTGTATCAAATGTTTTCAGAAAAGAATTCTAAAATGGAGTATGTTTGGTTAATAAGTAAATGATAAGAGGTTGTGGTATCTGAATTCAAGTAATGAGTACATTCATATGTTTGATGTATATACATATGTGTATGACGATTATGATGATAAAGCGATGTTTTTCATTTATATGCTTGTGTATGAGAAATCGTATGATGAATTTGTGTAACGTGATATGTCTGTATGTGTGTATGTTTAATCGATTGATGATTTCATGGTGTAATAGTTGAGATGGTTAGGAATCCTTTCGGATAGCATTCATCTCACAACTATTTTAAAATAGGTAATGAGTCTCGTACGAGCATTGCTTGTGTAAGCCAGCATATATGTATTGTTGTTTGGGTTATGTGTTTTTCGACATATTAATTATTATGTATGTTTTGTTGTCGGTTGTATGATGATTGTATGTATGTCTGAGTGTATGTATGTGTATGATAGAACCTGTGATATGTATGGGTTGTGTATATTTTCGTGGAATGAAAGGATGATTTGAAAACCGATGTGAGTATAAGATGTTGTGAAGTGTGTTTGCTAAGTTATTTTTGGTATGTACATGATAAGAACCTTCCTGGACCAAAGCCAAGCAAACCAACAAGAGATTGTTATCCATGTAACTCCTGTGACCCCGCGGGAACAGAGTCTGTGAAACCCACAAAAGATTGTTATGAGCGCCCAGGAAAGCACAACGAGGTTTGAAGATTAGAAACTCGTGAAGAATAAAGCCTCATGAACCCCTAATTGCTGGAAACGCCACAAATGACAGCAACCTCATTTGATAGTTTTTGAAGAGAATCCATTCTTCCATGGTTAGCCATCCACGGCCTCACCACCAATGTGCCAAACGATAATATTAATTTTTAGGGTAAAACATTCATCCATTTTATTAATGACAGGCTTGCTTAAATAATACAATGGAAACCCTAATTTTAATTTAAAAATCCAAAAATAACCCTATGTAATAATCCTCATTACAAATAAAATCTTGGGCCTCTAATATTCAGCCCACTCTAAAATAAACACTAACATTAACCCCCTATAGGAGGCCTTCGCTTGTATATCTTCGACCCATTCATTGCCAAATAACTTGAATGGATTATTAGGCTTCATCCTTGGATGCTTGGATCCATACTTCGAGGCTTATTTTCTTGATGCTCCATGTATCATATCATTACGTATATGTGTAAGAATGAAATTATATCTACATTAATATAAGAGAAGTGAGCTATGATATGTGCGAATGCTTTTGAATCATGAATGTTAAGTTATTGTAAGGCTCTCGTAATTTAAGAAATTTTGTTTTAACTGAAGAAAGTTTGTTTAACTTACCGATTGGATGATATTTCAAAGATATTTATTCTTGATAAAATATAAAGTGTAACTTTATGTTCATATGATTGAAACAGATTTGATGTCAAATGACGTACTCTGTCGATATTCGAACTTTTGCTTTGTACGTTTTGGATATTTGCATATTAGATTGGCACACATATATAAAAATTTAAGGATTTGGCATGTGTAAAGTATAAAGGATACTAAAAAGTTGATAATTCTGAACTCGTAACAAATTGTCAATTCTGAAAACTTCCGATGTGTTTGACTTGTATAATCTATTTGTAGTACAAACGTGGTTACTTACTGAGTTTTATAACTCACACCAAACCAATTTGCTAGTTTTGCAGGTTGGTTACCAGTTTTGCTGGTTGCAGTCACCCTTGTAAGTGTCATGGGAAAAGTCTTAGAAGTTTATGGTCTATGATTAATATATTTTTTTGTCGTGCTGAGCATACTGTTTTGTATTATTAAGTAAAATTTTTGATTGCAATTGATGTTGTGAGCACGAACACTTTAACTGTTGATTTTGATCTTGATGTATTTTGTGTGGACCTGAGGTCATTTTGTATGTGTGATGTCTTTTTCAGGTTTTGTTTTGGTGCTGGACTTTATTCTAGATTGTCCAGTTTTAGGATAAATCATGTCCGATTTTCTGTAAATTGAAAGGCTTATGAAGATGGGTTAATCCTGTCTCATGTCGGTATTATCCTACTTCTAGCGGGGAGTTACAACTTCCTTAGTTGCTTCACAAGATGCTATATACTCAGCCTCCTTGGTGGAGTCAGCAATATAAGATAACTTTATGCTCCTCCATACAATCCGAATATTGATATCCTATAATTGACATCCATCTGAAAATCAGAGTCTATATATCCCATAAGGATCATATCTTCTCCAGAATACAATCATATAATTTCTTGTCCTTTAAGGTACTTGAAAATATGTTTCACAGCCACCTAATGATCTAATCCTGGATTAGGGTGAAACCTACTGACTACTCCCAATGGAAAACAGATGTCTGGTCTCGTGTATAACATATCATACATGAGACTACCAACTACTAAGGCATATGGGATGTGTCTCATTTCCTCAACTTCTGAAGGTGTCTTAAGAGACTGTTACTTTGACAAATGAATTCTATGTTAGAAAGGCAAATTGTATTTCTTAGAATTCTACATCCCAAATCGCACACGGATCTTGTTGATATAGGATATCTAAGATAAAACTAACAGTCATCTCTTTCAATCCCAAAGAATCTGGATCTCAAGTACATAACTGGTCTATCCCAATCTTTCATTTGGATTAGTTAGCTAGCTAGGATTTCACGTCTGATAATATTTTTACATCATTCCTAATGAATAAAATATCATCGACGTACAAAATGAGGAAAACCATATTTTCGTCAATGATGCGTTTGTACAGACAAGGCTCATTGATGTTCTGTTCAAAATTATAAGACTTGATCGTGGTATTAAATCTTATGTTTTAAGATCGAGATGTCTGCTTAAGTCTATAAATGGATCTTTGTAGCTTGCAAATCTTTTTCTCTTGACCTTGGGCTATGAACCTCTCTTGTTGTACCATATAGATACACTCATCAAGATTTCCATTCAAGAATGAAGTCTTGATGTCCATCTACCAAATCTCATAGTCATAATATGCGGCAATGAAGAGAAGAGTGTAGATGAATTTGATCATGACTACTGGCGAGAAAGTCTTCTCATAGTTGACTCTATCTTTCTGGGTATAACCCTTGGCCACTAGCCTAGCCTTGAAGTTTTGTATCTTTCATCTGCTCCTCAATTTCTCTATTAGATCCACTTGCAACCTATGGGTTTTATCCCATCAAGCTAGTCTACAAGTTGTAGGGGTTTCTAAGAGATAACTAGATAACCCAATGGAAAGTGAAAAATCAAATTTTTCTGATCTCGATAATTTTTCTTAGGTAATTAAAATAAACTAATTTATTCTAATTACTCAATACTCAAAAATTCAATTTTTAACCAAAATCCAGAATTTTTCCTTAATTTCCGTTAGACTCCAAAGTTTACATTTTGATTATTTCAATCCTAATTTGTCAAATATAAATTTAGGTGATTTCAATCACTACCGAAATGATTTATACATGTCACATACATCAAAATACAACTCACAACAAAAAAATCTCAATTTCCTCCAAATTGTCGAAACCACCAAACTTTTTCAACTTTGATCATTTGGATCCAATTTTGTCAAAACAAGCTAGATGATTTCCAATCGATTCCTAAATAATTTGTATATCTTATGTACATCAAAATACAACACATATATGAAATCTCCAATTTTGATTTAGGTTAAAATCCTAATTTTTCTAATTAATCAAATTAACCAAAATTAACAAAATTCAACATTTTAATCTAATCTCTTAAAACACCAAACAAGTCTCACCACTTTGAAACAACTCAAGAATAATTTTAGGTCATCATTGAGTGGCCTAACAACTCTAGAATGGCAACAAGATCAATTAATGAGTGCTTATACACCATTTACAAGCATACTTTGTTAACATACATACATAAATCTTTCAATCATGCTTCCAACAATCTTATTACAAAACTAAAAGAGTAAAGAAACAACCAAGGATCACATGTTGTAGGTTACATTTTTCTTGTTGGAGAAAAGTTGAAAAAACTTACAAATCTTGAAGTTTTCTTCAATTTCTTTCTTTGTTATTCACTTTTTTCTCTCAAATTTTTTTTTTTTTTTGTAATATTTGAAGGCTTAACACTTAAGTGAAGTAAAATGAAAAAAAAAACCCTTATATACAATTTTGTTTGGTCAAAACATGTAAGAAAAAGAAAAAAAATATTTTTCAATTATCAAACAAAATAAAGAAATCAAAATCAATTTGATAACCTTTATCTTTAATGTAAAAGTCAAATATTTACACTAAATCATTTCCTTAAATAAATATAACCCTAGATATTTTATATTTTAATTACTTTAATTATGTAACAATTAAATAAATAAATAAATAAAAATATCTAAATATCTACATATATTAATGATACATGTCAAATATCATAATTTGACAATTAATTAATGTGTGTTTAATAAAAGTATATATTAAATATAAAGACCCATTAATTAGGAATTGACCAAAAGGTCTCATATGCATGTATCTTTCATTTAACCGTTAAACGATTTATAAACAATAAATATTATTCATAAAAGTTTCCATAGTGCTCTACGAGTATATTTTATTAGTAAGACTCTCTAGGTTCAGACATATCTGTCATGAAATCTAATTTCATGTCCATAATCTACCCACATGTAAATCAAAACGACCATGGATAAACTCGTTGAACCATACAAGTCGAGGTCATTGCACACTTATAATCCATATGTCATAGTTATCTGGATTATTTTAGAGATATAGATATGAACGTCAAATCTCTATAGATATAATCTTGTCGACGTATCTATCAGCAATCTCTTAATAACACTTACAACTCACTTCTACAGTATACCACGGGCCCATGGATTTAACAGATTGCAAATCCTATATTAAATACCTATGCTCTGTACACAGAGCTGACAGATTCTATCTTGACACACACATGATATCCTGAGGATCAATCCACACCCAATGAACAAACAGAGGTCTGACCTAAATAGCTCGGTGATGTGACTGCCATCAAATTATGAAGGATATCTCATATATCCACAGTGGTATCCCAAGTCAAAGAATCAATATGTTACTCAACCCGAGAAGATTCTTCTTGACGTTGATGTACCATCCATTAAAAATCTGAAAGTGTTCAATCAAGTCCACAAGATCATAAACATGCATAAAAAACCACATATGAACACATCAAAGGAGGTGCGGAATATACTCACTTTGATTTTCGGTTTTGATGAAATGAAGAACAAGGTGCGATTTTTGCTCCTCAACATGCTCGGCAATGGCTTCCAAAGTCAGTGGACTGCTCGGTTTTGGGCGTGTAGATCTTCACCATTTTCGGCCATGCAAGATCCATTGAAGCTCAAAGCTTCAAGCTTCCATGCTCACAAACTCACTTCCCTATCACCTTTGTATCACTCCTAGAGTGTGCTAGCACTAATCATCTTCCATTTTGCTTCTCAAAAATTCGGTGAACCAGAAAATTGAAGAAGAAATCGGCAGTGATGCCGTGAGATGCAGAGAAGAGAAAGAGAGGGAAGAGACTTTTTGCTCACTAACTTTTTTGATGCTCCAAAATCGTGAAGACAAAAGGCAAAAAGAGAGTGTCACGTGAATGTCCAAAAAACGTGAACAATAATGACCAAAGCAAGTGAGTCACGTGAATGGCAAAAGTTTTTGCCAAAACCGTGAACCACACAAAGTCCAAGAGAGAGAAAATGATTTATATATACTTATATCTTTATTCCATTTACCAAGTAAATGAATAAAATATATATATACACAAGTCCCTATATTCACATCATGTCACTTTAATAAAGTGACAACATGTCATATCACATCACTCAAAGTGACAATTGATTTGACGCATGATGTGACAAACGATTTGACGCTTGATGTGACTTGCATGCCGTGTTCGAATTCGAAATGCGAACGCCGCTCGCAATCACTCTCGGGCTCGGGTTCGCTAATTCCAAATTAACGAATTTTCCGTCGCGTCGTAATTAAATGATTACGCCTAGCGAATTCACTATTCACGTCGCTAACGAATTAATTCTAAATTAATTCGTTCGCCCGAATTAAAATCTAATTTTAATTCCGCGTCGAAATCCAATTTCGATTAATATATCGAATATATTAATTTTATCGATTAATTCCAAATTAATCGTTCTCTCTCTTTAATTAATATTTTATCCCAGATAAAATATCTCCGCAATTAATCCCAGATTAATTTTCTCTCTCATCGAATTAATCCCAGATTAATTCTATCTCTCCGAATTAATCCCAGATTAATTCTATCTCTCTCTTCTAATTAATCCCAGATTAATCAAAGTGCGAGTAATACGTCATCGGTGAATCTTCGGGAACCGACCCATGAGATCTCCGGATATGTTGGCAGTAAATACGATCGTCGGACTGTCCGAACACGTAAGTACCTCGTACTACGTTTATATCGATTTACAAGACAAGGTTGGCTTCTAGCAAAGCGCCATGCCTACCCAATTCTCCAGAAATATTCTTACAGGAATATATAGATCTGTATCAAGCGTAGAATACCGTAGTATTGTGTATATCGGCCCAGTATCGGATAATCACGTGCTAGGGCTGGGGCTGGATAAGTGTCTGCCCCGTCCGAAACACATATCGGATGTCTGGTAATTAGTCTCTATTAATCGGATATTCATGACCTGGTCATAATATCACGATTGGATGCGCATCACTTAAGAGCACTAATACCGTATCCTGCATGACATCATCTCCACTATGACTGGAGTGATACTTCCGTCTCGACATCACATCCAATACACTACGATTCCTGATAAACCCAGAAGAGGTGAACACAGAACCAGTTAAGATCCCCCACCACCAAAACCAAAGTTTACCGATTGCCGTAAGTATTAGCGATGTAAGTCTCAGGTTAAGACTATACACACCTACCTTGATTTCGGCCTCCCATCGACACCTAGTCATAATACCAATGGGATTCCGAAGGGTCTATCCAGAGCGAAGCTGTTTCCCGTACCATCGGTGAAACACGACCTCCTATTGCACTTGCATAAGTATCCAATACTTATATATATGAGAACTATGCCGTTGTGCCCTCACAACGCGCACAAGTGCAATACTAGCCTATTCCGCTATTATCGATGTCCAGTCTCGATAATACTTCGGCTAGGGATATTTAATGATTAATCCTTCGGGGATTGATACTGTCTCATATCATCTCAATCCAGGAACTAATCATATGGACCTCTCTTCATTTATACATCTATGGTGATCTAATCACAAATGATGAGAGTGCAATTTCCTTGTCACATAGTTAATTTGTACAGCACACCGTGATCTGTACAAATAGTGACGCTATGGGTCATATTATCCAACAAAATCATCGGTGGGTCATTCAGTATTAAACACCTACATATATGTACGAGTCTCCGAGACTCATTGTTCATTGAGAATCTACCATTGAAATCCAAGATTCCAACATACGACATGTACCGATCTCAGCGGGTTTACTTACTAACCAAGTAATGTAAACCTTGACCAGGAACTGTTAAAGAAATGATATTGTTATGATACAACTCAATGTCAGTTGTGATGGTTTTGCAGCTGTATCATAACTAATCATTCTAAGGTCAATTACGTCTTTACCATATATAAAGAGATATTATATTATAGAATCTGCTTATTTTATTCATAATAGAATCTTTACATAAGTATTTACAGGGAAATACAAAAGAAATTATCGTTGAGCACCAATCCCAGCACAAGTTTCTAGACTGGGTTAGAGTATATCGAATCCATCTCGAGGTTCTTATCATAATCATTCATTACAATACGATAGGTTAATGAATCATCTACACCATCACTAGATGCAACAATTTGTGCCTCTCCAACTCCTAGAAATGGATCAAGTTATCGAACAACCCTCCCACTTGCATATGGCATTCGGATGTCGAAGATATTATATTTTTGTCAACAATTATTGACGATGGTGTGTTGGTTGAACCTGCAAAAAAATCATCGAGTAATATTTTATTTTGAGGTTTGAACTAACTCATATAGTCCTCCTCAAGAATGTTGCATTTTTCGACACAACAATTTATTATATTCCGGACTATAAAAGAACCCACCCCTAGTTTCCTTAGGATAGCCTACAAATAGGCACACCTGAGAACGTTGCTATTTTTTTATAGTCTTATTCTTCAGCATATGTGCTGGACACCCCTATATGAGTCTTAGGAATATATTTAGATGGAACAACATTAAAGATATATATAATGTTTGTAATACATATCCCTAGAGTGTACTAGGCAATGAACTATAACTAAACTTAGATCTTATAATGTCTTGTAGGATCTAATTTCTCCACTCTACAATACTATTATGTTGTAGTGTTCCAGGTGTTGTGAGCTGGGATACTATCTCATGCTCAACCAAGAATTCATCGAAATCACTATCAAGGTTTTATTCTTCACGATTAGATCTTAGAGTTTTGATCGTCTTACCTAATTGGTTCTCAACCTCAGCACGATACTCTTTGAATTTTTCAAAGGTATTTGACTTGTGCTGTATTAGGTAAATGTACCCATATTAGAATAATTATCAATAAATATCATGAAGTATTCATTACCTCATCGGGCTCTTGTTGGATAATATGACCCATAGCGTCACTATTTGCACAGAACATTGTGTTGTTGTAGCAAATTAACTATGTAACAAGGAAATTGCACTCTCTTCATTTTGTGATTAGATCACCATAGACATATAAATGAAGAGAGGTCCCTATGATTAGTTCCTGGATTGAGATGATATGAGACAGTATCAGTCCACGAAGGATTAATCATTAAATATCCCTAGCCGTAGTATTATCGAGACTGGACATCGATAATGCGGAATAGGCTAGTATTGCACTTGTGCGCGTTGTGAGGGCACAACGGCATAGTTCTCATATATATAAGTATTGGATACTTGTGCAAGTGCGATAGGAGGTCGTGTTCACACCGATGGTACGGGAAACAGCTTCGCTCTGGATAGACCCTTCGGAATCCCATTGGTATTATGACTAGGTGTCGATGGGAGGCCGAAATCAAGGTAGGTGTGTATAGTCTTAACCTGAGACTTACATCGCTAATACTTACGGCAATCGGTAAACTTTGGTTTTGGTGGTGGGGGATCTTAACTGGTTCTGTGTTCACCTCTTCTGGGTTTATCAGGAATCGTAGTGTATTGGATGTGATGTCGAGACGGAAGTATCACTCCAGTCATAGTGGAGATGATGTCATGCAGGATACGGTATTAGTGCTCTTAAGTGATGCGCATCCAATCGTGATATTATGACCAGGTCATGAATATCCGATTAATAGAGACTAATTACCAGACATCCGATATGGTTTTCGGACGGGGCAGACACTTATCCAGCCCCAGCCCTAGCACGTGATTATCTGATACTGGGCCGATACGCACAATACATTAGTATACTACGCTTGATACAGATCTTTGATATTCTTTGATGAATATGTCCGGAGAACTTGGGAAGACTTGGTGCTTTGCTAGGAGTCGACCTTGTCTCGTAAATCGGTAGAACGTAGTACTTGGTACGTACGTGATTCGGATACTCCGACGACCGTATTTACTGCCAGATTATCCGGGGATCTCATGGGTCGCTTCCCGATAATCCACCGATGACGCACAACTTGCACTCTTGAATAATCTGGGATTATATAGAAGAGAGAGAGAAAATTAATCTAGGATTAATAACAGAGATATTTTATCCGGGATAAAATGTCGTCTAAAGAGAGAGAACGATTAATTAGGAATTGATCGATGAATTAATATATTCGATATATTAAATAAAATTAGATTTTGACGCGGAATTAAAATTAGATTTTAATTCGGGCAAACGAGTTAATTTAGAATTAATTCGTTAGCGACGTAAATAATAATTTCGCCAGGCGCAATTATTTATTTAAATTCGATTGAATTAACGTCGCGACGTAAGCTCGGTATTTCGGAAATATCGAACCCGAACGCGTGAGTGCACGTGGGCCCACTTTCATTTGGAAACGTGTGGGGCCCACATGACACATGTCATTTTATGCATTATTTTATTCTAATGCATTGCATGTTGATAGTGTACAATGCACTCAATGTTATTGCATGGAAATTGAGTGTTTGACACTCTAAGCCATTGCATGTTTTGTGTCATAAATTTATTATTTATTTAATAAATATTATGGCATAAATATAAATTGATTTTTGGTAAATCATTTTAACTTAACACAATTCAATCTCTCTCAAATTCTCTCTTCCTCTCACGCAAAACAGAAGAAATTCTTCACTGGTTTGGAACCAGAAATGGCGTGGACTTTAGGGAAGCAAAGAGTGATTTTCATGGTGAAAAATCAAGTGCTAGCACACTTACAAGTCTTGCGAAGGTGGTAGGGAGGTTCGACCATGAGACGGGATCCATCCGACGAAGCTAGGAGCTCCGTTTCTTCACTCAAATTTCTGTTTTGCAGGGCAGTGGACTGCCAGCAGTTTGGCGTGAAGGGCAGTACGTTCTTGGCCTTGATTCATCTTCAAATCGACATAACCGATCAATGTGAGTATTCCGCTACCTCCGTTGATGTATTCACGCATTATTTCATGTCTTGATTTGATCTTGGGACCTTATTTTAAACCAACAGCTCTTATATTCATCAGTCTGTAAACATCTGAATGTATAAGCTCAAGCGATTGACTTACCTTTTATACATTTTCTAGTAAAAGGTCTCTTTGTCATATTCCTTCTAAACAAGATTCGCAGACTGATAAAATTCCAAGATTTAACTGGTTTAAAGCTCTGTTCTTTATCAACCTATGTATATGGTCAAGGCTAATATGACAAAGTCTATAATGCCACAGATATGTGTCATCATGAAAAATATTTTGATGTTTTGTTTTAGATTTTTCAACCTTAAATATTTCAATGTTGAGCAGTGAATTATATGTTAATGGCCTTAACACATATAAGTTATTTTCTGAGTTTCATGTGCATATAGTTAATCCATTTCGAGCATTAATAACTAAATTATTACTAAATGAAATAAAAAAACCATCATCCAAATTTTAGAAACAAAAATAAAATTCATGTGAAAACAAAGCATCAATAACACATTGTTCAAATGTAAATAATTATTATTTAAAAAAATTAAACTTGAAAATCCCATTGCTCTAGCTGAAATGACATCCCATTTTACTTCCCTTATGGTATAGTCACCTTCAGCAAGGTCCCTCCATGAGTCAAGTAGCTCCAAAGAAGAATAAACATGGTTAGTGGCTTCAGAATCAACAATCCAAGCGGATTTATCATCTTCCACTAATAGAGACTCAATGACAAGTAAATCATAATTACATGTGGCCTTCTTCTCTTTCAGCTCTGCAAGGTATTTACAACAGTTCATTTTCTAATGCCCATCCTTGTTGGAATTGAAACAGTTTCCTTTGGGCTTGGCATCCTTAGAGCTTCTAATGTTCTTCTTAATGGGCTTTGCCTTAGCCTTCCCAGTGTTTTTCTTCTTATTCTTTACAGATATGTAAGATTCAGAAACATTTGCTGCTCTATTGGGCTTACAAGGATCCAACAGCATGGACTCGTAATGGGTGAGCACATTGAGCAGCTGGGTCAAAGTAAAAGTAATATTATCAAGAACATAGTTGCTCTTAAACTTCAGGGAACTCTTCGGAGGAGTTTCCATGGTCATTGTTACTTGGCTATTCTCGTCAATACGAGCTCTATGAGTTTCGACCGTATTGAGATAGGTCATCATCCTCAAGATATGCTCTCTGACAGATGTCCCCCTTCATCCTTATGGACATCATTTAGACGATGGCCCCATGATGTTGCCGCATTAAAGGCTGGCCGAACATGCCCCGCAATGACTCCATCATCAAAAATGTCATAGCCATTCGCCCATGCTTTGTAGCAATAACTTCATACATCCCTTCTAGCAAGTAGCAATGGGCTTTATCATTGTCCGCGACCCGTTTTTGGTAGGCATCGCGCACATCTTGACCAGAATTTCTAATCGGCTCGGGAGGACATTCCTCTGTTATGACAAACTTAAGGTCTTTACAGACCAAGAACGTTCATGTTATTTTTCCATTTTACATAGTTTTTCCCGTTAATTTGTCATTTGAGAGAATAGAAATTGTCGGAGAAACCATGGCTGAAAATAAAACAAGTATGCATTTTAATATTCATTCATCTCATATCAAAATCATCAAAATATTTAGGCATAAAACTAAACATGATGCATGTACCATGTCTAAATAATGAGAAACCTAAGTGTCTCCGTAGGGTAGGTCAAGTATTTGCATGATAGATCGAGATAATCTTAATTGATTAATATATGCGGGAATAACTCTTATTCATATATTAACTAATCACTATTTGATTTGATCAAGGAATTTCGATTAACATTTAATCATTCCTTTGTAAGCATAACCCTGTTCCGGAACCCTTGGACATAATTAGTGAAGTGTCACAGTAGGGTAGGTTAGTTCATAAGATACATCTAGAATTCCAATCCTCTCGGAATCCAAACTTGATGCTGACCCAAAAAAGAGACCATTTGTAGGAGGACGAAAACAAAGTCGTCTCGAGGCGCCTTTTGAATCTCAGAATTTCTGACTAACAGTGGAGATCGTGGGATATATTTTCGTATATCCCTCTCCCACTCATTATTTTAAAATTAAAGGTTTCTACTTAAAATATATAATATTTTAATTCACCAGTATCTACAAGTTTATACGCGGTTAAAACATAATTAAACTTTACACTAGTGCAAAATTAGTGATATATCTAGTTTTAACTTTTAAATTTTGTTCACTAATTCTTATTACTTCGAACTAATATTTTACTTAATTAAACTAATTTAATTAAGTTTACTTTAGTGACCTAATTAATTTTACTTTTAAAATTTTAGCTCAATAACAAGTTTAAAATTAGAAATTCAAATGAGGGACAAAACTTTTTAATTAAACTATTTAATTAATATAAGTGTTTAATAAATTCCAATGTTACGTGGAATTGTGTCCCGAGTGCAAACCACACTACCGTCCATTTGGAATTGGCTATGGAATTTACGTCCGGGTTTCCATCTGATATATCAAGGAAAAATATAATGCACTCATAAACCCCATGTATATATTAAATCCGAATTTTCAATTTTTAAACCATAAAAATAATTAATCCTATTAATCTATTTTCATTCATATCATATTCCAATTTAACCCTTTTAAATTTTATAAAATCAAATTTTATGACTAGAATATTCATGCATCTATTACATGTTATGACATGTGAAAATGCAAAAGTAGGCACCTTAACCTATATGACATGTTATTCAAACATTTCGAATTAAACATGCATAAAACATAAAAACTAAAATTACATTGACCGAGCTCTTATTTTTCTATACTAATTTAATTAGTAAAAAATTTACCAAGGTATCCATTGGTCATCAAATCTTTCTCCATGGATTTAGAAAAACTCCTTCTGAAGTAGTTGGCGGCATTGGCTCTCCAATTTACATAAAAACTTGATACACCTCAAAAATTACATAAAACTTATTGTAAAAATTACCTTATGGCCTTACATTCCTCAAAAGCAAAATAACATAAAATAAGAGTCAGAAAAAATTACAACCAATGCAATACATTCATCACATGAACTTAATACAAACATTCATCGCATGAACATAACATTTGTGCCTACTCATCACAACATGTAAAAATATTTATATTACATATAAATAAATAAAAAACATGAACTTTTTAATAAAAATAAGAAGGGTTAAGAACACTTTTCAACCTCGCTCTTGATGGCAATTGTTGCCCTCGAAACGGAAGCGTGTCAGGCATCAGGATCGACATTGAAATATTTTCTATCTTTTTCCCTTCTTAGAAGAATCTGGACAGCCCTATACGCTACTATTTTGTGTTGTTTTTAATTATTTTAACACCATCAAAACAGTCCCCAAAATAGGTAAGATACAGTTCAATTTTACAACACTAAAAATGCTCACTGTGAACACCAAAATGCTCACTGTTTTGGCACAAATGGAAAAACAATGTAGGTCTAATTTGTTTCCACTAAAAAAAAAACCCCAAAAATACATTTAAAATAGCTTTTTAATACAGCCTTTCATGTTCCCCAAAATATCATATTAAACTACAATACAAATCGAGCCTCGAATGAAACTATGATGGACGACAATGAGCATATTTTTATTCTCACTGCCGAGAACAACAAGAGAACGAAGAAGATGATTTTGTGTTGCGTTTCAAAAGATCTTATGTGTTATGACTCGTTACCAACAAAAATATAGAGTGGGCTATGCTCAGAAGATTATTCTCTAAACAATTTATAGATTAAAGACATACACAATTTTTTTTCAGCACTTGAGAGAAAAAAAGAACTAGGAAGCTAGGGTTTTGATCAAAATGAGATACACCAAAAATGAAAACAATTTTTCGTTATATACTTAGGGTTTATGTACGATTAATTTCTAACAAAAATTTCAAAATCATCCCCAAAACCCCTAGCAAAATTCGGCCAAATGCATTCCTGTAATATCCAAATTCAATTTTTGGTTTAATGTTTTATAAAATACATTGGTAAGTTACAAGAAAAAATTTCACTTCCATTTCTTATAACATAAAATTGTAACTCCATTTGAATTTATGAGTTTTAAAATTCATCAATTTAAAATAATATTTCAACTAAATGATCATTAAATTAACACTTTATGTTAAACTAGTTTAACATAGTTATTAAGTGTGACTTTAATTATTGATATTATCAATAATACATGTGAGTTTATAATTATACCATTTAATTATATTTAATTTGTTACAGTTTGTTGAGATAACCCGGGGACCAAATGTGTTGGACAAAATGACCCATAGCGTCACTATTTGCACAGATCATTGTGTTGTTGTAGCAAATTAACTATGTGACAAGGAAATTGCACTCTCATCATTTGTGATTAGATCACTATATATATATAAATGAAGAGAGGTCCCTATGATTAGTTCCTGGACTGAGAATGATATGAGACAGTATCGGTCCCCGAAGGATTAATCATTAAATATCCCTAGCCGGAGTATTATCGAGACTGGACATCGATAATGCGGAATAGGCTAGTATTGCACTTGTGCGCGTTGTGAGGGCACAACGGCATAGTTCTCATATATATAAGTGTTGGAGACTTATGCAAGTGCGATAGGAGGTCGTGTTTCACCGATGGTACGGGAATCAGCTTCGCTCTGGATAGACCCTTCGGAATCCCATTGGTGTTATGACTATGTGTCTATGGGAGGCCGAAATCAAGGTAGGTGTGTATAGTCTTAACCTAAGACTTACATCGCTAATACTTACGATAATCGATAGACTTTGGTCTTGGTGGTACAGGCTTTAACCGGTTCTGCGTACACCACTTCTGGGTTTATCAGAGAGTCGTAGTGTATTGGGTGTGATGTCAAGACGGAAGTATCACTTCAGTCATATTGGAGATGATGTCACGCAGGATACGGTACTAGTGCTCTTGAGTGCTGCGCGGCCATCTGGATATTATGACAAGGTCATGTATATCCGATTATAGAGACTAGTTACTAGACATCCGACATGTGCTTCGTACGGGGCAGACACTTATCCAGCCCCAGGCCTAGCACGTGACTATCCGATACTGGGCCGATGCACACAATACAATTGTATACTACGCTTGATACAGATCTTTGATATTCTTAAATGGATATGTCCAGAGAATTGGGAAGACTTGGTGCTTTGCTAGGAGTCGACCTTGTCTCGTAAATCGGTAGAACGTAGTACTTGGTACGTACATGATTCGGATACTCCGACGACCGTAATTACTGCCAGCTTATCCGGGGATCTCATGGGTCGCTTCCCGATAATCCACCGATGACGCACAACTCGCACTCTTGAATAATCTGGGATTATAATAGAAGAGAGAGAAAATTAATCTAGGATTAATTACGGAGATATTTTATCTAGGTTAAAATATCGTCTAGAGAGAGATAACGATTAATTTGGAATTAATCGGTAAATTAATATATTCGATATATTAAATGAAATTAGATTTCGACGCAGAATTAAAATTAGATTTTAATTCGGGCGAACGAATTAATTTAGAATTAATTCGTTAGCGACGTGAATAATGAATTCGCTAGGCGTAATCATTTAATTACGACGCGACGGAAAAATCGTTAATTTGGAATTAACGAACCCGAGCCCGGGTGTGATTGCGAGCGCATTCGTATTTCGAATTAGAGTGCGGCGACGCAAGTCGCATCAAGCGTCAAATCTATCGGTCGCATCAAGCGTCAAATCACTTGTCACTTTGAGTGATGTGACTTGACATCATGACACTTTAATAAAGGTGATATGAATAATGATGGACTTGACATAAAGTGAAAAAGCATTTTGGAGGGAAAAACTTTTTGGTTTTGGCTCCAATATTCATTTGATTTTATTTGATAAAGTTAAATGAAAATGATTATTTTATTCTTGGAAAATATATAATCAATTTTTGCTTTACATTTTATTAAGTCAACACTTTCATCTCTCTCATTCTTTCTCTTCTCTCACGCACAAAACAGAAAATATGGACTGGTTTTGAACCAGAAAAACCGTGAGCATGAGGGAAGCCAAAAGTGGTTTTTCATGGTGAGAAATCAAGTGCTAGCACACTTACGAGTCTTGCGAAGGTGGTAGGGAGGTTCACCCATGAGCCGGGATCCATCCGACGAACCTAGGAGCTCCATTTCGCAGCTCAAAAACAGAAGATGCAAGGCAGTGAACTGCATGCAGTGGCGCCGAAGGCAGTGAGCATTTTTGGCTTGATTCGTCTTCAAATCGACTCAACCGATCCATGTGAGTATTCCGCTACCTCCGTTGATGTTTTACACATGTTTTCATGTCTTGTTTGATCTTGGGACCTAGATTTAAACCAACAATGGTATCAAGAGCTATAGGTTCAAGCATGAAATTTTAGGGCTTAAAATTTGGGTAAATGTTTGTTGAGCATGATTTGAATAAATTGATTGTTTAAGTATGCTTATAACATGTTTAATTTCATTTTGGTTGGACCAATTTGTTGAAAAATGATTTGGAATTATTTTCCCCATATTGATGACCTTGGCCGAATGCTTTATTGATTTTGGGTTCTTTGAAATTTTGTTTTTGATTCATTAGATGAATTGGAATCATAATGTTTGATGTTAATTTGAGGTCAATTGGATAGTACTTTGAATTGGACAAAAAACCCCAAAATCTTATGTTGGCCGAATGTGATGGATATTTGGAAATCTTGGATTTTTTCATTTTAATTCATTGGATGAGTTATAATGATGTAGGATGATGTTGATTTGAGATTGAATTGGATTTAATTTTGAATTGGATAAAAATCCCCAAATACTTACCTTGGCCGAATGTGATGGATATTTGGAAATTTGAAATTTTTTCATTTTGATTCATTGGATGGGTTGTAATGATGTTGGATGATGTTAATTTGAAGTCAATTAGATTGAATTTTGAATTGAACATAAATCCCCAAATGCTTGTGTTGGCCGAATGTGTATGCCCTTAATGTCTTGGTTATTTTTTGATTTTATGACATTGGATGTGTATGAAATCAAATTGGATGGTGATTTAATGTCGATTGTGGGTTCGATTGGATTGAAACCGAATCAGACACAAAATCCTCATTGGCCGAGAGCTTTGTAGCATGTAAATGGGTTTGATTTTTCAATTTGTGTGTTGGACATATAATAATGAATTGAGTATGATTAATTGGACTAATTTAGTGTTTTAGAAATGTTGATTTAGTTGATTAATCATGTAATACACTTTAGTTTAATTGAATATGAAATTGGATTTTGTATATTTAATTAATTGGGCCTAATTTTGGAAATTGGACTTTAATGTTGTATTTGGGCCTATTGGGCTTGATTTTATCAAGTTGGGTTTAGGCCAAATGGATTGGATCCAATTGGGCCCAAAACCTTAACCATAAAGCCCAAATGCGACTTAATGAACCTTTAAAGTTCAATTGGGCCTAATGGGCCAAGATTGATTTATGGGCTTATGGGGTTAATCCTCCCGGATTGGACTTTGGTTATCGGTTTGACCTGAGTTGACCAAAAGTCCACGCCTTAAGAAATCAATTAAAAGCCCATTGGACTTTAATGGAATTGACGTTGGACGTTAATCGGTCTTTGAGATGCGTTACGATTAAATTTGGAATTTAAATCGTAAAAGGTTTATTAAATAAAAGTGTAATATTTAATTTAGAATTGAATAGTGATTAGTATTAAATACATGTTAAATTAGATTTAATGATGTAGTTTAATTTAATTCATGAATTCGTGCTTTAAGTACTTATTCGTAAAAATGAGTTTGACTCGAACAAAATCAAATCGTTGTTTGAACAATGGATGATCACTTAATTATCAGATTAATTAATTTGATTGATTGATTGATAGCATGCTTATGTGTGTGAATACGTGGTTGTGTTGTATGAATATGTATATATATCGGATGGATATTAGTCGGGTGGGGCAATTTTAGAAATTGCTGTAATAAATTCGATTTATTAAATTGGACCTGCGTGTCCAGCCTTATCACCTCTATTCTCTTTGTATTCTCTTCTCACTTATTCCCCTCTATGTATATGAGGTTTCTTTAGAAGTGTAGTGTAACGGGTAGAGTAGTTCAAGTGCTAGCTTGAGTGAGAAAGGGAGAGATTTGATCTAGGATCAATGTGTTAAGTATCCATCCGCATATCATTATTATTTATTTCATACTCGCTTTATTATGTGTTTAGAATGCATGTTTAAGGGTGTATGATGATGAGACCTTAACAAGATAATTAAATTGGTAGCCAATTTGCACGTGAAAAAAAAACCCTCGTTAAATATCAAGCGTTTATTTTCCTTCCATTGAGTGATTCTTACTCAAGATCCGAGATTGGCAGGGTTTGTTGGCCAAAGTCAAGACCACCTTCTTCTTGTCCATTGACATTGATTACGAAAGCCTCTTCCATGTCAATGGTGTTCCGCGCTTGACTGGGATCACTAGGTTTGTTGTGCCAAAGCCAAGGCCTAGTTGATTCAGAGGAAAAAGGTTAGGGTATACATTCGATGTATAGGCATATATAAGATATATGTTTGGGACTTGGATGTCCACCTACTGGATCCAGGAGTTGGATGAGATCCAATTGATCTTCGAGATCTACCTAGTTAATTATCATACAATTTGTTGGCCAAAGTCAAGATTGTGTGATATTTAACAGGATCCTAGCCCACTAGGAAACACGGTTTCCTGAGTACTCGACAGAGGGTTAGAGGCTCGACGAAAAATAGTGGGAGGCAAGTATTGAATTTGCAACATTCGTTCGAATACTCGCTATACGCGCTCAAACAAATATCACTCGTCATATTAATCAAAAGTATTAGTTGGACTAATATTTTATGTTGTTTTAAAAATATATATAGTTGGACTATATACAAACTCATTCAATATATAGTTGATTTTATAATTATAGTAATCAATATAATTGAATTAAATGATAGTTGATTTTATAATTAGATTATAGTAATCAATATTAAAATTATAGTTGATTAAATAATTGGATTATTGTAATCATTATAATAAATAGTACCTTATTAAAATTGATTAAATAGTTGGACTATTGAAATCAAGATAGAATTGAAAAGTTGGATATTTAAAATATAATCTGGGATTAAAATTTTTAAATGATTTAATTTTCATATTGGGAATAAATAATAGGTTAATTTATTTGATAAAATAACTTATTATGACTAAGCCCATAATTGAGCAAATAGTAGAGCATAAAATCTTTGGAAAATTTATGTGATGATGACTTTAGAGCTTAATTAATATACTTATCATAAATCTATCTTTAGATTTAAAAGTATTAAATTGCAATTAATAATTCTTAGAGAATTGATTTCACTATTCTAGAGGTGAAAAGTCAAAGTTTGCAATTGGGCGTGTTGCACAAGGTGCACATCGTTTCGATATTCCGAAACCCAAGGCTTGGCCAAAGTTTGTGAAATATTGAAAAGATAATTGACATATCACAAAGTGACTACCATTTGGATATGGAAGACACGAAGGAATTAAAGAAAGGGCGAGGCTCTGACTTTAAAAATATTGTCAAAGTTATGTTCACTACTAGTATTAAAATTAGATTTTAAATACTTAGTGTGGTACATAAAATATATGTATTGATGTTCAGAATCCGCTATGAGCTGGATACTGACTTCAAGCCGAGATTTCTCTGCAAATCGGAAACGGGACGAAAGTCGCTGTTTCGACCGTAGATACCTAAGTTTAGGAACTACCCTTTGGGTATGTACTTAAATTAGGAACTGTTATAATGTAACTAGTTTGACTAGAGACATTATCTCTATATCAGTGTTTAATCAGTTGCGGATAAACCTTTATATTCTAGAACACTAAAGTGTTTTATTATATAAAGATGATACTGAGATAAATACATTAGATGTAAATAACAGAATTTATATTTTGAATATAAATAAAATCTCAAACATATAAAATGACAAATAAATAGCTCATATTGATTTGATCAATAGAGACTTATTTGTGGCATTGTTGTCTGGGACACAATTGAACAAGACTCGTATATCCACACTTTTGAAGAGTGGGTACTAGGACTGATTTGACTATTCAAATAAGGTCTGCGAATCTAGTTTATTAGGTAAAGTACCTAAAATACTATTTACTTGGTAATAGTATAAGGGCCACCGATCTGTTAGCCCTATTCATGATGAAGTTAGTGGGCCCATATCTAGCTAGGCTAGATGTGAACCATAAACAGATCGGCTATAGTATTATTCCGCCTCGGTAAGACCGTAATGAAAATACTTAAGCAGTAAGTTTCATACGTACATGAAAGAGTACGGTATTCTTTTAAATGAGGACTCCTCCCGAGACACGTCAGTTAGACGGTGTGTCCGAACTAAAACCGAATTTTGTTGGACATGATAAGGTTTATCACGAGTCGCTCTGAGCTACTATCTCCTTCAACCAGATATGTATTAACAGTGCAAAACTTATTTAGAATAAGGTTCCATACAAATCTGTTTGACAGATGTCATATAGGATATGAACAGGAAAGAAACGGGGTTTCTCATTCCTGATAATTTGGGTATGCCAGGCATAACGTTTGGATGATGCCAAACTAAAGACCCAAATTGGATAAGTGCCAATATAGGTTATCCTAAGGGAAACTATAAGTATAGTACTTATAAATCTCACATGAGAACAATGTGATTGTTGCTCACCATGCGGTTTTTCCTGAGAGGAATATCGATATGCAGTGGTCAGTGGGAGGATAGTGATACTCGATGAAAATCAGAGTAATACTGTTCAAGGCACGAAGTCCTTAATGGAACACAATAGTTCATCAATGATGAATCTATACCATTAATCTTCAAATACACAAGTTCGTAGATCGGATAGAGTCAGAAAACAACCTAGGGTATGGGTTTCTGATCTAACCTCATAAAGATGTCAATCTTATGAAGGTATACCATCCGACTACGTTTGAGGAAGTGATACAAGTATCGACTCCCTATTATGGAAAAGTGCCATGAGTCCGAAATGGATTCCATATATAACAATTATTTTGGATACTAGTTGTTGTACCACAAGGCATTGTGCCTATTGGTACATTAAACGTCTTCAAGGAAGACATACATGGAAGGCAACATACCAACGTACAAAGCTGGGCTTTTGACGGAAAGGTATCGTTATCAACATTGTGTTAATAACGGTTCAATCTTTTACCTGTTGCCATGGTAAATCCATTTTGAAGATGCTTGTAAAACTGCGTATTTCAATTGATGAAATGAGTCAGTTGTAGATCAAAATCGCTTTCCTGAAAAGGAACCTTTTGGAGGATGTTTACAACATCCTGACGATTTTGAATAACCGACAAACAAGGTTTGCGGGTTATTCGATCCATGTTTGGATTGAAGCAAGCATAAGGTTCTTGGAACTGTCGTTTTGAAATAATCATAATGGTTTATGATTTGATTCAAAACGAAATAATTCTTGTGTATATAAGGAGGTTAGTGGGAGAGCACACTGACAGTTAAATTCCCATATATAACAATTGATGAAAGCTTGGCTTTCAATAGAAATTCTCCGTAGAATTATGGGGAGTAACAACCTTTATTCAAGGAATAAAGATCTACTGGGATAGATTTGGAGTTGTTAATACTCTCTTGGAAATTGTACATTAAAATGTACTTGTATTGGTGTCTCATACGCTTCGAGCATATGGAGTCACAATCAGGTCAATCTAAGTGATAGTCACTAGATTGAAGTTAAGAACATCTGTTAGTATCTCAGAGAACTAAAGATGCTATCTTAAACTATGGAGAAGGAGAACTTGAAGTGACTGGGATCACTGCTGCAAGTTTCTAAACAATTAAATACTACTGCGGTACTATAAAGTTTGAATAACGGGACAGTGAGCTGGAAATATTCCGAGCAAGATAACTGTTGCCAAATAAACAACAAATGCGGATTATTGTTGCAGCTGAGGCAGCAATAGAAGCCATTTGGATCGAAAATAAATCTAATTAGATTAGATATAGTTCTTTTAGCAACTGAGCTAGGCGTCAGCACATGCTAAGGAATTAAAGGTCTCATCGACGATCCAGATATATACTTCTATATCATCTGATTCGTTCGGATCATACATCGTGGCGATGTGATGATCGTATAAATATCAGCGTCAGACGATAATCAAGCAAATCCGCTGACGAAAACCTTTCCTCAGCAATTTGAGAGAACCGTACATAGTTCGGGTGTGGACACTTGAGTGACTGGCTATGTGCCAAGTGGGAGATTGTTGGACAAAATGACCCATAGCGTCACTATTTGCACAGATCATTGTGTTGTTGTAGCAAATTAACTATGTGACAAGGAATTGCACTCTCATCATTTGTGATTAGATCACTATATATATATAAATGAAGAGAGGTCCATATGATTAGTTCCTGGACTGAGAATGATATGAGACAGTATCGGTCCCCGAAGGATTAATCATTAAATATCCCTAGCCGGAGTATTATCGAGACTGGACATCGATAATGCGGAATAGGCTAGTATTGCACTTGTGCGCGTTGTGAGGGCACAACGGCATAGTTCTCATATATATAAGTGTTGGAGACTTATGCAAGTGCGATAGGAGGTCGTGTTTCACCGATGGTACGGGAAACAGCTTCGCTCTCTGGATAGACCCTTCGGAATCCCATTGGTATTATGACTATGTGTCTATGGGAGGCCGAAATCAAGGTAGGTGTGTATAGTCTTAACCTGAGACTTACATCGCTAATACTTACGATAATCGATAGACTTTGGTCTTGGTGGTACAGGCTTTAACCAGTTCTGCGCGTACACCACTTCTGGTTTATCAGAGAGTCGTAGTGTATTGGGTGTGATGTCAAGACGGAAGTATCACTTCAGTCATATTGGAGATGATGTCACGCAGGATACGGTACTTATCCAGCCCCAGGCCTAGCACGTGACTATCCGATACTGGGCCGATGCACACAATACAATTGTATACTACGCTTGATACAGATCTTTGATATTCTTAAATGGATATGTCCGGAGAATTGGGAAGACTTGGTGCTTTGCTAGGAGTCGACCTTGTCTCGTAAATCGGTAGAACGTAGTACTTGGTACGTACGTGATTCGGATACTCCGACGACCGTCTTTACTGCCAGCTTATCCGGGGATCTCATGGGTCGCTTCCCGATAATCCACCGATGACGCACAACTCGCACTCTTGAATAATCTGGGATTATAATAGAAGAGAGAGAAAATTAATCTAGGATTAATTACGGAGATATTTTATCTAGGATAAAATATCGTCTAGAGAGAGATAACGATTAATTTGGAATTAATCGGTAAATTAATATATTCGATATATTAAATGAAATTAGATTTCGACACAGAATTAAAATTAGATTTTAATTCGGGCGAACGAATTAATTTAGAATTAATTCGTTAGCGACGTGAATAATGAATTCGCTAGGCGTATCATTTAATTACGACGCGACGGAAAAATCGTTAATTTGGAATTACGAACCCGAGCCCGGGTGTGATTGCGAGCGCATTCGTATTTCGAATTCGAGTGAGCGAACGCAAGTCGCATCAAGCGTCAAATCTATCGGTCGCATCAAGCGTCAAATCACTTGTCACTTTGAGTGATGTGACTTGACATCATGACACTTTAATAAAGTGATATGAATAATGATGGACTTGACATAAAGTGAAAAAGCATTTTGGAGGGAAAAACTTTTTGGTTTTGGCTCCAATATTCATTTGATTTTATTTGATAAGTTAAATGAAAATTGATTATTTTATTCTTGGAAAATATATAATCAATTTTTGCTTTACATTTTATTAAGTCACACTTTCATCTCTCTCATTCTTTCTCTTCTCTCACGCACCAAACAGAAAATATGGACTGGTTTTGAACCAGAAAAACCGTGAGCATGAGGGAAGCCAAAAGTGGTTTTTCATGGTGAGAAATCAAGTGCTAGCACACTTACGAGTCTTGCGAAGGTGGTAGGGAGGTTCACCCATGAGCCGGGATCCATCCGACGAACCTAGGAGCTCCATTTCGCAGCTCAAAAACAGAAGATGCAAGGCAGTGAACTGCATGCAGTGGCGCCGAAGGCAGTGAGCATTTTTGGCTTGATTCGTCTTCAAATCGACTCAACCGATCCATGTGAGTATTCGCTACCTCCGTTGATGTTTCACACATGTTTTCATGTCTTGTTTGATCTTGGGACCTAGATTTAAACCACAAAATGGACCTACGATTCTGAGCTCCAATAATCCCGGAATATTAATTAGACTCTTTAATTAAATATTGTAATTATTAACTTTAGGTTATTGCACTAAAACTTAAAGTTACACTCTCCTCGTTGTAGATATATTATATAAGCCGAACTACATCAGTGTTCATCGATTTAGTCATTACATATGGAGGACCTTTCACGATTATCTCATAATTAGAGCTGGATCTAATATCCGTTATACCCCTCTAATTATTTTTTTACCTTAAGTACCATCGATTCTCTAATGAACGATTTATTCATAACTATTATGAATATTAACCTTTCTATTCATAATAGAAAGACTTGAGCGCTCTAACCGTTCAAGTACCGAATCAATCCTAAGAAAGATACTTCTCAAATTCTCGCAAAAATAATATCTACTCCATATCGATGTAAAACGTCCCCAGCTATACACAAAATCATGTCCCTAAAGTACATAGTCGAGATTTCTTAACACCAACCTCACCTTTATAAATCAATGGACATGTCCAGCAATGCATGAGTTCGTAATACACTCAGGATTCAAATCGATCAATATATGATCATCTAGTAGATTTAAATGAATTTATTTATTTAACAAATATTATAGGAAATTCATTTCTATCTAGGTCTATGACCGGCACGTAATCACACACGTATAACGCAAGTGCACGTATCGTTCAAGTAGTATAAAAGTATCGATCCACGATGACTTAAAACCTTTGTTATTCATTTATGAAGTTAAATATTACAAGTATCTAATGGATTGGTTGTTTGATTGGGTGGTGACTTTAAAACTTAAAACAAGTAAATAAAATTGCTTGAAAGTAGATTGAAGAAAATTCAAATTTAAAAAACTATACATGGTTGAATCCTTCCAACATCTTTTTAAAAGATGAAGTAGTTATTTACATTTGTGTAATTATTGGTTATTAACCTGGAACACGAAATTATGTAAAAGCCTCTTCCGATGGTCAAATACAAATACCCAGTATAACCCAATTAATCATATTCCTATGTTAACCAAGTTATATGATTTATTAAGATTAAGTTCTAATTATGGCTACCCCCGCCCTACATGTATATTCCTATCTGTAAGGAAATCTATAAAAGGGTTATCTATCCTCAAGGAAGATCGTGGGCTATTAAGTCTAAGGTTTTAAACCAAAAATCCCTTTTCCAAGTCATTTTAAGTTTACCGAATCAATCTTATTAATGGCCAGTTAACAAGATGCATTAGACTAAGGCTCAATAAATAACCCTTATATTACCCAAACCGTAATTTTAACCCTTATAAATCGGTGATATTGGACTTCATCAAAACCCCAGATAACTGGCTTAGTTACGACACATATTTACGGGTAGTAAAAACTTAAATAAAATAAAAGACATAAAGTAAAATGTTGAAAAGTAAATTGCTAAAAGTAAATGACGGAAAGTAAATGCTGAAATTAAATACTGAAAAGTTAATGCTGAAAGTAAATTGCTGAAAGTAAATTGCTGAAAAGTAAATGCTGAAAGAAATTGCTGAAAAGTAAATAAAGTAAAAGTACAATAAAAGAAAATGATGAGGTAAAATGATCCATTTTTATTACTTCTATTTAAGATATCTCCTTTAATATAATATATTAACTTTTCATGATAATTACCAACCAGCCATATAGCGGTATCCAGATTAAGTCAAATTAATAATTAATTACCAACCGACCAATCAAGCGGTATCCAGTTTAGTCAGGTTAAAACCAATTTAAATAATTACCAACCAACCAATAGGGCGGTATCCTCGTTAAGTCAGGTTTTAACTAGTTTATATATTATAATTAAGGGAGATTAATCTAATATTAGTAATAAAAGTCTTACTTTTACCCCAACAAAGGGGAGTTACCTCCTCATTACTGAAAGTAAAAACTGAAAATTAAAGAAAGAAAAGTATTTTGCGTAAAAGTAAATTGCGGAAAGTAAAAACGGAAAAGTAAAGAAAAGAAAGTGCGAAAGCGGAAATTAATTACTGAAAGCTGTAAATAAACAAACAAGATACAATCTTCTTAGTATTCTTAAGGAATTCCTTAGAAGAAAGTATGAATTTACAAATGAAATGGCTTTGTATTTAGAGGCAAAATTTTACCTCAATCAAATCATCCATCAAATGCTCCACCTAATTCATTATTAATTGCTCCACTAATTTCTATCATGTTTGGTGGTGATTTGATACTTTTTATTATTTATTTATTTATTTCTTTTTTTCTTTGAAAATGACTTTAATAATTAACACAACACACTCTGGAGTTTCATCCATTTTGGTCATGAAATATTCAAAATTCGAAAATAGTTAAAGCTTTACGTGTAGATCTCTGAGTCTTATTTAATCTGCAACTTGAATCGGCTCAATCGGATATTGGATGAAAAAGTTATGGCCAAAATACCAAACTTGCGCAAAATTGGAATTTCCAAAACTACACTTCGTTAAAACACCCTTTCAAGTTTCCAATCTCCAAAATTAATATGTCAAGTCCAATATTTGCCATTGTTTGACCTACATTTCGTCCTAAATGATTTCATTGAGTCCCAATATTATTTTATCTACAAAATAAACTAAAACACATCAAAATATTCATCAAACCCGAGAAACTAAATAAAATATTAAGTAAAAAGGGCGGTAAATATTGATATATTTTCCGCTCATCAGTCTAGTCCTATATGATCACATCATATAAGGTGCCTTCATTCTTATGTCACCACATGGACGATCTTGGATCAAGGTCTCCATACAATTACAAAATGGACCGCGGATATAGATATACCACAAACAAAGTACTTGTTTTGTTTGCTCTCTATGAACTATTTTAAATTACTAAATTCAGACTTAAATCCTCTTATGTATGACACTCATACACTAAGTCTGAAAGCAAATATGTAATCAAGGATACATCAGATAATTTATAATATGCGATTGAAATCAAAATAATTGATAAATGAACAATTGCATCTTTTATTTATTACATGAAGCTCATTTTTTAAAAAAATACCTAGTGTAGGCATTGCATTTTTGCATATCAGCCCGATGATGAGTCTCGTATGGAGACACTACCTCTTTAGTTGTGAAAGCCGCGGGAAACGGACGTTGGAAGGGTAAAATTGGGAATTAGTATTTTTTCAGATTTAACTCGCTTGTTCGCTTCGGGTTCGTTTGTTGGACCTCTGTTTTAAAACACACCACCCCATTAAATCACATCAAAAAAATAATTAAAACATTTAAAACACATCCCACTAATTAAATTAAAACAAATTAAAACATTTAAAATACATGTCACAAATTAAATTAAAATCGATTAAATTAAACTTAAATTAAATTAAAATTAATCACCTTCCTAAATTAAAATTAACACAAATTAAATTAATAAAGTAAATTCCTAATTTAATTAAACTCACCTACCAATTTAAATAAATCATATTCCTTGACTAAAAAGAATAAATCAAATCACGTCCCTTAATTAAAAGATTTCCCTTATCACATACTAATTAAAAAGTATCCAATTAAAACACAAAATCTTTCTCCTTCTCAAATAAGGTAAGCCTCCATCCCTTTGCCTATAAAAAGAGGCATTCACCCCCTTTATCAATCCTGGCTGGCAGATAATTCTCACAAAAAAAATCACACAACAAAATTACCCTAGCTCGACATTCACTGCCCTCACCAATCGCCTTCAACGGTCCACGCCCACTCACAGCCTGCGCACCCCTTAGCAAGCCACGCTCAACCCACACTTTGCACTCACTCATGTTGCCCCTTAACGCAAGAAGCCACCTTGACATGCTTCCCCTCGCCCCAAACACGTCTCAGCAACTGACCGACAACACAAAGGCCCTTTTAGCGCATCATCAACCCTCCTGTACGTTGCACACACCACGCACCAGCGTACCCCTCACACACCCTCTCGCCACTGCTCCCACAATCAACACTCATCACTACACGTTTCACCCTAAATCTCAGCCAAACTTCACGCAATAACACTCATCAAGCTTGCCAATTTCACGCACACAAAACTGCCTCCAACCAGCCGCATCATTCACGCCTGTTTGCTCCTCATCCAGCCCCTTTATTCTGCCTTCATCACTCACGCCAAAACTGCCTCCAACTAGCCCTTATTGATCACACAAAACTGCCTCCAACCTGCCCCCTTAGCCTTCACTCACAACAGCAACCTAAACTGCCCTTGTTCACGCCACTCACAACAGCAACCTAAACTGCCCTTATTCACGCCAATTACCTCACAAAATGCCCATCCAGTAGCCCAAAACTGCACTGAAAAACGGCCCAAAAACTGCCCAAAATAGTGACGAAAACTACCCCCAAAACAGCCCAAAACAGTCCCCAAATCTGCCCTAAACAGTGACCAGAAGATACCCCTCAAATAGCAGCGAAATAGAGTGAAAACAACAGCCCAAACAATGAAACAGCGAGGAAAAACATCGGATCAGTGAACCAGAAAAGTTACGGAACATCAACCCTTCCGACGGCCGTGTAACGCGCTTTCGAGAGACGACAAAAGAGGTTAGACCTGAGGGCACCTTTTTATTTATTACTTTTCGTTTATTTTTGTTTATTTTAAATATTATTGCATGAGAGTCGTTTGAAGCATGATGTGATTATTGGATGAGCGGGACATGTGTTCCCTTTTGTGGTATATCGGATGGAAACCCTGACATAAATTTCATAGCCGATTCCGAATGGAAGGTAATATGATCTGCACTCGGGATACAACGCCACGTACCACTTAAGATACACATATCTCGTCTCATCCAACTTGTGTTTGAACATGTTATAGTTTGTAGGTTATTATTTATTATTTAAAGCATGATTTAGCCTAGTTTATTATTTATTGTCAAAGCATGATAATGTTATTTTTATGCATGATATTTTATTTAGTTTATGGTTATGTTTAAATAGTTATTTGTTTATTTTGGTTGAATGGTTCAATGTGCTCATTGTGTGATTCTATGTGTTTGCCGTTTAAAGACTTATTTTCAAGCATGCAAACTTAGATAAGGAGTTATTTTGATGAATGTATACTAGACGTAGATTACCCTTGAGCATGAATGTCGAATAGATTCGGTTAGTTTATTGCACAAATCATATCATCACAAGTGACATAAGTAAGGGACCATTCCGAACCCAACGGTTTGAGGTCTTCCCTTGCGAGGGGTGAGTGCGGCCTTAAATCTTTGTCCCGGTTCACACCGGGTGGCGACTCCATGTTATTTCGTACTCCCAACTAGGCCGCGAGCCTAGAACAACGTCGTCAAGTTCTGTTGTCTACAGTCTGGCGACTCCACTGGGGATATTTTGAATCGGCCCCGAAATCATGTCTTGTGATGATTTGTGCTTTAGTTAATCGTTTCTATAGTGAGTTGAAAGGGGTGTAATCAAAGGCATTTTAAGGCTATGTAATGGTTCGATGTCTTCCTTCACTCACTACCTTTTTATAAGGAAAAGCTGTGAAGACACCAAGATAATTGTAGCTCGTCGTGACAGAGTAGTTTGGAGGACTCGTTGTTTATTCCTGACACCAAGCGATAAGAGCCTAAGGGGCTTGGGTACTTAAGAGAGCCTCGCTCCACCCTCCCTCTGGGGAATCTACAACGGGAAATACATTCGGCAGTCAGTCACACACCGTAACTCATTGGCACGTACCGTAAGGTATAAAAAAGGTGCACTCACTTGGTCGCTTGAAACCTTGAGTGGGGAGTCCTAGTTGTGGGTAATCCTTCGTCAAACGAGAGCCTTTGTATACACTCCCGTAAACCCACATGTGAACCATAGTTGTATATCATATAGAATTTACCCCTTTATGCTTTTGATAACCACATGCATATTATATCTCATACATCGCACGCGTCTCATGCACACATGCATCATGTTAACCCTCTGTGTCTTAAAAGCCATCATAGATATCCGTTGGGTTAGAAAAATAGGGGCTTGTCAAGAAGAGTTTAGCAAACATGGATATCGGGGAAGAGAAAATCGAGAGACATAAAACCTTACGGCAAGGATAAAAATACCATTGGGGGGCCTTAAAAAAAGAAAAAAAAAAGAAGAAAAAAAAAGAAAAAAAAAAGAAAAAAAAGAAAAAAAAAAGAAAAAAAAAAAGAAAAAAGAAAAGAATTGTTTGTTCTTAGTCCTTAATAGTTAGACATAAGTCCAATGATGAAATTGTTTGCTTTAGGATGAAATCATAGAAACGATAAACCCTTGATGTACTTTTATCTGATACTTTGAGTGATTGATCTATGTTAGACTCGTAAGCACTTCACTATAGGTTCTTTGTGAAAACCTGAGTAGTTGGCAAGGTGACCAGTTGAAGAAATTGTAGGTCGGTGAATGACCGTTTGCTTATATGTCTATCTTGATTTGCTTATGTTATGATGTGTGGTATGGTTGAAAATGAAAGAAAAGTCTCTAAAGAAAAGAATTGAACCGCCTATAACCGATAAGCGTGAAGCTACCCATGGGCGAGTATTAGGACCACCATGAGGAGAAATGCTACCTTAAAGGGTAGGTGTGTTGAAAAAAAAAATAGAGAAAGAAAAAAAAAGAAGAGAAAAAGAAAAGAAAAGAAAAAAGAAGTTCAAAATGAAAATAAAAAAAAATGAGAGACAAAAAAAAAAAAAAAAAAAAAAAAAACATACCATATTGAGCACGAAAAAGCAATTGCAGACATAATTGAGATATCTAGGTTGGTTTGACCCATCGATCCTGATTTTTGAAACGAAATCATCAAGTTAGCTTACCTAAGGATTAAGTTGTGAAAGAACCTTTGCACACACACACTTTGAGTCTGGCTTAGATCATTTATTCAAAGACTTGGATTTGAGTTGCATTGGGAGTTTTGAAAGTTCTCTGGTTTCATTACTGAGCATTCTTTGAGGACGATGATATGTATAACTATTGGGACTATTTTGTAGCATGTAATATAATATGATGATATGGAAGGCCCCACCATATGGTTCATCTTGACCAAGTGCAAACAGCGGAGAACAGAAAGCTAAACCAAGACTGGAGGCGACCAGTCTACCACATCGTGAATCAGGGACATAACAAGATATTGAGTCATGAGATGAGAGAGAAGACTGAGCAATCACTGGAGAACTGACGGAATACCTAACCCAACAGAATAGGAAATTCATGCATGCATGCATACACGTAACATATTTTTGCATTCTTTTTTGTGTTTGTTTCGTTTTGCATTCACAGGTTTCAAAGATGAAAAAAAGAAAGCGGCAAAGACAAGCCAACCAGAATCAGCAACATATGAGTAATAGTTTTGGGGATGAGTCCCAAGGGGCGAGGCGAACATCAGTATCAACTTGGGGGCGAGGCCCCCGTTGTCAGTATCAGTTTGGGGCGAGGCCCACATAAGTTTCAGTTTGGGGTCGAGGCCCGTATCAGTATTCATTTGGGGATAAGTCCCGGGGTTGAGGCCCACATCAGTATCAGTTTTGGGGCAAGGCCCACATCAGTTTCAGTCTGGGGGCGAGGCCCACATCAGTATCAGTTTGGGGCGAGACCCACATCAGTATCAACTCAGGGTCGAGGCCCACCTTATCAGCAGTTTTGGGAATGAATCCCAGGGTCGAGGCCCACATCTTTTACTTAATATTTTGTTTAGTTTCTCGGGTTTGATGAACGTTTTGATGTGTTTTAGTTTATTTTACAGATAAAATAATATTGGGACCCAATGAAATCATTAAGGATGAAATGTGGGTCAAATAAGCGCAAAAATTGGACTTGACATATTAATTTTGGAGATTGGAAACTTGAAAGTGCGTTTTAACGAAGTGCAGTTTTGGAAATTCCAATTTTGCGCATCTGTCGTATTTTTGTCATAACTTTTTAATCCGATATTGGATTGAGCTGATTCAAGTTCCAGATTAAAGAGGACTCAAATATCTATAACTTTGAAAGACAAAATAATTTCTAATTCGAAGATTTGATGCCCGAAATTGATGAACCATCCAGAAGTGTGTTGTGTGTAATTATTAAAGTCATTTTCAATCATTTTCAAAGCAAAAAAATAAATTAATAAATAAATAATAAAAATTATCAAATCACCACCAAACATGATAAGAAATTAGTGGAACAATTAATAATGGATTTGGTGGAGCAATTAGTCGAGCAATTAATAATGGATTTGGTGGATGATTTGATGGAGGCAAAATTTTGCCTATAAATACCAAGCCATTTCATTTGTAAATTCATACTTTCTTCTAAGGAATTCCTTAAGAATACTAAGAAGATTGTATCATGTTTGCTTATTTACAGCTTTCAGTAATTAATTTCCGCTTTCACACTTTCTTTTCTTTACTTTTCAGTTTTTACTTTCCGCAATTTACTTTTACGCACAGTACTTTTCTTTCTTTAATTTTCAGTTCTTACTTTTTCAGTAATGAGGAGGTAACTCCCCTTTGTTGGGGTAAAAGGTAAAACTTTTATTACTAATATTTAGATTAATCTCCCTTAATTATAATATATAAACTAGTTAAAACCTGACTTAACGAGGATACCGCCATATTGGTCGGTTGGTAATTATTTAAATTGGTTTTAACCTGACTAAACTGGATACCGCCTGATTGGTCGGTTGGTAATTAATTATTAATTTGACTTAATCTGGATACCGCCTATATGACTGGTTGGTAATTATCATGAAAGTTAATATATTATATTAAGGGAGATATCTAAAATAGAAGTAATAAAAGTGGATCATTTTACCTCATCATTTTCTTTTATTGTACTTTTACTTTATTTAGTTTTCAACAATTTACTTTTAGCAATTTACTTTCAGCATTTACTTTTCAGTAATTTACTTTCACCATTTACTTTTCAGTATTTAATTTCAGCATTTACTTTCCGTCATTTACTTTTCAGCAATTTACTTTTCAGCATTTACTTTATGTATTTTATTTTATTTAAGTTTTTACTAGCCCTAGTTATGTGTCGTAACTAAGTTAGTTATCCAGGGTTGTGATGAATTCTAATATCACCGGTTTATAAGAGGTTATTTTATAGTTTGGGTAATTTAAAGGTTTACTTATTAAGTCTTAAGATTAATGCTTCTTGTTGTCTGATCACCAATAAGATTGATGTGGTAAATCTAAAATAAACTTGACAAAGGAATTTTAGGTTTCAGCCTTAGACTTAATAGCCCACGATCTTCCTTGAGTTAAACTGGGTATTTGTGTCTGACCATCGACAGAGGCTTTCGCATAATTTCGTGTTCCAGGTTAGTAAACTGATTTATTACACAAACATAAAATAATCACTTCATCTTTTAAAAGATATTAGAAAGATTCACAACCCTAGATCTTTGAGTCTTTTGTTATTTTCCTTAGTATTTTCTTTTGTTTATTTTATTTATTTTAAAAGGAAAACCACATTCAACCAACCAATCAAATAATCATTCTCTTCTCCCTATAATTAGATACCTGTAAATAAATAGTATCAATAATTAATAACAACAGTAGGAATTAAGTCCTCGTAGGATCGATATTTTTATACTACTTGAACGATACGTGCGCTTGCGTTATACGTGTTTGTTTACGCTGGTCAATAGACACCCAACTAGAATATCGTTGGACTTAAACAACTGATATAAATTTGTATTCTCAGATCTCCAAGGAAATCTTGTATTCACCCCTAATTTAGGGCCCAACAAGAAATTAGATAAGTAAAGAAGAGCATCGGACAAGATATATAGATTGTGTGACAGCCAAACCAGAAGCTTAACAGGATCTAGATAAGAATCAGAAGATCATAATATCTTGTATGAGATGGAGCAGTATGTAGTTATAGTAAGTTTAGCCAAATCTACAAGGGATAACTCGATCCATAGTGGGACGAAAAGCCTTCAAGGATGTAAAGGCTCAAAAGAGTATTGAGTGAAAGTAAGCAACACAGAAGTAAGATATCCAACTTATACAAAGTTTCCCACCATACCAGAAAAGAAAGGATTAGTGAGAATGCATCACCCAAACTAAAGATATAGTAGTAATACCATAATTGGTCGTAAATGTGGAGCTTCCAAGGAAGTGGTGACCTAAGAGAATCAAGAAATCTAGATAAAGAGGAAAGTCAAGTAACAGAGCAAAACTTAGAAAGGAAGAATAACATAAGAAGTACGATAGGAGTTTGAGAGAGTATGAACCTTATGGGAGTTCTCAGTAAGAGGTAGTATGACCAATAGCCGGAGATAAACTAGCAGTAAAGTTGAAGGAGGTAATTCAGATAGTTTTTAGTTTGGAAGCCAACACCAGATATGAAAATAAGGGAGTCATAAGCTCATAGATAAGTAACACGCGCAACTGCGGCACACGTAACTAGTGAGAATACCGCAACCAGAAAACTCCAGGATAAAAACCCACCCTCCCAACCCTCATAATACTATAGCAGGAAAGATGGACCTCAAAGATAGCCTCAAGATATTCCCAGAAACAAGTGGATGCATAGTGGAAGAAGACCAGAACATGAAACTTTCACACTTAGTATAAGAGCATAATGGGAGAGAGAGATAGCTCTAATGAAAAGATTTACCAAAGGAGTTGTCTAGATAAAGCAACAAAGAGATAAAGTAGTAGTTAGGCAACGACGGGAATATAAAAGCATCAGCGTTAGATATGACTACGGATATGTAAAAGAATATGTCCTTCGAATAAGGAGACAGTGAGATAGACCACCAAAGTTCTAGGTACAGAAAAAAGTAGAGATTGAGACAAAAAGAAAAATAATCATAAGATTTGGAAGTAGAATTGTCGAGGTGCGACGACAATATAAGAAGAATACTTATTAAGTGAAGACAAAAATGCATCACAGTGAGATCTCTCAGCGTTGGAATGGAACCCAAATTCTATTATGTTTTAACTCATGCGATCTTTAAGAAATAGCTAGTCATAGTTTAAGTTAACTAAACCACCATGGGTTTGGGATGGCCTTAGTCACAAGTATGGGTGGTTTGGTAGATATATAGTATCGTAAAGATCAATGAGATGAGTTTGCTATAATGTTATATTCAGTACAATGAGTGAGCCATCAAGGTATAATGTACGTACACGGACCTCGGGTGATAACATTTATAAGTCGTGTGAGAGACAGTAACCATATTTGTACTAGCAAAGAAATCAAAGGTGCAGAAGAGTAAACCAGAACAGAATAACCAGTGTCAATATAGCTTTAGCATAAATGTGTATATAATCAAACTTAATATAGATACCTTACCCCATAACTCATCATCAAATCAAGAAGAATCACTAGAGAAATCTACCCTGATGTAACATCCTAAATAAGGGAACCATCAGTTAACAGTAAGAGTACATGGAAAGGTTAGCTATGAAGTCATAAACCCATAGATCGTCGTATGTGTGAGAATTCGAAGAATGAAGCTTATAAACAAATGAGACTTAGTAAGAATGAAACTGAGAAAGTCAAATAGTTGGTTGAGATACAATAATAAATGTTAAAATAAGGTACATCTTATAAATTAATTTAAGTGAATAGATGAAGAACCGAAGTGTACATAGGTCAAAGGAAAGAGAAAGTTATTGGTTATAATATAAAGTACTATGGGGATACTTTAAACATAAAGAGTAACATAAGTTCCTAAGAATATTTAGGATTTATTGTTGTCATGACAATGAGGTATCAATGTTCTAAATCGGAATGGAACTAAGATGAGTAGGAAGACATGACATGAATATAGTACAATTTTTTAACCGATAATTCATATGGATAGTTTAGATAAAAAAAAAGTCGAATATAGTTAGAGGTTTAGAAATGAGATTTCCCTGATGCGTAAGGAGAGTTGAAGTATGACGAGTTTTTTAAAAGTTTTAAACCCAGAGAGGAAAGTAAGTGTAGCAGAAATAGAAAAGAAGGTAAGGAAGATAAGTATAGCAGAAACACAAGATATTCTCGAACCAAAAGGAATCTGGGAGTCAGGCCCTAGAAAGGATTCGAGGACGAATCCTATTTATGGGAGAATTTGTAACGACCTGAAATCCTGACTACTGTTACATCGTGGGATGAATGTTACATAAAATAAATTATGTTTAAACATATATACATTCATGAAATGACTTTCGGAAAAAATCGGTGAACTCCTCGAAATTCCAATACGAAACTGTATAATATTCCACTCTAGACATCCCATGATATTTGGGCATAACTTTCTCATACGAACTCCGATATTTATGAATTTTATATCACGGAAAGCTGAGATCGAAACCTACAACTTTTGCGTTGAACATTTTTCTAAATTCCAAGCATAAAAATATTGAAAATACATATCAAAATCTATATGAATAGTATATGTTTCTTTAAGATGAATATTACAAGTGGCCCATAGTATAAAAAGGGGATATTATTCCTACATCCTAAAAATTAAATTTTGTAGAGAACGAGAGAGGCGTGAGGATGAGAAAATAAGAAGAAGAAGAAGAGAAGGAAGATAGTAAAAAGAAGAAAGAGAGAAGAGGGAAGAAGAAGCAAAAAAGAGGCTTGGTAACCATGGAAGACTTAAATGATGAAGAAAATCAAGGAAATAAGGTAAGAGCTCTTGACCCAAATTTTGGATTGTGGGTTTTTGATGATAGAATACCATATTTATGTTAGAAGCCCATTAGGCATTGTATTTAATGACATATAAGCATGAAAATTGATTGTGTTAAGTAAAGATCAAATACTTGCAACCCTAAAGTATTGAGTTAATTGGGGCTATGAGAGTAAAGAGTTAAGTGGGTTGAGAAGTGTTGGTTTTGCAAGAATTCACATTGAATTTTAAAGAATGGAGGAGTAAAAATTGTAGTATGGAAGTGTGGTAAGAGTGTTAAGCAAACTAGGCATGGAAAGTGGCAGAAAAGACCCGAAAATGGCTTCGCGTCGCGACACAGAACGCTTTTCGTCGCATACTGGGAATTTTTCCAGATATGTTTCTGGAATTATATGTGTCGCAAAGCGCAAGGCCCTGTATCGTGACACGAAAGTATAGTTTCTCACTGGTTCATCTGTGTATGTGTGCGTCGCGATGCCCAAAAGGGTTTAGTCGCGACGCGTGATCAAAAATTCCCCAAATCAGTTTTAAATCATTCCAGCTTCACCCTAGCATGTTAGAGGCCACCCTAAGGGTCTTGTATCAGTTTTTTTATAAATATTACATCATGATATAAGTAAGATATGTCTTGAAATAATAATAATAAGTGCTTGAGTGGATAAATTTAGTTTAATTCAGAATATGTTCCCCAACCCACTTTCTAATTAAAGTTATCAATTATAGATCATCGCGGCAAATGAGTAATGATAGCCAGATTCCAAATCTGTGAGTGGATAATTTTTCCTTAAGTTAATTTTTTGACAAGATATTGTTTTAAATATCAGACTTATTTTAACGCACTTAGGGTGTTAGCCGGTTTTATCACAGTTATTTCATGAAAGAGTATGTTTTAAGGAATATTTTAGAAAAAGTAATTAAAAAGCTTGAGTCTTATGTTTTTGAGGCATGGGGGAAAAACCCACCTTAGTATGTAACTTATTTCAGATATAGAATTTACAGAGAGCACATATGCACATGTAGAAGACTGGGAGGATGACGATACGTAACACCCTCAGATCCTAGTTCAGGACCAGGGATAACAATTGCCCCTAGATCCTAAATTAAGAGCTTCGATGATATCATATATTTGTACCCCAAGTTCTAGTTTGGTGGCTTGGGGGATGGCGATACGTAACGCCCCAATACCACTATTTTCATGGATATGTAGTGGCATGTTTTGGGGGATGGCGATACGTAACGCCCCAATGTCATGGATTTGCACTCCTAGATCTAGTTTGGCGTATGGGGGGACGGCGATATGTAAAGCCCCCATGCGCCAGGTTTTTCAAAGACAGTTTTCAGATACAGATATTTCAGAATTATTTTTCAGAGGTAGATATTTCAGAATTTGTTTTCAGATACAGATTTTCGAAAAAGATAGATTTACAGAGAAAAGTTTTCTAGAAATAAAGTTTTCAAAAAAAGCAGTTTATAAGAGATTTTTAGAAAAGCGGATTTCAGAAAAGTTTACCAGAAAGAAAGAAAGTTATTTTCAATTAATGAAAGAGATTTCAGAAAAGATAATTGGTGATAAATTGGGTTTTATAATCATGTATTTTCAAAAGCATTTTAGTACCTATTTTTAAAATTGTCCACTTACTTAGATCATTCAAACAACCTAACCTCCCTCCCAGTTTATTTGTTTTGTAAGTTTCTTGGAGGACTCGCTTGGGAAGATGGATATTGATAGCAGTCACTAGGGTTTCGGTCCACCAGGTCAAGTCAGAAATAGAGTTCAGTCAAGTCAAGTATTGTCCAGTTACAGATATTTTGTATAACAGAATTGCATTTGAGTATTCATGTATAGACTTGTAATATATATGATATTCTATGTTCAATCGTACGTATAATATTTTACGAACTATGTTGTGGATTGTGGCAATGGTCCTATATATGAAGATATATTGTGAAACGTATCAGTATTGTTGGTAGTTAGAAAGTCAGTGGCTTTGGGGGATAGTATGGTCTATTCCCTGGCAGTAGCATCTCTCAGATTGGGGATGTTACAGATCCGGCTCTAATTATGAGATAGACGTGAAAGGCCAATCTGTATGTAATGACTATATCGATGGACACCGATGTAGTTCGACATACATTATCCATCTACGGTAACGAGAGTGCAGCTTCAGGTTTTTAGTTGAATAACCTGAAGTTAATAATTCAAAATATTTAATTAAAGAGTTTAATTAATCTTCTGGGCATATTGGAGCTCAGAACCGTAGGTTCATTTGGTCCATTTGCTAGCTCGATATACTGTAGCAATTTAAATATAATTGGATATTCCAATTATATGCTCACATGCATATATTATTAATAATGGAATTAATAACGTATATTTTTCACACGTGTAATTTTATATTATATTTAATATAAGGTTTTCATTAAATAAATGATTATAAGATAATTATTTGATTTAATGTACATATTAAATTTTTTAAAATATCATTTATGGTAATGAAGAATTTTTTAAATATGATTTGAAAAATTCAACATTACATTAATGGCATTTACATATTTTATTTTGGTAATTAAATGTTGTCATTATGATGACAATTAATAAGTTGGTTGTTGTAACATTAGGTCATGAAAATGAAGGGTGGCCGATTTTATGGGTTGAAAAGCTTAAGGTTTTGTTTAATTTGTAATAATATTAAACCCTAAGTATAAAATGATAAGGATGTTATCTTTTTACCCTAATTTATTCTTGAATAAAGCTAGCCACTCTTGTTCTTTTTTCTATCAACTGTTAAAAGAAAAAGAAAAAGAGAAAAAGAGAATTAAAATTCTGGTGTGACAAAAGATTATTTCAATTTCTAAAGAGTTTAGGGATGTTGTTTTGTGAGTGAAGCCCACAATTCATTTTGTTGGTAATGAGCCATATCACATAAGACTATTTAGAGTTGTTTTTGTCCAGAAAAATTGAGGAATATAAAGGGATATTTCAAGAGTGTTGTGGGGTTATTTTGTGCGAAATACTACTACATCACATGTAAATTAGGGGCTGATTTGGGTGAGCTATGCGCGTGTTTTGGGTGTAAAAGGATCAGATCTGAGCTATTGTTCCGGGACTATTCCGGGGCTTTAATATTATTAAAAACATAATCAAAACATCTGAACTAGGGCTGGTCAGATTTGGTCATCAAAGGGAAAGGGCATAAGGGAGTTACCTCTTCATACTGAAAAGTAAAATAAAGAAAGAACTATTGCATAAAATAAAAATTAAATACAAGAAAGCTGTAAATAAACAAACAAGATACAATATTCTCAGTATTCTTAAGGAAATCCCAGAAGAATGTATGAATTTTCCTTCTGATTTCAGCTTCAATTTATAGGCAAAATTCTGCCCCGCGCGTCACGACGCAAAATACTTGCGCATCGCGAATCGTCATTGATTTGATGCGATGAAGACACGTGGATGTCGGCAGAATTATTGGCTTGGCATCACGACGTGTTGAGGGTTCTACGTCGTGACGCAGGCTATAGTGATAAAGTCAACAATGACGCGTGTTGGCAGGCTACATAATTGTGGCGCCTCGCGACGCAAAGGATGTTGCTCGTCACGACGCTTGAACATAAAATTTCACAATTTGCCCTTTTTTATCCGAATTTCACCGTTTTAGCCCCGATTCAATTTCATTAAGTTCCGAAACTTTATTTATCTACAAAATAACACAAAACACATAAAAATATTCACAATACTCGAGAAACTATACAAAATATTAAGTTAAAATGATGATAAATATTGATATATTTACCATTTATCACTATCCAATTATACAAAATCTGTTACAGTATATTGAGCTAGCATATGGACCAAATAGACCTATGATTCTGAGTTCCAATAATCTCGGAATATTAATTAAGCTCCTAATTAAATATTCTGAATTATTAACTCCAGGTTTTTCCACTAAAAACCCAAAGCTGCACTCTCGTTACAGCAGATAGTATATTAAGCTGAACCACGTCTGTGTCCATCGATATAGTCATTACATACAGATTAATATTTCACGAGTATCTCGTAATTAGAGCAGGGTTATAATGTCTGTTATACCCCTCTAATTATTTTTACCATAAGTACCATTGATTTTCTAAGGAATAATTTATTCATAACCATTACGAATGTTAATCTTTCTATTTGTAATAGAAAGACTTGAGCACTCTAACCGTTCAAGTACTGAATCAACCTTTAACAAAGATACTCCTCTACTTCTCGCAAGAATGAGTGAACTCTATATCTATATAAAACGTCCCCAGCTACACACCAAACCATGTCCCTAAAGTACGTTGCTATTGGTCTGGATTGCTACACTAACCTCACCTTTGTAAATCAAATGACATAGTCTGTCAGGCAAGAGTTTGTAGTACACTCAAGATTAAGATCAATCCATATATGACCATCTGGTAGATCGAAATGAATTTCTTTATTTAATGGAAATTATAAGAAACTCATTTTTATCTGGGTCTCGTCCTATATGATCACATCATACAAGGTGCCTCTATTCTCATGTCTCCACATGGACGATCCCAGATCAAGGTTGCCGTATAATTATAGAATGGACTGCAGCTATAGATAAGCCATAACAAAGTACCCACTTTGTTTGCTCTCTATCGACTATTTTAGATTACTAACATATACTTAAATCCTCATGTATATGACACTCATACACTAAGTCTGAAAGAATATAAGTAATCTAGGGTAAACATGATAATATACAATATGCGATATTAAACAAATACTTTGATAAATGAATAATGCATCATTTTATTTCATAAAATATAATACCATTTACATTTCATGATGCTCTAGTTCATATATCTCAACACTAGGGCATATATCCCAACAATATGACCCTAGATAGGCAAGTTTGTAGTACCAGTAAGCACCCATAAATCAGACTAATGCCAGTAAAGATCTGTAAGAAATTAAGGGGACAGACCAATGAGAATAGAAATACTTAGGAGTTGAAAAATGTACCATTATGGAGAGTCAGATTAAGTACTACCGTTGTAGCCTATGGCAAGAACAGAGGTCTAGGAAATAGCCAATAAGAATGAACCGCCTCTAGCCTCGACAGTAACACTTGAAACCGAGAGATATGTTATGGGAATAAATATTATAGAAGGATGTGAGAAGTAATAAGGAGGTTCAATACAGACAGTAACACATATAACGTAGCTTGAGGACAGTAAAGTAAATGAAGACCTCATGGTGGTTGATAAAGATTAAAGAACCTTAAGACATGGAATAGTCGATGCAGATTCCAATGGAATGAATAGAAATTCTTACTTCCAGTAGCCCCAACTTTAGTAAGCATTCAATCATCTAGGTAGACATGGAAAGCAAATATTTACCCAAACTTAGAGCTCGCTAAGGATTTGAACAAGAAAAGAAGAGTATTTGACGGAATTGATAGATCGCGAGACAGCATGATAGCCAAACCAAGAAGTTCAACACAACCTAGACAATAATCATAAGGCAATAATATTTTTTGAGAGATAGAATGAATTGAATTCACGATATGTCTAGCCAGATCTAAAAGAAATAAACCGCCCTATTTTAGAATGAACAACCTTCAAGAAAGTAAAGAAGTAGGAAGCCACAGTAAGAAACGCAGAGAACGACACCATGAGTTGAGATACGATTTATAAAGAGCCCCTCATTATACTAAAATGGAAGGACTAGTAAAAGAATAGCACCCGAACCAAAAGTATTAGTGGTGATCGTTAACCTGTCAAAGATGATGTAGAACTTCCGGAGGAGTAAAGACTTAAGAGGTTTAAGAAATTGAGATTAGCAGGAAGAATAACAAAGGTAGTACGGTAGGAGTTTGAAAGAGCATGACTGTTAAGGAGGTTCTCAGTAAGAGGTAGTAAGACCAATAGTCAGAAACGAATCAGAAGTAAAGTCGAAGAAGGAAATTCAAATAGTACTTAGCAGAAGTACCTTAGTATGGGAGTTAGGACAAGATAAGTAAACACGGGTGTCCTATGCTATAGATGAGCAGCACTCGCAATTACAGTATGGGTAGCTAGTGAGATCACCACAACCGGAAAGGCTTCAAGACCAATGCACACCCTCCCAACCCTCGTTAGACAACAGCAGTGAAGGTGTACCTCGATGTTCGCCTCAAGGTACTCCCGAAAATAAGTGAATGCGTAGTGGAAGGAGATCGGGACATAAAACCTTCAGATTTGGTACAAGAGCAGAATATAAGAGGAAAATAACTCTAAGTAAAAGATTTGGGAAAGAAGTTGACTAGATGAAACGATGAAGAGAGAAAGTATTAGTCAAGCAATAACGAGAATACAAAAGAACCAGTGTTAGACATGACTAGGGACATGTAAAATATAATATCCTTCAGATAATGAGACAGAGACATAAACCATAGAAGTTCCAGGAATAGAATATAGTAGGAAAGAATACGTAAAAGACAGCAAGTAAAATGTTTGCAGGTGGAACTGTCGAGATAAGACGACAATAGAAAAAGATATTAGATAAACAATGACAGAGGTGCATAAGTGCTAAGATATACTTTCGATGGTTAAGTTCAGTAGTACTACGAAATAACAAGCTTTCTCAGAAATAAGACTTGAATTCCATCAGATAGCAAAAGAAAAGAATGTACCGAGTATAACCCATAAGTTCCCATGCAATATAACTAGCTAAGAAACAAGGCAATGTACGACCTGGAATAGATTTATTGAGGTATAACATAGAGATAGCCAAAGAAACTAGGTATATGGATATTGTTGAGATGAGGGCAATACCTGACAGAATAAGATTATAGGAATAACTGAATGTATGATACTCTTAAGTACAATCAGGCTAAGAGAACAAGCCAGTGTAAAGAAAATTAACCAGATTTATAGCAGCAATGAATTTGAAGATACGAAAAGAGTATGAGCAATAACTAGAACCAAGTCGCTAGTGTCAACGTTAAGGTCAGAATATCAGAAAACTTCGATGATAAACTTAGAACATGTAGAAATCTTGATCATAAACTATAAGGTCCTAAGTCCCACAGATAGGTAGAGATGGAAGAACTTAGAGGATAGAGTCAGTGAGTAGTTGGAAGTTAGGGAATAGGAAATAGACACCTAAGTAGTTAAGTTAAGAAAATAAATGCCAAGATCAAGTCAAGCATGTGAATTTTGTGATGTATTAAGTACGATCATTTTTACTAGCGACAAGGATTATCCTTATATATATTTATGCCAAAGCTAAGATAGAACGTAAAGAAACCTAACCGTAGGAAACATAAGTATCTCTAAAGACATGAAAACATCAGCTAAGAAGAAATTGAAGATACACTCAATAAGGTCATTAAAGGTGTTATTTTATAAAAAGGAAGTGAAGAACTCGAGGTATACTTAAGTCGAGGAAAGTGAAGGTAATGAGTTGTAGTACAAAGTACAATAGTGATACATTAAGCATGAAGAGTAACAGAAGCCCCGAGTGATATTTAAGAATTAATATTATCATGGTAAGAGATATAATAGGTGAGGATAAATTATTCAATTGGAATAGTCGTGGATATGACCAATATTAGCACGAATGCATCAAATTCATTTAGGACACTGACCGTCGTAAACACACACGTATAACGCAAGCGCACGTATCGTTCAAGTAGTATAAAAATATCGATCCCACGAGGACTTAATTCCTACTGTTGTTATTAATTGTTGAATCTATTTATTTACAAATATCTAATTAAATGGAGAAGAGAATGATTGTTTGATTGGTTGGATGTAGTTTTGCAAAATAAATAAATAAATAAATAAAAGACAAAAGAAAATACTAAGGAAAATAACAAAAGACACAAAGATCTAGGGTCGTGAATCATTCTAATATCATTTAAAAGATGAAGTGGTTATTTTATGTTTGTGTAATAAATCAGTTTACTAACCTGGAACACTAAATTATGCAAAAGCCTTTGTCGATGGTCAGACGCAAATACCCAGTTTAACCCAATTGAACCATATGTCTATGTCAACCAAATTATCTGGATTCATTAAGTTTAAGTTCCAATTATGGCTACCCCATCCCGACAGGTTTATTCCTATCCTGTAAGGAAATCTATTAAAGGGTTATCTATCCTCAAGGAAGATTGGGGGCTATTAAGTCTAAGGCTGAAACCTAAAATCCCTATGTCTAGTTCATTTTAGATTTACCACATCAATCTTATTGGTGATCAGACAACAAGAAGCATTAAGCTTAAGACTTAATAAGTAAACCTTTAAATTACCCAAACTATAAAATAACCCCTTATAAACCGGTGATATTAGAATTCATCACAACCCCAGATAACTAACACATAACTAGGGCTAGTAACAACTTAAAAGTAAAAGACATAAAGTAAAAATACTGAAAAGTAAAAGACATAAAGTAAAACTGAAAAGTAAAATAAAATAAAATGCTAAGGTAAAAGGAATTACTTTTACTACTACTAATTTAGATATCTCCCATAAAATAATATATAAACTTGTGATTCTTTCTCCAACCAGCCATATAGGCGGTAACCTGATTAAGTCAAATTAAGTCCAACCAGCCATTAAGACGGAACCAAAATTAAATTACCAACCGACCAATCTGGCGGTATCCTTTATTAGTCAGGTTTAAACCAGATTAAAATGAATTACCAACCGACCAATCTGGCGGTATCCTTTTTAAGTCAATATTTTAAATAGTGAATATATTATTTTTAAGGGAGATTAATCTAAATAGTAACAGTAAAAGAATTACCTTTCACCCTAGCTGGAGAAGTTACCTCCTCATGGTAAATAGTAAAAACTGTAAAAAGTAAAAAGTAAAAATTAAATTACTATTATTACAAAACGTAATTAAAATTATTTACAAAACTAAAAACTAAAGAATCTAGAGAGAGAAACTCTCTCTTTAGAAAGAATTTAAGAGAGAGGAAGGTGCACTGAATTCTGAAATCTCGAGCTCAATTTATAGGCCTCGGTAGGATCCAGCGTCGCGACGCCAGGTCCTCAGCGTCGCTACGCCAGATTTGTCGACGTGGCATGCTCTGGTTTGCTGGTTTGAAGATTCTGGATAAGCTGATAATGTGACACGTGGCAGAGTGGTTGGGCTTCAATTATTGTGACACGTGGCGGCTTCTGATTGGTCGTTGAGATTCTTATCCGCCACGTGTCAGATAAGGATAGGATATCCAATAATTGATGCTGACGTGGCGATGACGTGGCGGTGACGTAGCGACGGCGTGGCGACACGTGGGAAAGAGACTGTCGGCACCGTAGAATTGCGACACGTGTCGCTTCCTGATTGGCTGATGATGATGTGGCGGTGAGGTGGCAATGTTGACTTGTTGACTTGCTGACGTGGCTGATGACAGGGAATGACACATGGAACACGTGGCGATGATGACTGTCGGCACCGTAGGATGCTGACACGTGGCACGCCGCATGTTAGCAGATCGGCTGTGATGGTGACACGTGGCACGGTGCATTTTAGCAAAGTCAAACTTTTCTCATATTCTGATTTGTGGACCCGGCGCATGTTAGCACTGTTCGGCACATTTTAGACGTCGCGACGCGGAAGTCTTGGCGTCGCGACGCGCTTAAGACCAAAATATCCCTGTTGACGCATTTTTGTCCGTTTTTGCCCCAAATTGCCTCCAATGCTTTCCAAACTTTATTTATCTACAAAATAACATAAAACATATCAAAACGTTCACAAAACTCAAGAAACTATACAAAATATTAGGTCAAATGAGTGGGAATAAGTGATATAAATACCACTCATCAGACATTACAAGTTAAGTATGCAATAATGTGATGAGTGATCTTCTAAGGAATCGAAAGAGGTATTAAACCCTTAAAGAAAAGGAGATAAAGTAAAATATAGCCATAAAGTGTCAAACGGAAAGAGATTATTCACTTGGGCACCAGTTCGAGAAGAACTTAAGTTCAGAACATGAGAGATTGAGTACTTCCAGTGCACCATTCGGGACATTATGTAATGGGAAATAAGAAATAGATAAAATTTTATAAAAGATAACTTCCATGAAGGGTTACACCTCTACAAAAAGGCTAGATCAATGACACGAACTCCCAAAGACTAAGCTTTCAGCTACAAGAATCGAATAGAGTATACCAGGATAAGAGATTCCCTAAAGTCATAGTATTGAGTTTTTTAGCAGAATAATAGAAAGCAGGTAAAGAAAGATAATAGTAGCAGTGACTAGATATCTTCAAACCAATAGGGACCTAAAAAGTTCAATATCAGAAGGGATTCGAGGACGGATCCTATATAAGGGGGAGAATTTGTAACACCCGGTAATCTTGACGATTATGACGTTATGGAAGGTATGATACATGATGTAAATCATGTTCAAGTATGTACGTGCTCATGAAATTACTTTTTGGGAATTCAATAATTCCTCGCAATTCCGATACAAAATTTAGCCAAGAATGTAACCCGAACAGACTTCAGTATCTGGGCATATCATTTTCGTACGATTTGTGATTTTTGTGAACATTATATCATCGGAAAGCAAAGATCAAGACCTACAACTCCCGTGTAGGTATTTTCCCAAATTCGAAACAAAAGTAGGTGATAAATTAAGATTTTCATAGCTACTACAGTAGAATTCGGGAATGGCCTTGATTAAGGTGATGAGCCCAATTTGTAAGCCCAACAAGCAATTCAAGCGCAACAAGAATTAGGAATTTTGGCCTCAAGTCCTTTCAATTATAGAGAAATTAATATCTTTCATGAATTATTTAACAATTATCAAAGAAAAAAATATAAAAAGAAAGCAGAGAAGAAGTAACAAGAAACCCCATATTTTCCCCCCTAGCCGAACACCATAGCCCAACAAAACTCAAAATTTTCTTCATCTCTCCAACCAATGTCAAGATGATTCAAGTGCTTAACAATCCCATGGAAATTTAGGAGGAAGAAAATGAAGATTAGGGGCTATATTATTGAAGAAGAAATGTGATACATGGTAAGAGAGATTTGACCCCAATTTGAAATGTTGATGTTTTGATAATATTATGATAAATGAGTGTTGTTGGGTTGTGATTGATGTTGTTTATATGGTTATTGTGTTAAGAAAATAAGAATTTTGAGAAACCCCTAATTTAGGACACCATAAGCATTGAGACAAGTAGGGACTATGAAATTAGATGTTGCGATGATATGAGAAGGTATATTGATGATGATTTGTATACTTGGAGTTGATATGGCTTGAATGCTGTTGAAACATTTGAGACTGATGATGAAGATTGATGTTTGGCCCTGGAATCAGGCTATTGTCGCGCCACGCAACAAAAGGACGCCCTATATTGAGTTCTATTCTTGTGAGCGTCGTGACTCGAGGGCTAGAGTCGCGATGCAGATCGAAGTAGTACTCTCTGCCTCGATTCTATTTTGTGAGAGTCGAGATGTCTAGCACCCAGCGTCGCGACGCATAGTGAGAGTTGCTCTCTGCCTAAGCCCTGGTGGGCATTGCGACATGTGATGATTTGAGACGCAACCCGAGTTCATTTTCTTCCAAAAATAGTTTAGCTATTACCATTTCATCCTAGAATATTAGACGCCACCCTAAAGGTATCGTATCGGCTCACATACATGTAATATATTATGTCAGGAGCATAGAACGTCATATAATGATAATTGTTCCGAAGCATATTCACAACCTAAATTCTAATCAAGTTTATCAATTATATGTTAGACATTATGACCCATAGCGTCACTGTTTTGTAAATGATATTGTATTATTGTACTAAATTAACTATGTGATAATGAAATTGCCTTTTGCCGTTTTGTAATTTATTTACTTTGATATATAAATGGCGAAAGTCCATATGATTAATTCCGTATTGAGATGATATGAGACAGTATCAATACATAAAGGTTTAAATCATTAAATATCCCTAGTCGGAGTATTATCGAGATCGGACATCGATAATGCGGAATAGACTAGTATTGCACTTGTGCATGTTGTGAGGGCACAACGGCATAGTTCTCATATATTTAAGTATAGGATACTTATGCAAGTGCGATAGGAGGTTGTGTTTTACCGATGGTACGGAAAACATCTTCGCTCTGGATAGACCCCGCGGAATCCCATTGGTAGTATGTGTGCGTGTCTATGGGAGGCCGCATCAGGGTAGGTGTATATGGTCTTAACCTGAGACTTGCATCGCTAGTACTTGCGACAATAGGTAAACTTTGGTTTTGGTGGTTGGGGGACCTTAACTGGTTCTGTGTTCACCTCTTCTGGGTTTATCAGGAATCGTAATGCACTGGGTGTGATGTCAAGATGGAAGTGTCACTTCAGACATATGGAGTTGATGATCGCGCAGGATACAGAACTAGTGCTATATAAAAGGTTGCAACCGTCGGGACAATATGACTAGGTCAGTATTGCCCGATTTAAAGAGACTAGTTGCTTGATGTCCGATATATGTTTCGTACGGGGCAGACACATTTCCAGCCCCAGGCCTAACATGTGATCGTCCGATACTGGATCGACATAAGCAATACTACGGTATACTACGCTTGATATAGATATAATATTCCAGTAAGAATATTTCTGGAGAATTGGGTAGGCATGGCGCTTTGCTAGAAGCCAACCTTGTCTTGTAAATCGGTAAAAACGTAGTACGAGGTACGTACGTGTTTGGATTATCCAACGACCGTATTTACTGCCAACATATCCGGAGATCTCTTGGGTCGCTTCCTGAAGATTCACCTATGATGTTTGATTCGAACTTTATTAATCTTGGATTAATAACGGAGAAACTTTATCTTGGATAAAATGCCTTATTAGGAGAGAGAGAGAGATCGATTAATCTGGAATTAATCGATAAAATAATATATTCGATATATTATTAAACGAAATTAGATTTCGACGCGGAATTAAAATCGGATTTTAATTCGGGCAAACGAATTAATTTAGAATTAATTCATTAACGAACTGAATAGTAATTTCGCAAGGCGTAATTATTTAATTCACGTCGCGACGGAAATTCGTTAATTTGGAATTAACGAAACCGAGCCCGAAAGTGCTTGCGGACACATTCATATTTTGAATCGAGTGATATCCGCAAATCACATCACGATATCTCATTACTTAATACGAATAGATAGTGAATGTATCTAGTCACCTTTGAGGGATGATGCATTGTCTCTAATCTCAAAGTATGGTAATGATAGCAAATGATGGATTCATTTTGGAGGGAAAGCCATGCACGGTTTTGGAAGGATTTTTTGCATTAAAAAATTCTTTTGGTATTAGATATCACTTCATTTTTCATTTTCTTGGTCATTCACGTTTTTGGCATGCAAGGAATGAAAATCAAAAGTGAAACACTCTCCTCTCTTCCTCTCTTGCTCACGCCGTGAGCTGCACCAACAAGGCAGAAAATTGTTTTCTCATTCTCTATTTTTGC
>SKCR01044449.1:0-121011 GCA_019454045.1 Zanthoxylum bungeanum | reverse complement strand
AACTGAACTCATGACTGATACAAACTGCCGGAGATGCACCCTTGGATCCCCGTTCCGTTAAACTTGGCCATATCAGGCATCTTGAACTGTCCCGGCAACCTGTTCCTCGAAAGTCAGTGTGTCATAATCCAGCAAATCCTCATTTTTACCCCTCATCTTGCGGGTAACTGACTCAACCTGATCCCGAAGTTTCTGTAACTCTGCCTGAGACCCCAAATACTCTGCCTGCTGCATACTCTGCCATATCATCATCAAAAGTGGGGATATCATCCCCCAATCTGTTCGGAGGTTCCTCTTGCCTCACATCCCCGGAATTAACCCCAGTACGAGACCCGGCTATACCAGCCACAGCAGTAGTCAATGCTTGCAACTGTTCAGTGACCTGGTGTGAAACTGTTCTCTAACTGATCCATACGGGATACCTCATTACCGGATTCACTCATGATTGTTACTGTTCTTTTATGAGCCTTGTCCATTCTCTAACCCAAACGGTATCTATGATGTCTTTTTGAGACATAGAGGGTGTTAATATGATATATGTATGCATGAGGTGCATGAGATGCATGTAACATATAACATACTAAATTAATTAAAATTTTCAAACAAATCGGGCAGTTATCATTTTAGAAGCTTCGGCTAATTGTTATAGGAGTGAACTCATCCCAGTTTAAATGGCCCAACGAGTTCACATCTCATGACAAGAGCCCAACTAAATCCAAATGGTAACGGTTCCGAACACAAGCACAAAATGGCCCATCAACACTTAGAAGCCTTGGCCCAACCGTCATAAAATACGTTCTTGTCCCAGTTTAATGGCCCAACAAGCCCATATCCCATGACAAATGGTCCAAATGGATCCAAACGACGATGTTCCCAACACAAGCATAAAAGTGAGATAATGCAAACATAAAGTAATAATTTCTACGTAATGGCCCCTCAACATTTCAGAAGCTTTGGGCCTAGTAGTCATAAGATACGAACTCGCCCCAGTTTAAATGGCCCAGCGAGTTCGCATTTCTGACAATAGTCCAACTGCATCCAAATGAGGATGGTCCACAAGCACATACTCAAGGAAATAATTGTTACTTTAACCATACAATCCCGGTCTATGGGTGAGTTCGCAGGAGTGTAGACAAAGGCTCCCATCGGCGAAGGATGGCCCACAACTAGGTCTCCCCAATCAAGGGTTCGAGCAACCAAGTGAGCGCACCCTTTTTTATACTCTAAGGTACGTGCCAATGAGTTATGGTGTGTGTGACTGACTGTCAAATGGATTTCCCGTTGTAGATTCCCCAGAGGGAAGTGGAGCGAGGCTCACTTAAATACCCAAGCCTCTTAGGCTCTTATCGCTTGGTGTTAGGAATAAACAACGAGTCCTCCAAATTAGTCCATCACAATAGCTACGAGTAGATGGCTATATAGGTGCCTTCACAGCTTTTCCTTTTAGAAATGTAGTGAATGAATGAAGACACCAAACCATTACCTAGCCTTAAAATGCCTTTGATTAAACCCCCATTTTATCCACTATAGACACGGTCAATTAAAACATAAATCCAAACATTACAAGACAATATTTCGGGGCCGATTCTCTATCCCCAGTGGAGTCGCCAGACTGCCGGACACAGAAACTGGACGACGCAAGCTGTTCCAGGCTCACGGCCTAGTGGGAGTACGGAGTAGCCACGGGGGACTAAACCGGAGAATAATGGAGTCGCCACCTAGTGTGAACCAGGAAAATGAAATTTAAGGCCGCACTCACCCCTCGCAAGGGAAGACCTCAAACCGTTGGGTTCGGAATGGTCTCTTACTTATGTCACTTGTAATGAAAGGATTTATGTAATAATTTAATCAAGTTTAAGTAACACTTATTTCCAAGAGTATCATGCTTCTAAATTCACATGTATACATCAACAAGTTCATCTAAATTTACATGTAACACATATCCGAATTTGCATACAGCCTATTAGCATGTAATCTATGTCTCAATTTTCATACATAAAGATTAACATATGACAAGCATACAAGTTAATAAACACATTATACTCATACATGTGGGGAATACAGATGAACGACACCTACACAATCTTGCATAATGCATAGAAATAATCAGGTTTATCATACGAAGGAATAGCTACTAGGGACAATTATGTACGAAATCTGATGAAAATAACTCAGTTTAGTGGGTGCGCGTTCGCGTAGCGTTTGAGAACGCGTTCGAACGGTAAACAGAAGGTTCGTGTTCGTATAGCGTTCGAGAACGCGTTCGAACGGAGCCAGACCTGATGCATGAAACACTAAGAAGATGCGTGCGCATTCGCGTAGCATTTGATAACGCGTTCGAACGGTAAACAGAAGGTTCGTGTTCGTATAGCATTCGAGAATGCGTTCGAACGGAGCCAGACCTGATGCATGAAACACTAAGAAGATGCGTGAGCGTTCACGTAGCTTTCGAGAACGCGTTCGAATGGTAAACAGAAGGTTCGCGTTCGTGTGGCGTTCGAGAACGCGTTCGAACGGAACCAGACCTGATGCATGCAACACATTCATAGACAAACAAATCCACAATGTGGGACCTCACGTATCCGATTGAACTCATCTCACATCCAATCGAATATACACCAACCGGCGCGGCAAAGCATCGTGGTAAAGGATTTTAACCCCTCCAAATAGGGGACCTTTAATCCGACTTACTAAGCCCATGCACTCGATCGTATCATGCATACAAAGAATAAAGACAATAATATCAAACTTAGTATGCCCGATTGAACATATCTTGCATTCAACCGAACACACATCAACCGGCGCTGCAAAGCATCGTGGTAAAGGATTTTAACCCCTCCAAATAGGGGACCTTTAATTCGACTTACTAAGCCCATGCGCTCGATTGTATCATACATACAAAAATAAAGGCAATCACATCAAACTTAGTATGCCCGATTGAACATATCTTGCATTCAACCGAACACACATCAACCGGCGCGCAAATCATCGTGGTAAAGGATTTTAACCCATCCAAATAGGGGACCTTTAATCCGACTTACTAAGCCCATGCGCTCGATTGTATCATACATATAAAAGTAACATGTAGAATTCAAATAACGAAAAGTAAATAAACCGAAGCAACATAAAACAAAAGAGGGCGCCGTTTACTCAAGCGGTACGTGGAGTTGTATCCCGAGTACAGATCATACTACCGTCCATTCAGAATCGGCTATGAAATTTATGTCCGGGTTTCCATCCGATATACCGTGAGAGTTGACACATCTTTTATTTTATTCCAAGTCCACAACATACAATTTTTCATGATTCATACATATTTATCTACTCAAGGGCCACAACATGCATTTTGTCATAACAATCATGCAAACAATACTCAATGAATAATAAAAAAAAACAGAAAACGAGTGTGGAAAATACCCTCAGGTCTAACCTTTTTGCTGACTTTCGGACTCACGTTTCACAGAGATCGGAAGGGTAAAGCTCCTCTGCTTCTCCGGTTCACTGGTTTAGCGTCTTGTCTTGTTGTTTTGCTGCTTTGCTTGCTGTTTGGCCTCCATTTTGCTTCTGTTTCCTCTATATTTTCCACTCACTGTTCAGGTCACTGTTTTGGCGTGCATGGCTGCTGTTTTTAGGGGGTTTTGGTGCAGTTTTGTGTGGTTATTTCAAGGATTATAAGTCCAGTTTTTATGTTACTGCAGTTCGGTTTTTGGTTGTAATTTTCGGTGGTGGAAGGGGGCTGTTATGTGTTTTTTTAGGGCTGCTGTATGCGTGTTTTAGGGCTGCTGTATGGGCTGTTTTTCGGTGATACAAGGTTGCTAAATGGAGGTATGATTTTCGGTGATTAGGGGAAAGAGATGAAGAGCATTTTTGTGTTATTTCTTTGTAGTATGCGTGTACTTCTAGGGTTTCTTGCTTTGATTTTCATGTAAGTTGTGTGTATGAGCTAGGGGAATCATGTCTTGGTTATGGGTTGTTTATATAGAGAATGGCTAGAGCTTCACCTTGTCTCACAAGGAAGGGATTTGATCTTGTGTTGAGCAAGGAAAGTCAAAGATTGAGGGGGGACAAATTTGGTTTAGATTAGGAATACAATATCTTTAATTTGTTATAATTGATTTTAATTAGGCATGACATCTTTTTAATTTAGTTTGTGATTTTGTTTAGTTAGGAAGTTAATATATTTGATTTGTCTTAATTAGGTATGATTATATTTTATGTTTTATTAATTGGTAATGGTTTAATTATTTTATTTAATTCAATTACATTATCTAATTAATATTTAATTTAATTTCCCATGTGTTTTAAATGTGTTTTATTAATTGGGATGTGTTTTATGGGCTTTGGTGGGCTAATTGGGCTGAGGTGTGAGGCTAGCAGCAAAACCAGAAATATCGACGCCGTTCGAACGCCCATTCGAACGCTACACGAACGCCCGCAATGTACCTGACATTCGAACGAATTAACGAACGCAAGCACTAACGAAGACAATGAACTTGCGAAATGAATCTGATGACGTACTTATTCTGAATTTCCCCATCCGACCTCCGTTTCCCGTAATATCCTTAGCTAAAAAGGTAGTGCCTCCAACTGAGACTCATCATCGGGTTTCATATGCGAAAATGCAATGCCTACAATAGTTGATAAACTCCAGAATCTCATCATCTAGTTCTCTGTCAGTCATGTTGGTGATGCATGCTTCAATTTTGTCAGTGGAAAGTTGCATTGCATATGTGTTATGGATGATACTATCTATTACATCAAGTCTGAAACATTCCTCCTCATTTTCGTCATTCGAGAATTTTATGGCTTTGAAAACATTGAATATTACTTCTTGGTCATGTACCCTCATGGTTAGTTCAACTTTTTATACATCAACGACCGTTAGACATGTAGCCAAGAATGGTCTCCCGAGGATGATGGGTACATCTTTGTCTTCCTCCATGTCAAGGACAATGAAATCTGCTGTGAAAATGAATTTGTCGACTTTGATCAACACATATTCCACTACCCCTCTCGAAAATGTGAGTGATCTGTCAGCAAGTTGAAGAGTTACTGATGTGGGCTTTACTTCTCTAAGATGCAGTTTCCTGTAAATAAACAAAGGCATCAAGTTAATACTAGCAGCTAAATCACACAAAGCCTTACCGAAGTATTGTTCTCCTATGGTACAAGAGATGGTGAAACTGTCAGGATCCTTCAACTTTGGGGGGAGCTTCCTCTGAATGATGACGCTGCATTCTTTTGTCAATGCTACAGTCTCGTAATATCCCAATCTTCGCTTTCTTGATAAAATATCTTTCATGAATTTGACATAACTGGACATCTTCTCCAACGTTTCTGCAAATGGAATATTGATATGCAGCCTTTTGAAAATCTCCAGGAATCGAGCAAATTGCTTATCCAGTATGTGATTCTGGAGACGCTGTGGAAAAGGTGGAGGTTGAGTAAATCTTTCTCGATCATTTTCTTTTGCCTCTTCCCCTCCATCTGTGGATCTTCTTCGCTGCTTTCTTTTGGAACTTCCTCAGTAGATGCCTTGACTCCAACATCTTTGTTGATTTCAGTGTCATTTTTCAAAGTGATGGCTTATAATTGCTCCTCCATCTGTTCCTTGGATTTGGTTCTATGTTGCTAGGAAGGGTATTTTACGTTCTGTAACTCTGAGCATTGGCCAGTTGTCCCATTTGATTTTCCAGTGTCTTCAAAGATGCTGCTTGATTTTGAACTACAACTGCTAAAGTGTCATATTTTGCTTCTTACTTTTTCATCTGGGCAAACACTTCTTCTATTCCTGGTTCTTTTTCATACTTTGGCCTTTATTCTGCTGTTGGAATCCGTATGGTGGATTGTTACTTTGCCCTGAAGTGTTGCTCCATATGAAATTGGGATGATTCCTCTAATATGGGTTGTAGGTGTTGGAATTTGGATTGTTTCCCTGTCTGTTGAAATTGCTGACATAGTTCACAGTCTCATCATGTGGGTTGTAAGATTCTGCCTCTGGTGCTCCTCCATATGATGAACTTGTGGATCCAGCATTAACTTACATGCTAAGATTTTCTAGACATTTTCATATTTGATCCAGCTTGGCTTTCACAGCTGAGTTGGTTCATACTTCGTGAATTCCTGCTATTCGATGGATCATGTTCATTTCCGTTGGCCACAAGGAATTATTGTTGACTATTTCTTCAATTAAGTCCCAGCCTAATCTTCTCCTTTTGCCATTAATGCTCCTCCAACAGCAGCATCTATTGTGGTTCTCATTAGTTCAGAAAGTCCATTGTAGAAGGTTTGGACTTGAATCCACTTTGCAATCTCATGGTGAGGACATTTTTAGAGCAATTCTTTGTATCTTTCCTATGCTTCGCAAATGGATTCTGAATCATGTTGCAAAAATGATATGATGTCATTTCTCAGCTTTGCTGTTCTAGCTGGTGGAAAGTATTTTGCAAGGAATTTGTTGGCAAGAGTGTTCCAGGTTGTGATGGGACCTGCTGGTAGTGAATGAAGCCAAGCCTTAGCTATGTCTTTTAAGGAATATGAGAACACACACAGACGTATTGCTTCTTCTGCCGCTCGGTTGTAATTGAATATGGCATAAACTTCTAGGAAGTTGCTGATGTGGGCATTAGGATCTTCAGTTGCACTTCCTCCAAATTGAACTGATTGTTGTATCATCTGAATGGATATTTTGATGTCACTCGTATTTGCAGATAAGGGAGGAAGTACAATACATGATATGAAGCCGTCAACCACCGAAATTGTTCTATCTCGAATGGGATTTAGTAGTGCAACTTCCAAAGATTCAGGTTCTTAATTGTTCATGTTGATCAGTGTTTCTTGATCTTCTCGCATTTCCCTTCTCAATTGTCTGATAGTTCTTTCAATTTCTGGGTCAAGCAGACAGATTTCGAAGCTTCTGTTTCTTCTCATGTAGTGTCTGAGAACCTGAAACACAAGAAAACAAAAATAAATGTAAAAATAAATTAGATACAAGTAAAGTATCTAACCTCAAAATTAATAGTAAAAGATAAATAAGTCTCCGGCAACGACGCCAAAAACTTGATCGGTGAAATCACTCACGTTACGAAAGCACACGTATCATTCAAGTAGTATAAAATGTATCGATCCGACGGTGACTTAATACCTATGCTATTAATTTATGAAGCTAAATTTCTACACGTATCTAATTGATTTGATTGTTGGTTGGATGATTGTTGTTTGGTTGGTGATTTTAACTAAAGACAAGTAATTTAAACAGTGGGAAAGTAAATTCTAAAAAAAAAATCAATATTATGAAACTATCTAGGGTTGTGATGACTTCCAATATTCTTCTAAAGATGAAGTGATAATCTTATGTTTGTGCAATATATCGGTTTATTAACCTGGAACACGAAAATATACAAAAGCCTCTGTCGATGGTCAGATGCAAACACCCAAAGTAACGCAATTAACTATATGTCTATGTTAACCAAGTTACCCGAATTCATTAAGTTCAAGTTCCAATTATGGCTACCCACGCCCGACAGGTATATGTCTATCCTGGAAGGAAATCTTTGAGATGAATGTGAGATCGTGAGTTATTGAGTTTAAGACTGAAACCTAAAATCTCTTTGTCAAGTTCATTTTAAGTTTACCAAATCAATCTTATTAGTGGCCAGTTAATAAGAAGCATTAAGATTAAGACTCAATAAATAAACCTACACGTCACACAAGACACAAAATAACCAACTTATAAATCTATGGTATTGGAATTCATCACAACCCTAGTTAATGTATTTAGTTACGACACATATCTAGGACTACTAAAGACATAAATAAATAAAACATCATGCAACTAATTGAAAACTAAAAAGTAAAAATTACAACAATGAAATAAAATGCTGGGGTTTGGGGATCCACTTTTATTATTTCAAATCTAGAAATCTCTCTTATTATAATATATAAATTTGCATTACATTACCAACCGACCATATAGGCGGTATCCTGATTAAGTAAGATTTTGATTAATTCCAACCGACCATAAAGACGGTATCCAATTAAGTCAGGTTAAAATTAATTTAATTAAGTCCAATCGACCATAAAGGCGGTACCCAATTAAGTCGGGTTTTAAGATAATTTATATATTATAAAATACGAGAGATTAATCTAAATTATAATAATAAAAGTTTCGCCTTCACCCCAGCAGAAAGAAGTTACCTACTCATGCTTTTAAGTAAAACAAAGAAAGATTTATTACTTAAAATTAAAATTAAATACAAGAAAACTGAAATTAAACAAACAAGATACTCTATTCTTAGTATTCTAAGGAAATTCCCCAGAAGAAAGTATGAAGAAATTCAAATGAAATCAGCCTCTATTTATAGGCTCCAAAATCGGTTCGCGTCGCAACACATGCTACAGTATATGGATGCACGTGATAACCCGATGATGACGCGTGTCGGTAGCTAAATTATTGGCCTGGCGTCACGACGTGTGGGGTCTTGCACTTCGCGATGCGTGTACAATGAATTTCCCATTTTGCCATTTTTCATCCGTTTTTCGCCGTTTTAGCCCCGATTTGATTCCAGCGAATCCCGATATTTTATTTATCTACAAAATAACACAAAAAACATCAAAATATTCACAATACCTGAGAAACTATACAAAATATTAAGAAAAAATGGCGTTATATATTGATATATTTTTCACTTATCAACCGACCAGTACTAGAGCCTGAAATTACCTATAAGCACAGAACAAACAACCTCTATACCTAAGAGAGAGGTGAATTGAGTGATTGCCTGAATTTACGAAAACAAAAATTCTTGCCGATTTTGCGCTACTATGCTAGTAACTTTACCATTTATGCTTAATAATCAATATCAACAGTTAATACACCTAACAAATATTTTTCTCAATGACAAGCTGTACTAAATAGTATGATAATATAATGTAAAGTTTGGGATAAATTAAAGAGATTGGTGATGAGCATTAAAAAGTGTACACTTAAAAAAAGAGAAACGAATCATTTTACACTTATAATTTCATTAACCCCTTAATTTAGCACATTTGTTAAATAATAATTATAATTATATTTTATTTTGATTTTTATTTATTGTGTAGGCAAAACACTGCTTCGAAAGCTCAATAGGAAAAATGGATATGAGATCTAAATTCCAGGACCTAGAAAATCTAAAAAGAGCATGACAACTAGATTCAATTCAGACTTGAAAAATATTCACCATGTTAGATTTGCAACAAAAAGAGATTATGATGTATTTACTCATACATGTATTTTATTATTATTATTATTATATATTAAAATATTTTTTGGACGACCCACAAGGATTATATATATATATATATATATTATACTGGAGGTCCCGCCAAGATTATATATATATATATATTATATATATTAATTAAAAATAATAATTGCTTTCCACCGAAAGGTGGAAAGCAAGCACCTCATTTCTTCAGCATCATTCATAGGTTTCTCTCTGAAATTTTGTGAAGGGTTTCGGCTCTTGTGTGTTTTAGTTTTTAAGCTTTCTTGTAATTTCTTTTTCTTTCAGTAATAAAATTATGAGTGTCTTTATTCAAATCATGAGTAGCTAATTTCGTTCTGTTGGGGTAAAGAGTGAAGCTTTTTATATGAGAATATATATTAATTTCACTTATATTATAATATATGAATTGTAATCTAAAGAATATATTTAATTTAAATTTGGATTAATTATTGACAAACTTTATTACCGCCTATATGGCTTGTTTGATTTATTTGGCATCATTAAGTACGTAACTGAACTTGTTATAAACATATGTTATCACCGCCTTTATGGCTAGTTTTACATATTTTGACATAATTAACTCATGAAATAAATTAATTGGGTAATAATGATAATTTATATATTATAAAAAATAATATTTCTAAATTTGAAATATTAAAAGTGGATATCATTGCCCCAATATTTTATTTTATTATTGCAGTCCAATTTAAAAATTGTCAACTATTTCAAATAATTCAGTCTTTTTATTTTCACTCAAATTATTATTTTATTTTACTAAATCTATTCCATGTGGATTGACCTCGGACTTACTAGGTTAATTTATTACTTCAACACTCTTATACTTGGGAGTAAAGAACCACTTTGTGAGTGTGTCAATAGGGTTAAAGAAATTTACACCAGATTTATAGAGGTTCAGCCAACTTTTTGCCTACGTCCACTCCCCCAAGCCATGCTTGAAGATTTCCACTAAGTTGAATCCACAACTTACACCGAGGTTTCCGTGGCTCACTCGCAACCAAGAGTTTTGTCTCATAGGTTCACTCCAAACCCTTACACAAGTGTTTTCCAATAGCTCACTCATAAACTTTTACAATGAGTTTTGTCTATGGGCTTACTCACAACCTTTTACAATAATCACCATTTTGAGTATGCCCACTTATAAAGGGATTTCCCAACCATAAATGTATAAGAATAATAAAGTTCATAATACCACTTGGACACTCACAAAGATAATGAAGATTGAGGATTTGCGTTACTAACCCAAGTAATCTAAGCTCACTACAAAAGATATGATGGTGTAGTGTGTGAGCTTGATTATGAGAGTGTATGATAAAAAAGTTTTTGTTTACTCTCTATTTTTACTTTAGAAGAAATTGTTTGAAGGTTCAAGACGTTGGCAAAAATGAAATAGAGACTCAATTTAAAGAGAAAATGAAAGTAGTCCTTTATGTTTGCGCTGAGGCCGGTATGCCGGTATGTAGTTACCGGTATATCAGTTTGTCATTATAACGACTATAAAATATTATCGTTTAATACCGATAAGTGCAAACAAAATCGAATTATTGACCGGTATAGTGACCGGTATGGATCATGTCGGTTATCGAGAGCATGAAAAATACGAAGGTTGACCGGTATAAATATCGGTATGATCTTGACCGGTTCCAGTAACTATGCACACTCCACACTGACTGGTATGGGTGACTGGTATTGAGTAGCCCGGTTTCAGAGGCGATGCAAAACTGCTCGGAATAAAGCAAGGTCGACAATATGTCGGTGTGGGGGGGGGTATGCTGGTCTCAGTGCTAAAATGTAGGATTTGAATATTTAAGAACATTTTGCACATGACCCTAATATTGGGCCGGATGTGGGACCCCTAGGATCAGATTGATGCCCCACGCAGCGGAAGTGGGTCTAACCCATGTATATCAAGCATAGATGTATTTTTAAATAATTTAATTAAAAAACTATATTCTATTACAAGTGTATGAGAAAAAATTGGGACTGAATTGGAGTCCGGAAACTCAAAAATGAGTCAAAATAAATTTTAGCGTGCGACATGCACAGCACATACTGTAGCGCATAGTGCACGCACACTGTGCACACATTTAACATTTTTTTAATTATTTATATTTCATCAGCTCTTTGGACAGAGAGCTGACGAAATAGGGTTTTTAACCCAATTTATTGCCAATCTTCCCTAAACACTTTCAAACACCTAAAATATATTTTTAACAGCAAAACCAACATAAACACATGTTATATAACACAATCATATTTTTCAAAATATTAAATATTTTTACAAAAACATAAATTTATTTTAAATACGCACATGCATAAATTTTGAATCCAAAACACAAATCAAATTATAATTCCATAATAAAGTGACTCATAAATAATTTTAGGTCATTCAAAGGTGGTCAAATGATTTTAGAATGGTAGCCATAGCTCCAAGCTTTCATCTAGAGTTCCAAACTCTAATTTTATGTTTCATGTCCAACATGAATATATTTGACTCAATTACAAGCATATTATTTTTATGCTTCCAAAGCATCCATACACAAATTTATTAGCCTAATTTTAACTCCAAGCTATATTGTTATGTATCAAATACAAAAACATAGCTTATTAGATAATATCAAACTTACCTAGTAAGCTTGAACCAAATATCTAATATTCTCCTCATTGTTGAAAAATGTAGAGAATTTCAAAAGCTTTTCTAAACACTTCTTTAGGCTAATTTTTTTTCTTATGTTTTGCCTTAATGCTTGCTTACTTAAAAACTTGCTCAAGTTTGCATTTTATAGTGAAGCTTGTATAATTTTTAATTAATAAAAATTTTAATCAATTTTTAAGTGGGCTTAATCTAATTTGGTTAAATATACATAACTAGGTATGACTAATCACTTTTATCTGCCACTTTGATTTAATCCAATTAAATCTAAACAAAGTTTAACCAATTGATTAGTTTATTGTCTACCACTCTGATTTAATCAAATTAAATCAAGCCAAATATACCTATTATTACATATTTTATAATTAGCAAAATATCCTTCAATGGTAGACATACTTATGAAATTACAACAAAGTCATTGTGCGATTTTAGATTAATCTAATTAATCCAATTGAGTCAAGATAAATAATTAATATTATCCAATAAAACTTAATTATTTTAATTGATAATTATAATATCAAATATTATTTATTATCAAACATTATCGGCTATCCAATTTTCAACTAGTACACTTCATATTGTGGAACTCTCTAAGTCCATATACGTTTGTCATATAAATCTAGCTTATATATACGTAATTCGGACACTTCCAAATTCATAAAGAACACGAATGATCTTTCTGAACTATATAATTCGAGGTCATCACATATGTTTAACAATCTACCCATCGTAGGCTATCCGAGTTGTGCTTAGGAAACATAGATTATACTGTCAAGTTTCCGAAGTGCACATCTCTTATTGTCGACATGTCCACGATTCTTTACAACTAATCAGATAACTATTTCTGATATATGCGATCCACCCTAGGTGATCGACTTTGACCAAAGTCTTAAGAATTGTGACTTACTCACATGTATACATAAACCCCCTATGGTACACATACGGGCCGACAGATCATATATTGATACACACTTGATTAATGAGTGCATCGGTCCACACCCAACGAACATCTAATGGTCAGACCATGAAAGGTCTCTGACATATATGACATCAAAGTGTGGAGGATCATACACAAAATCAATATTATCCTATAGTCAAAGGATCACATATACAACTCAACTCGAGGAGATTTCTGTTGTCGGTGGTGTATACTTCCAACTATTAGGAATCACCTGTTAGTCATTTAGTATTCTCTCCAACGAATACCCACATGTCTATACGAGCTTCCCTTGCTCATGATACATCAGATTAAACCATTGGAACTCCAATTTCAATTTATGACATGTGCTAGTCTTCTAGGTTATAGGAATTCGACTGTATTTCAAAATTAATGACAAAGAATATTTACTTTTAAAATATTTTATAATAGTAATACTATCCCAATGTCGGACCACTTAGTGTCCAGTATTACTGCATGACTATTCTAAGGTCAATGTCATTCTCAATAAATTTATATATCAAACTTGTATGCATAATGACATTACCATTAACAAGGTTGAAATGAAAATATAGTTATTTTATTAATAAATAATAAAATATAAAATATTATTCGGATTTGAGCTTCAAGCACCAACTCTAACACCTAATGCATCTAAATGAATGTACTTATCTCCTATAAACTTAGAGACTTAAATTAACAACTCATTTTACAAAGAGAGCCCTAAGCTAAGAGTGCATAAGAGATTCTTCAATAGGTGCTAGTCTTATCAACCATTTGCTCTTCATCACCAATATGCTTCGACATCTTTTTGTAATGTCCATAAATGCGTGTCGAAGTATTCTAGTATTGCATCATCAAAATTCATTTTGCGACTATGTCGCTAACAAAGCCATGTGACGTATGCCCTAACTGGGAAGACGTGCTTCCAAAATGCTAATGATAGTGAAAATAAAGTAGTAGTTCACGTTGATCGTAGGCTTTGAAAGTCATTTTTAGGCCTGTACAATGGAAAAATAAAGTTATCGTAGGCTGTCATAGACCACCATAGGCTGTTGAAGTGTCAGACACGCAAGCTCATCTAATTGGCTAGAGTTGAGAGCAGCTCAGTAGAGTAACTGACACATTAATGGTGAAATGATGTGAGACTGTGGAATAGTCATTTTGGGAGGCTATATAAAGGGGTTGAAGACATTGAGACAATGGTTTGAAAAAAATACATTTCACAACTTGTAAATTGGGAGCTTGCGAGCTAGTGATAGAGAGAGAAAATATGTCAGTTACCCAACCAATTGTAAGAGTGATACCGGGCTTCTCAAGACCCGAGGTAGTTTTACTGTTGTATTCTAGCTTCCTATTTGTAGCTCGGGTAGGTCTTGACCCCAAGCCTTAATAAAAGTTGTTGGACAATTATGACCCATAGCGTCACTATTTGTACAGATCATGGTGTTGTTGTACAAATTAACTATGTGACAAAGGAGATTGCACTCTTATCATTTGTGATTAGATCACCTAGATATATAAATGATAAGAGGTCCCTATGATTTGTTCCTGGATTGAGAATGATATGAGACAGTATCAATCCACGAAGGATAAATCATTAAACATCCCTAGTCAGAGCATTATCGAGATTGGACATCGATGAATGCGTAAAAGACTAGTATTACACTTGTGCGCGTTGTGAGGGCACAACGACATAGTTCTCATATATTTGGGTATAGGATACTCATGCAAGTGTAATAGGAGGTTGTGTTTCACACCGATGGTACGGGAAACAGCTTCGCTCTGGATAAGACCCCCTCAGAATTCCATTGGTAGTATGACTATGTGTCTATGGAAGTCCGAAATCAGGGTAAGTGTATTTGGTCTTAACCTGAGATTTGCACCGCTAATACTTGCGACAATCAATATACTTTGGTTGCGGTCGTCCAGGGCTTTAACCGGTTCTGTGTACGCCAATGCTGGGTATATTGAGAATCGTAGTGTATTGGGTGTGATGTCAAGATGGAAGTGTCACTCTAGTCTTATGGAGTTGATGATCGCGCAGGGATATAAAACTGGTTCTCTAAATAAGGTTGCAACCGTTGGGATAATATGACTTGGTCATGATTATCCGATATTAAAGAGACTAGTTGCTCGTAATCCGATATATGCTTCGTACGGGGCAGACACTGCACCAGCCCCAGGCCTCGCATGTGATCATCTGATGCTGGACAGAAATACGCAATACTACGTATACTACGTCTGATACAGATCCTTTATTCATGTAAGGATATTTCCGGAGAATTGGGTAGGCATGTCGCTTTGCTAGAGGCCAACCTTGTCTTGTAAATCGGTATAAACGTAGTACGAGGTACTTACATGTTCGGATAGTCCGACGACCGATTTTACTGCCAACATATCCGGGGATCTCATGGGTCGCTTCCCAAAGATTCACCGATGACGTATGACTCGCGCTCTAAATTAATTTGGGATTAATTAGAAGAGAGAGAAAATTAATCTGGGATTAATTGCAGAGATATTTTATCTGGGATAAAATATCATTTAAAAGAGAGATAACGATTAATTTGAAATTAATCGATTAATTAATATATTTGATATATTAAACGAAATTGGATTTCGACGCAGAATTAAAATTAGATTTTAATTCGGGCGAACGAGTTAATTTAAAATTAATTTGTTAGCGACGTGAATAGTGACTTCGCTAGGCGTAATCATTTAATTACGACGCAACAGAAAATTCGTTAATTTGGAATTAGCGAACCCGAGCCCGAGATTATTTGCGAGCGCATTCGTATTTCGAATTCGAGTGCGGCACGTCAAATCAAGCGTCAAATCGCTAGTCGCATCAAGCGTCAAATCACAAGTCATTTTGAGTGATGTGACTTGACAACTTGATGGATTGAGTGATGTGAGTGGTTGGGGCTTTAATGGTTTGACTTTTAAAAGCCAAATTCAAGTGAAATTCATTTGAAATTCAAATGTGTGTATATAATACACAAATTTGGAAACCAACCACAACATTCTCTCTTCCTCTCATCTCTCTCATTCTCACGCCCTTGGGGCCAAAAACACTTACTGGTTTTCCACAAAACCGTGAGCAGTAGGGAAGCTTGGAGTGTGATTTTGTGGCAAAATCACAAGTGCTAGCACACTTACGAGACATGCGAAGGTGATAGGGAAGTCCACCCATGAGCCGGGAATCGTTTCGCAAAGCTTGGAGCTTGAAGATGACCTCCTAAAGCCGAAACAGTGAGTTGTGAAACTGCCCACTGCCGAGCAGTCCAAGGAGCAGAAAATCAGATTTTTTTCGCCTCCGCGTCGCTCAACCGATCGATGTAAGTAGTCCACAACTTCGTCAATGTTATTCACACATGTTCATGCTTGATTTATGATCATTGGGACCCTTAGAATCTCCAACAATGGTATCAAGAGCATGGTTAAAAGCATGAAAAAGTTTAGGGTTAAAATTTGGGTAAATTTATTTTGAGCATGTTTAAATGAAATTGGATGATTTTGTATGCTTGAATGTGTTTTAATTGATGATTGATTGGATCAATTTGATTAAAAATTGTTTGGAACAAATTTGCCCAATTATCTTGGCTTGGGCGAATGGAGTGATGCCCTAATTCTTGGTGATTTTGATATTTTGATTCATTGGATGAGTTGGAATCATTTGGGATGTTGATTTATTGTCGATTGTGGAATTAATTGGATTGAATTCGAATCGGACAAAAAATTCCCCAAATTGTCGAGAATAGTATAGCATGAATGGGTTTGATTTTGATTAATTTGTGTTGGACACTAATTGATGTAGATGAGCATGATTAATTAGCCTAATTTGTGTTTTGGAAATAATGATTTGGGTGATTAATTATGTTAATGCTCTTTGATTAATTAAATTGTAAAATTTGATTTTAGTAATTTAGTTAATTGGGCCTTAAATTGGATTTGGGCTTGAAATGTTGTTATTGGGCTTGTTGGGCTTTGTTGTACAAAGTTGGGTTTAGGCAAAATTGGTTGGATCCAATTGGGCCCAAAACCGCATCCATAAAGCCCAAATGCGACTTAATGGACCTTTAAAGTTTAATTGGGCCTAATGGGCCAAGATTGATTTCTAGGCTTATGGGGTAACTGCCGGATTGGATTTTGGTTATTCGGTTTGACCCGAGTTGACCAAAAGTCCACGCCTCAAGAAATTAATTAAAAGCCCATTGGACTTTAATTAAATTAATATTGGATATTAATCGGGCTTTGAGACCCGTAACAATTAAATTTGGAATTTAAGTCGTAAAAGGTTTATTAATAAAGTGTGATATTTAATTTGGAATTAAATAGCGAATTAGAATTAAATACAAATTGAATTGGATTTAATTGTGTAGTTTAATTTAATTCGAGAATTCGTACTTTGAGTACTTATTCGCAAAAACGAGTTTGACTCGAGCAAAATCAAATCGTTGTTTGAACATTGGATGGTCACTAATTATCAGATTAATTAATTTGATTAGATTGATTGATAACATGCTTGTGTGAATACGTGGTTGCGATGCATGAATAATGTATATCAGATGGATATTAGATGGGTGGGGTAATTTTAGAAATTGTTGTAAAAAATTTGATTTATTAAATTGGACCTGCGTGTCCAGCCTTATTACCTCCTTATTCTTTGTATTCTCTCTCACCTATTCCCCTCAATGTAAATGAGGTTTCTTTAGAAGTGTAGTGTAACGGGTAGAAGAAATATTTGTGCTAGCGGGAGAGAGAAAGTGAGAGATTTGATCTAGGATCAATGTGTAAAGTATCCATCAGCATATCATTATTATTTTATTATACGCGCTTTATTATGTGTTTAGAATGCATGTTTAAGGGTGTATGATGAGACCTTAACGAAGATAATAAATTGGTTGCCAATTTGCACACGAAAAACCCTCGCTAAATATTAAGCGTCTTTCCTTCCATTGAGTGATTCTCACTCAAGATCCGAGACTGGCATTGGCTTGTTGGCCAAAGTCAAGGCCTTTGTCCGTCGAGGATGTGTTTGAATCACGAGAGCTTTGTTCCATGTCAGTGTCTTGTCCAAGTTGTGGTTTGTTGGCCAAAGTCAAGACCACTTCTTGTCCATCGACATTGATTACGAAGCTTTCCATGGTCAATGGGTCGCGCTTAACTGGGATCACTAAGTTTGTTGTGCCAAAGCCAATGCTTAGTTGGTTCAGAGGAAAAAGGTTAGGTAATACATTGGATGTATTGGCATATATAAGATATATGTTTCGGACTTGATATCCCCATACCGGATCTAGGAATTGGATTGGATCCAATCGATCTTAGAGATCTACCTAGTTAATTATCATACAATTTGTTGGCCAAGTCAAGATTGTGTGATATTTAACGCGATCCTAGCCTACTAGGAAACGCGGTTTCCCGAGTACTCGACAGAGGGTTAGAGGCTCGCCGAAAAATAGTGGGAGGCAAGAATTGAATTTGCAATATTCGTTTAATTACTTGCCAAACGCGCTCAAACAAATATCAATTCGTCAAATAAATTAAATGTTAGTTGGACTAATATTTAAATGTTGTTTTAATAAATAGTTGGACTATATTCAAACTATTCATTTATAGTTGATTTTATAATTGGATTATAGAAATCAATATAATTGATTTTAATCTATTAAATTATAGTTGATTAAACAGTTGGACTATTGTAATCATTATAATAAATAGTACCTAAATCGTTGATTAAATAGTTGGACTATTAGAATCAAGATATAAATTGAAAGATTGACGTTTAATACATAATCCTAGGGAATATATGTATAAATGGTTTAATTTTCAAATTTGGAATAATTTCAGGATGGTCCTGGAAAAATAATAAGTTATTTTATTTGATAAAATAATATATTAGGCCTAAGCCCGGACTTAAGTAAACAGTAAAGCATAATCTTTGGAAGATTATGTGATGATAACTTTAGTGCTTAATCCATTATACTTACCGCAGTAGACTCCTTAATTTCTGAATCAGAACTAAGGATTAGATCCTTAAAGTATGATAAAGAAATTGAAGGATCTTCAAAGATCTATTTTAGATTTTAGAAGTACTAAATTGCAATAAAAACTCTTAGAAGGTTAATGACTATTCTCAAGGAGATAAAGTCAAAATTTGCAATTAGGCAAGTAGCGCAAGGCGCACCTTATTTCGATATTCTAGAAACCCGAGGCTTGGCCAAAGGCTTCTGGAATGTTGAAAAGGGCAAAGGAAATATCATTATAATCTTCTAGAAGATAAATGACATATCCCAAAATGTCTGCTAAATGTAGCAAACGGGATCGCGGAAGCGTGACTGCCATTTGGACAAAACAGACATGAAGGAATTGAAGACGAGCAAGGCTCTGACTTCAAATATTGTTGTCATAATTATGTTCACTACTAGTATTAAATTGGATTTTAAATACTTAGTGTGGTACATAAATATATATTGATGTTCAGAATTTGTTTTGAACAAGATACTAACATCAATCGAGATTAATCTGCGAATTGGAAACGGGACAAAAGTCATTGTTTTAACCGTAGATACCTAAGTTTAGGAACTACCCTTCGGGTGTGTACCTAAGTTAGGAAACTGTTATAATGTAACTAGTTTGACTAGATACATTATCTCTATATCAGTGTTTAACCCGCTGCGGGTGAACTTTTATATTCTAGAACACTAAAGTGTTTTATTATATAAAGATGATATTGAGATAAACACATTAGATGTGAATAACAGAATTTATATTTTGAATATAAATATATCTCAAATATATAACATGACAAACAAATAGCTCCAACTGATTTGATCAGGTGAAACTAATTGTGGCATTGTTGTCTGGGACACAATCAAACAAGAATCGTATATCCGTACTTTTGAAGAGTGAGTACTAGGACTAATTTGATCCCAATCAAATAAAGTCTATGAATCTAGTTTATTGGGCAAAATGCCTAAAACACTATTTACTTGGTAAGAGTGCAAATGCCACCGACCTGTTAGCCCTAGTTCATAGTGAAGCAAGTGGGCCTATGTCTAGCTAGGCTAGAGGTGGATATGAATATTTCGTGACCTATACGGATGTGGCATCGCGTTATGGTTATGTGTTTATTTTGAAGAACACAAATCAGAAACTTTTAAGTTTCGACACGAAATAGACAACAGATCGGCTATAGTATTATACCGTCACGGTAAGACCGTAATGGAAAATACTTAAGCAATAAGTTTCTTATAACTGAAGAGTATAGTATTCTTTCAATGAGGACTCCTCCGGAACAACGTCTAGTGACGGTGTGTCCGAACATGATAAACCGAATTATGTTAGACATGATTAAGGTTAATCATGAGTCGCTCTGAGCTACCATTTCCTTCAATGGATAAACATTAACAGTGCAGAACTTATTTAGAATAAGGTTCCATTAAAATCTGTTAGACAGAGTTCATATTAGATATGAACAGGAAAGAAATCGAGTTTCTCATTACTGATAATTTGGGATGCTAGGCATATGTTTGGATGATACCAAACTAAAACCCAAACTGGATAAGTGCCAATTGTAGGTTATCCTAGGGATACCATAAGTATAGTACTTATACAACTCACAAGAGAACAATTAGATTGTTGCTCGCCATGTGGTTTTTCTTAAGAGGAATACCGATATGCAGTGATAAGTGGGAGGATAGTATAACTCGATGAAAATCGGAGTAATACTATTCCAGGCATCGAATCCTAATGGAACACAAATAGTTCATCAAAGATGAAACTATTACCATTAATCTTCGAATACACAAGAACCGCGTATGTCGGAGAGAGTCAGAAAACAACCTGGGGTATGGGTTTCTGATCTCACCTTATAAAGATGTTAATCTTTTGAGGTATACCAACTGACTACGTACGAGGAAGTGATACAATGTATCGACTCCCTATTATGATAAAGTGTCATAAGTCCGAAATGGATTCCATGTATATCAACAAGTTTGGATACTAGTTGATGTACCGCAAGGCATTGTGCCTATTGGTACTTTATAAGTCTTCAAGGAAGACATACATGAATGGCAACATACCAACGTACTAAGCTAGGCTTGTAGCGGAAATGTATCGTTATCAACATTGTGTCGATTACAATTCAACCTTTTACCTGTTGCCACGGTAAATCCATTTGGATGATGCTTGCTTAAGCTGCGTGTTTCATTTATGAAATATGCCAGCTTTATGGGAAAATCACTTTCCTGAAAAGGAAACCTTTTGGAGGATGTTTACAACATCCTGTCGGTTTTGTCGTACCATAACAAGCAAACAAGGTTTGCAGGTTATTCGATCCATGTTTGGATTAAAGAAAGCATTAGATTCTTGGAATTATCGTTTTGGTGTAATCATAATGGTTTATGATTTAATTCAAAATGAAAATGATTCTTGTGTATATAAGGAGGTTAGTGGGAGTGCACTGACAATAACTGTTCTATACAATAATGATAATATGTCATTTCTTGGAAATGATATTCCCATAATATAATCGGTGAAAGCTTGGCTTTCGAGAAAATTCTCCGTGGAATTCTTGGGAGAAACAACCTTTATTCAAGGAATAAAGATCTTCTGGGAAAGATTTAAAGTTGATGAAACTCTCCGAGAAATCGTACATTGAAAAATGTACGTGACCTGGTGTCTCATACGCTTTGAGCATATGGATTCACAAACAGGCCAATCCAAGTGATAGTCACTGGATTGAAGTTAAGAACATCCGTTAGTATCTTAGAGATCTAAGGATGCTGTCTTAATCTATGGAGAAGGAGAACTTGAAGTGACTGGGATCACTGTAGCAAGTTTCCTAAACCGAAAAAGACGACTAAAAGTCGCAAACGGTACTGTAAAGTTTGAATAACGGTACAGTGAGCTGGAAATCTTCCAAGCAAGATACTGTTACCGAATAAACAACAAATGCGGGTTATTGCTGCAGCTGAGGCAGCAATAGAAGCCTTCTGGGTCGATAATAAATCTAATTAGATTAGATATAATTCTGTTAGTAGCTGAGCTAGGCTTGAGCACAGGCTAAAGAATTAATGGTCTCATCAACGATCCAGATACATACTTCGACTATTCATCTGATTCGTTAGGATCATACATCGTGGTGATGTGATGATCATATAAATCGCATCAGACGATAATCATGCAAATCCGCTGACGAAAGTTTTTCTCAGCAGTTTGAGCCAACCGTACATAGTTCGGGTGTAAGACACTCGAGTGATTGGCTATAGGCCAAGTGGGAGATTTTTGGACAATTATGACCCATAGCGTCACTATTTGTACAGATCATGGTGTTGTTGTACAATTAACTATGTGACAAAGGAGATTGCACTCTTATCATTTGTGATTAGATCACATAGATATATAAATGATAGGAGGTCCCTGTGATTTGTTCCTGGATTGAGAATGATATGAGACAGTATCAATCCACGAAGGATAAATCACTAAACATCCCTAGTCAGAGAATTATCGAGATTGGACATCGATGAATGCGTAAGAGACTAGTATTACACTTGTGCACATTGTGAGGGCACAACTGCATAGTTCTTATATATTTGGGTATAGGATACTCATGCAAGTGTAATAGGAGATTGTGTTTCTCCGATGGTACGGGAAACAGCTTCGCTCTGGATAAGACCCCCTCCGAATTCCATTGGTAGTATGACTATGTGTCTATGGAAGTCCGAAATCAGGGTAGGTGTATTTGGTCTTAACCTGAGATTTGCACCGCTAATACTTGCGACAATCAATATACTTTGGTTGCGGTCGTCTAGGGCTTTAACCGGTTCTGTGTACGCCAATGCTGGGTATATTGAGAATCGTAGTGTGTTGGGTGTGATGTCAAGATGGAAGTGTCACTCCAGTCATATGGAGTTGATGATCGCGCAGGGATACAGAACTGGTTCTCTAAATAAGGTTGCAACTCGGGATAATATGACTTGGTCATGATTATCCGATATTAAAGAGACTAGTTGCTCGTAATCCGATATATGCTTTGTACGGGGTAGACACTGCACCAGCCGCAGGCCTCGCATGTGATCATCTGATGCTGGATAGAAATACGCAATACTACGTATACTACGTTTGATACAGATCCTTTATTCCTGTAAGGATATTTCCGGAGAATTAGGTAGGCATGACGCTTTGCTAGAGACCAATCTTGTCTTGTAAATCGGTATAAACGTAGTACGAGGTACTTACATGTTCGGATAGTCCGACGACCGATTTTACTGCCAACATATCCGGGGATCTCATGGGTCGTTTCCCAAAGATTCACCGATGACGTATGACTCGCACTCTAAATTAATCTGGGATTATTAGAAGAGAGAGAAAATTAATCTGGGATTAATTGCGGAGATATTTTATCTGGGATAAAATATCATTAAAAGAGAGATAACGATTAATTTAGAATTAATCGATTACTTAATATATTTGATATATTAAACGAAATTGGATTTCGATGCAGAATTAAAATTAGATTTTAATTCGGCGAACGAGTTAATTTAGAATTAATTAGTTAGCGACGTGAATAGTGACTTCGCTGGGCGTAATCATTTAATTACGACGCAACGAAAAATTCATTAATTTGGAATTAGCGAACCCGAGCCCGAGATTATTTGCGAGCGCATTCGCATTTCGAATTCGAGTGCGGCACGTCAAATCAAGCGTCAAATCGCTAGTCGCATCAAGCGTCAAATCACAAGTCACTTTGAGTGATGTGACTTGACAACTTGATGGATTGAGTGATGTGAGTGGTTGGGGCTTTAATGGTTTGACTTTTAAAGCCAAATTCAAGTGAAATTCATTTGAAATTCAAATGTGTGTATAATAATACACAAATTTGGAAACCAACCACAACATTCTCTCTTCCTCTCATTTCTCTCATTCTCACGCCCTTGGGGCCAAAAACACTTACTGGTTTTCCACAAACCGTGAGCAGTAGGGAAGTTTGGAGTGTGATTTTGTGGCAAAATCACAAGTGCTAGCACACTTACGAGACATGCGAAGGTGATAAGGAAGTCCACCCATGAGCCGGGAATCGTTTCGCAAAGCTTGGAGCTTGGAAGATGACCTCCCAAAGCCGAAACAGTAAGCTGTGAAACTGCCCACTGCCGAGCAGTCCAAGGAGCAGAAAATCAGATTTTGTTCGCCTCCGCGTCGCTCAACCGATCGATGTAAGTATTCCGAAACTTCGTCGATGTTATTCACATATGTTCATGCTTGATTTATGATCATTGGGACCCTTAGAATCTCCAACAAAAGTATCTTTCTTTCTCCCGTGGAAGTGGGCATGAGCCATTCTCTGGCGAACTACGTAAATCTCTGTACTTATCTTGTTTGCCTTTTAAGTTTGTGAGGTTTCCCACTAACCAAAAAAATTCATTGTTCGAGGGGGTTTTTCTAAAGATGAAATCTTTATTTTTCCTTTCGATCCAAAAACAACTATAAACACTTTTTTTTAATAAAAGCAGAAACCTTAATTTAACATTGTAGTAAATAAAATTTATCGTTATTTGAAACTTTCTTAAGTAAGACTCCACAATTTTGCACAAAAATTGAGTTGTTTGGAGATTAAACTATGATTTACCATTGTTGCAAAAAAAGAAAAAAAAAGTCTCATTTTACAGTGATTCAAATTTGAAGGGTAGTTGTTGAAACACATTTGTCAAATAAATTTGTGGAAAAATAAGCGGTAAAACCAGCCATAAAGGCGGTAACAAAGTTTGTCAATAATTAGTCCAGATTTAAATTACTCTCTCATATAATATGGGGTAAAGTATTTGTTAAAGTTGGTGCTTGGACCGCAAATCCGAATAATATATTGTAAATTATATTTTATTAATTATTAATAAAATAACTATATTTTTTTCAAACCTTATTAATGGTAATGTCATTATGCATATTAGATTGATATATGAATATGCTAAGAATAAGATAGACCTTAAAATAGTCATGTAGTAATACTGAACAGTGGGTGGTCCGACATTGAGATAGTATTATTATTATAAACTATTCTTAAAGTAAATATTCCTAGTCGTTGGTTTTGGAATATGGTCGAATTCCTGTAACCTATGAGATTAGGACATATTGTATATTGGAATTGAAGTTCCAATGGTTTAACCCGATGTACCATGAGCTTGGGAAGCTCATATAGACATGTGGATATTCGTTGGAGCGATTACTGAATGACTCCCAAGTGATTCATAATAGTTGAAAGTATACACCACCGTTAATAGGAATCTCCTCGAGTCGAGTAGCATATGTGATCCTTTGACAATATGATATCATTGATTTTGTGTGTGATCCTCCACACTTTGATTCCATATATGTCAGAGACCTTTCATGGTCTGACCGCTAGATGTTCGGGTGTGGACTGATGCACTCGTTAATCAAGTGCGTATTAAGATATGATCCGTCGGCCTGTATGTGTACTATAAGGGATTTAGGTATCCATGTGAGTAAGTCATGATTTTTAAGACTTTGGACAAATTTGATCACCTAGAGTGGATTGCATATATCAAAAATGGTGTTTTGACTAGTTATAAATAATCGTGGACATGTCGACATGGGATGTGCGCCTCGAAAACTTGACGGTGTAATCTATGTTTCCTTAGCACAACTCGGATAGCCTATGACAGATGGATTATTAAACATATGTAATGACCTCGACTTGTATAGTTGAGAAAGATCATTTGTGTTCTTCGTGAATTCGGAGGTGGCCGAATTGCGTACATATAAGCTAGGCTTATATGACGAACGTGTCTGGACTTAGAGAGTCCCATAATATGAAGTGTACTCGTTGAGTATTTGGGCAGCCAATAATTTTTGATAATAAATAATATTTGATATTATAATTATCAACTAAAATAATTAAGTATTATTGGATAACATTAATTATTTACTTTGACCTAATTGAATTAATCAAAAAATCACACAAGGGCTTTGTTGTAATTTCATAAATATCTCTACCATTGGAGGATATTTTGGTAATTATAAATATGTAATAATAGGTGTATTTGGCTTCATTTAATTGGATTAAATCAAAATGGTATACATATAACTAATCCATTAATTAAACATTGTCTTGATTTAATTGGATTAAATCAAAGTAGTAGACAAATATGATTAATCACACCTAATTATACATAGTTGGACAAATTAGATTAAGCCCACATAAAAGTTGATTAGAACTTTATTAATTAAAAATTGCATAAGTTTTTCTATAAAAGGCGAGCTTGAGTAAGGTTTTAATCAAGTTTGAGAAAGCCAAAACAAGTAAGTATATGAAGTGTTTGGAAAAGCTTTGAAAGTTCTCTACAATATTTAATCAAGGAGAAATCCAGATTGGATCTTGAAATCAAGCTTGCTAATATTGGAATTAAGATTGGATCTTGGAGTCAAGCTTACCAACTTTGGAAGTTCTCCACAACATTTCAACAAGGAGAAGAAGATTGGATCTTGGAATCAAGCTTGATAGGTAAGTTTGATTTTCTCCAAAAGTTATGTTTTCATTAGTAAGTTATCGTTAGTGGGACATATAGTGCTGAATTATGTATTGGATACATAATAACATAGCTTGATATTGAAATTAGGCTAATTAATTATTTACAGATACTTTGGAAGTATAAACAATTTTTTCTTGTGATTGGGTCAAAATATTTATGTTGGACATAGACATAAAATTAGAGTTTAGAACTCTAGATAATAGATTAGAGTTATGGCTATCATTCTAGACTCACTTGACCACATTTGGGTGACCTATAATTGTTCTTGAGTAATTTCTTTGTGAGATTCTTTTTTGGTTTGTATTTTGATTCAAAGAAATGCATATATATATATATATATGTATATGTTTGTTGTAGAACATGTGTTGTGGTTGATTTTGAAATTAAAATTATTTTGGATGATTGTAAAAAGTGTTTATATATATATATATTTTAAAAATGCTCGGTATTAAAATACCGAGAGCGCTGCTCTGCAGTGCAATATGCTGTTGTCACTGTGCAGACAACATACTACTTGTGTAGTATGCTGCTCAAACAACATGCAACTCGGCCCGAGCGATCGTGCTCTCTTCGATTCTTTATCCCGATTTGGTTTTTCTGGACTCTGATTTATCCCCGTTTTTCCCTAAACACTTGTAATGGAATATGGTATTTCACTAAAATATTTAAAAATACACTCATGCTTGATATCCACGGGTTAAATCCACTTCTGCTGCACATGCACTGATTAGACCCTAGGGATCCCACAACTGCCCCAACAGTATTAACTGTGCCAACTAAGATTAGATTGTGTACATCGAATTAAGACACCCGCAAATATACGAGTAGATAAAATATTAGTCTTCAAATTACAATTCATATATTATAATATAAGTAATATTAATCTATATTCTCATATTAAGAGTTTCACCATTTACTCCAGTAGAATGGAATTAGATAGTCATGCTTTAAATAAAAACACACATAATTTTATTAGTAAAAGAAAAAAAATTACAACAAAACTTGAAAAATAAAACACATAAGACACTTCTTCTAAGTTCTTCAAGAGAGAAAATGAAAGAAGCATGAAGAAAATGAGAGGTGATCACCTCTATTTATAATAGAGGTGCTCATCCCTCATTTATTAATTACAACTTTCCACATCAAATACAAATAATAAATTTTTACTAATTTTTTTAATTTTATTTTATTTTTGTTGATCATTTTGTAAATATTTATCACAATCCACCTAAAGGCGGATTGCGACATTTCGACTTTTGTCTTTTTATCTTTTATTTTTTATTTTTTATTTTCTAATAATTAAAATTACATGCAACACACATTGGCTTTTTCATCAATTTCGACCTTGAAAACCTCATAACTATTAAATCTTGTAAAGAGAAATGATATGATACATGGAGTATCAAGAAAACAAGCCTCGAAGTATGGATCAAAGCATCCAAGGATGAAGCCTAATAATCCATTCAAGTTATTTGGCAATGAAGGGGTCGAAAATATACAAGCGAATGCCTCCTAGAGGGGGTTAATGTTAGTGTTTATTTTAGAGTGGGCCGACCGTTATGGGCCCTAGGTTTTAATATTGGTGTTTATTCTAGAGTGGGCCAAATGTTAGGGGCCCAAGATTTTATTTGTAATAAGGATTATTACCTAGGATTATTTCTGGTTTTTTTAACATATTACAATTAGGGTTTCCATTGTACTATTTAAACAAACTTTTCATTAATCAAATGAAGGAATGTTTTACCCTAAAAATTAATATTGCCGTTAGGCACATTGGTGGTGAGGCCGTGAATGGCTAACCATGGAATAGTGGATTCTCTTCAAAATTTATCAAAGGAGTTTGATGTCATTTGTGGCGTTTCAAGCAATTAGGGGTTCGTGAGGCTTTGTTCTTCACGGGTTTCTAATCTTCAAACCTTGTTGTGCTTTCCTGGGCGCTCATAACAATCTTTTGTGGGTTTCACGGGCTTTGTTCCCGTGGGGTTCACATGAGTTGCGTGGATAACAATCTTTTGTGGGTTTTCTTGGCTTTGTTCCAGGCAGGTTTTCATCAAGAAAAGTTGTAGATATGTGAGTCTTATTTCATCTAGAACTAGAATCGCCTCAATCCGATATCAGAGTAAAATATTATGGCCAAAATACGAAAATTACGCAAAGTTTGAATTTCCAAAATTGTACACTGTTAGATCGCTCTTTCAAGTTTCTGGCCTCCAAAATCCAAATGTCACGTCTATTTTTCTAGTTATGCATCCAAAGTATTATTTTACCTACATAAGAAATAAAAATATATAAAACATAAAATTAATTATTATTTCACAAATATGCTAAATTAAAGGGATTAATGAAACTATAAAGGTAAAATGATTAATTTTCCTTTTAAAAATATACATTTTTTAGTATTCATCATACCTCAAACTAGTTTATTACTAGTTCTGTAACATCTCCTTCTCGGAGATGCTATCGGCAAGAGATAGGTCACCTTATCACCCTTAACCTCTAACTAACTGATTGACTAACTGAACTCTACTACTTTCTTATTATTTGACAATCACAAATCACACACTTACACTAGAGGGCTACATGTCCAGCTTAAATTAATTAAACAATCTTTGTTCTTTACAACTCTGAACTTGCTATACTAAACTTGGTAACTTCGACTCTGACAACCTCAAGTAATGACTCTCAATACAATTTTACATAACTTTTAACCATTACAACATTGAGTGAACTATATACCTCAGACCTGACTGATGAGTGGACCAATAACCCTAGTAACTGCCATCCGTATCAATTCTCTCGGGCTCGTCCTTTGAGTAGACTTGCAAAACAGAAAACACTGGAGAATGAGGGGCTTAGATCGTTTGAACGACCTAGTGAATGGACATTTTAAAACGTGAATTAAAATATTTTATGAAAAATTTATTTTCTGAAATCGAAATCATCTCACTTTACAAGAAAAACTCATCTTTCTGAAAACTCTTTTGTTTGTCTGAAAATAAAACTCTTTCTGTAAAACTTTTCTGGAATTTTTTTTTTCTGTAAAACACTGAGATCTCTCGTAAAACTAATTATTTCTGAAACTATTTCATAAAATTGTTATTTCTGAAAATCTCATCTTGAAAACAACTGACGTATGAGGGCGTTACGTATCGCCGTCCCCCCACACGCCTAACTAGTGCCTTGAGGAGTTACGTATCGTTATCCCCCAAGTCACTGAACTAGAGACATGAGCGCTAATGAATGCTTCATCCTGCCCCTGAAAATAGGATCTAGGGGCATCCCGCAGTACCGTCTCCATATTCATGAAACTACATGTGCACATGTCTGTTGTTTCCGTCAATTTCATAATCTGTCAATTCCATAATCCGTCAATTCTAAAAATCTCTGAGATTAGGTTTTTCTCCCAATCTATAAAAAGTTAGAAAAGAAATTATCTCAAGATATCAAAAACACTATACTTTTCTCAATTGATGTAAAAATATTTTTAACTCATCAAATCATTCTGGCAACTTAGTGTCATTTCAAAGTATAACTTAAATATAAATAAATTTATTTATCTTCATAAAATCAATAAAATATTATGAAAATAAAGTATCTACTCACATATTTGGAAATTGACCAGTACTACTTCAAAGTGTCGAAGAAAATCACAGTTCATGCCGATAATCTATAATTGATAACTTTTATTAGAATATAAGTTGTGAAATATGCTTTCGATCAACAAATAAATTATGCAATGCTTGAATACTTGACTTCATTGAGTTACTAACTTATAAGCGTGGTCTACGAATTTTTCACGGGCTAAGGTTTGGAGTTACACAAGTACGGGAGCGAAAATTTAGATTCTATTAGTCGCTATGAATTCACTGCTCAATTCCTAATTTTGAAAATTCACTGTAACTAATTGGGAATGAATATGGGTCTGATATTTAATAGAATAGATCTTATTGTGTCTAGTTTATGTCAATTTTTATGGATCTCAATTCTAATTTCAAAAACTCAAGTTATAAACTGAAATTCAGGGGCTATTCAGAAAACAAAACTGGGTATATTGGTAGTAGGTCACTCAAATTCAAAAATTTAGTTCGGTCTCATCTTAAGGATAAAAGTTATGAAATTTGGATATGTTATTCTCTTATGTGTCTAGTTTATTTAGAATTTTACGGATCTTGATTTTGACTAAAGAACTCAACATATAAGTATATTATCACATACAGCTCAGGTCAAACAGAAACTGAAACATCTGCAGGGCATTCTTGTTTAAGAATTAGCCACAGTTCATCTTTCATCACAAAATTATGGTTTTGGATATGTTGAACCTTAATGTGTCTAGTTTACTTATAAATTTACGGTTCATCAATCGGACATCTAAAATTAAACTTATAGCAGATAGAACACAACCAGACCAGATTGCACAGTAATTACACTTACTGTCTAACTTACTAATTTCTTCACACTTCTAAGTATTTGGGATTTATCAAAGGCAAAGCGGAATAGCGCGGTTAAGGAGAAATCGTAACCTTAAAAGTATCCAATATGGATAATTTATTCATATTTCACCTAAAAATATTTATTCGATATCAAATAATGACATGAATAAGTTAGAAACACTACAAAACTTTTACGAAAACGTTTTTCCACAAAATGACATAAAATGTATTTTCATCTTAACCGACCAACCAACATACATGGGGCTTCCCAGTCAACCCCAATAGTATTTGGACAGTTCATGGGCGCGGACACTCGGTAAGCCCGAAACTCACCTGATAACGCCGTTTTCGCCGTTTTCTCATATTTCAACTCTGAAATAATTTTCGGCAACTGTTTCAATACCCAAAACACATCCAATACATTTATACAACATATTTTTCATCACCAAAATCACAGAAATTCCAGATCTGATTTGATAACCAAAATTAACATTTTTCATGCTTTAAATCCAATTTTCTCAACATTAATCATATTAATACTTGCACCAACCAAAGTCACCACAAATGAAGAACTTAAGAACAATTCTAGGAGTTACAAGAGTGGTCATAACACTCTAGAATGGCAACATGTCATCAATTGACATAATTGAACTAATATTACACTAATATTATTCAATCTAGTTTCACACATGCATCTAGCCTCCAAATCCATCCTCCAAATCAAAAACTCCCAAAATCTAAGAAAGGAAGAAACCCTAGAACTATTATAGATGCTCAATAACAAGAAATAAACTTTCTAAATTTCAGATAATTGAAGATTACCTCAAAATCTCATAATTTCCTTAAACTTTCTTATTGATTTCTTCACTTTCTCCCTTGATTCATCATGAAAATTTTGGGAGCTTTTCTTCATGAGAGGTTTCGGCCAAGGCTTCCATTCCAAGAGAAAAAAAAATTTTAACTTAAAAATAGGCCAAAACCGACTTTGGGGGCATTTTGGTATTTTGGTCAATTTAATCTAATTAAATAATAATAAGCTTTAAGTTAACAAATTGAATTTGTAAACTTTAAGCTTAATAGAATCATGCCACATGTAACCAATAATAATCAAACATATTGCATCACAATTATGTAATATTAATATAATTTAATTATCTAGATATTTAACATTTAAAAACCTAAATAATTAATTAATGCGATTATTATTATATATGTATTTTTATTTACATTAAATAACAAATACATATATTAATGGAATATGTCAAAGTCTCATTTGACAATTAATTAATATGTATCAAATCAAATCTTATATCAAATACAAATACACATTAATTATTAATTGACCAAAATCCCCTAATGCATGTATTTTCGTTTAACCAATTTAACAATTCGAATTAACTCATTTAATCCGGTGAAGTATTATGAATAATCTGTATTATTCATAATGTTTTGCCCAAGTGCTCAACGAGTACACTTCATATTGTGGGACTCACTAAGTTTAGGTTTATCCGTCAGAGAATCAAATTTCCTGTCCATAATTCACCCATTCGTAAATTATGATGACCACAGATAATCTCACTAAACTATGCAAGTGGAGGTCATTGCATACATATAATCCCTCCGTCACAGGCTATCAATATTATTTCTATGATATAGATAGGAACGTCAAATTCCTAAGGTATAATATAGTCAACTTTCAAATTTACGATCTCTAAATAACACTCAGAACTCTCTTCCGAAGTATAACACGATCATGAATTTACTAGATCGCAAACACGTTCAAGATACATATGCCATGTACACAGGATGATAGATTCTACTTGATACTCATAGGATATCATGAGCACCAGTAATATTATCAGTATATAAAAGAAAATGGTGTTACCATTAAATTAGTAATATTATGGAAAATAGTATTGTTCGTATTCATCAATCGGACATAAATACGATCCGGATTGGCACTCCGAGCACCAACCCTAACAATTTCTCCCACTTGCTCTAGTGCCAATCCACGGTATTATATATATATATATATATCTAAATATGTATTACATACATATGGTCCTCAAGAGATGACCTAACACTCAAGAGGTAGGCAATAACAAGTAAGCCTGCTGTAACATATTGAGTTTGTCCAACAAACCCAATCGTTTCCCTTTGCCAGCATCATTCATATATTGTATAACCTAAGTTATACATCAATATGACTCAGATGCGACATCAATATTGTGCTACAAGTACTGAGTTGTCTATGTATTTAGAGATCAAATCCAAATATTATGAGAAAACCGCAAGCACAACACTAATATCAAACTATCTTTGTAACATCCCTAATCCGGAAATGTTACCGGCAGGGAATATGCCATACTATTCCCCTAAGCCTCTTACTTATGTCTGTGAATAATACTGATACTCTTTTCAAATGCAATCCCTCATATGGGACCAATGCCCAAAACCATGACATAGTACAAAATAGTTTACATACGACTAAACGTACAAATATCAACTATCTCAAAAACTCTATATATGAATACTCATACACATCTTTAGTATACAACTGCCTGGATTGGACTTTACTTAATTCGACTGACTCAATCTCTGACTGGTGGACTCAGACCCTCTAGTGACTGTCATCAGTATCCATTCTCTCAAGCTCGTCCTCATGGAGTACCTGCAAAACAAAGAAACTGGAAGTGAGAGGTTAGACTGTTTATACGATTTAAGCGAGTGGACGATTTTAAAGTGAAAACTGAAATACTTTATGAAATCTCATTTTGGGCATTAAATCTGAACTTTTGTGAAAACTTTTATCTCAAAACAAATCTCTCTCTAGGAAACTTTTATAAAAAATCTTGGCTGAACGTTTCTTGTAAGACTGATGTTTCTTTTCTCTGAAAACTATTTCTGAAAGCTGAAACTGAAATTACTTCTGAAAACTGAGCTATGTATATCTGCTGAAAAACTTGAGGTATAGGGCGTTACGTATCGTCGTCCCCCCATATGCATAACTAGAGCCAGGAGTGCAAATCCATGAATTTGGAGGGTTACATATCGCCGTCCCCCAAAGCATGCCGCTCATGTCCCTGAAACTAGTGGTCTTGGGGCGTTACGTATCACCGTCCCCCAAGCCACTGAACTAGAATTGGGGGTGCAGATCTATGCTACCCTCCAAGCTCTGAAACTAGTAACTAGGGGCATCTGTCATCCTTAGTCCTGAACTAGGATGTAGGGACGTTACGTATCACCGTCCCCCCAGTCCTCTACATGTGCACATGTCATCTATCAATTCCATGTCTGTAATAAGTTATATACTGAGGTGGATTTTTCCCACATGCCTCGAAAACATAAAACTCATGCTTTGAAAGTATTTCTTTCTTAAACGTATCTTAAAACATAATCTTTCATGATACAACTGCAGTAAAAATCAGCTAACGCTGTAAAAGCGTGAAAATAACTCTGATATGAAAATACGAAATGAAAATCAAGTAAAAGGGAAAGTTTCCACTCACTTATTTCAGAATTTGGCTGGCACTAAATCCCCTCATCGAAGAAGATTGTGGTTCCTATGGATAATCTACGATCATAAAATTTATTAGTATATACGTTCTAAAATGAACCTCGGAACTTAGCTAAGTTTATTAATACATCAATATGTTTTTTCTACAAGGCTTATCGTGTTTGTATCTTGATGTAAGGTATGTATACGAACTAATACGAGACTTATAAGGCGGCCTCTAACATGCTAGGGTGGAACTGGGATGGTTCAAAACTGATTTTGGGAAATTCTGATCTTCACGTCGCAAGACATTGCACGTCGCGACGCGCTTGAATCCAGAAATGAATTGCCTGGGATTTCCAGTGCGCGTCGCAACGCAAGTTTCTTACGCGTCATGATGCATGAAAACCAGAAACAGATATACACAAATTTCCCAGAATGTGTCGCGACACGTGGTGATTTGCGTCGTGACACAAGGCCAAAATTCAAGCCTGAAATCAACTTCCTCAAGTCCTTATGCCCAAATACACTTTCATTCTTCCATATTTCAGCTTTTTCTCACCAATACCATAAACTTCCATGTAGAAACACACTAATATTACTACTCCTCAAACTAATTCAACTTTTTAATCTCATGATCTTCATAACTCAAATCTAGGTTACCAAGCCTTAATCCTTATTTAGTTCAACCAATGACAATGTCAAACATATTTCTATCATAAATATATAATCTCTATTATCTACATTCAAAATCTAAGATTTGGGTCAAAATAATCTTACCTTATTTCTTGTACTTTCCTCATCTTCCAAAATTCCCATGCTTGCTAAGTCTTTCCTCTATTTCTTCTTTTATTCTTCTTCTTCTTCTTCTTTTTCTTCTTCTTCTTTTTCTTCTTTTTCTTCTTCTCTCCTCCTTCTTCTTTTCTCATTCACGTCTTCTACTTTCTTTTTGTTCTCAATTTTTGAATTGGTGAATAGTGTTTCCTTTTATACTTGGCCATTAAAAAAATAAGAAAAGTGTAGAATTTTGAAGAAGCTTATTGAATTTAATAGAATGCCCTCGGGTACTATTCATCTACATTTTTGATATTTTTATCCAATTTCTGGTTCGAAGTTGGAAATATATTCAACGTAAAAGTTGTAGATATCGATCGTAGATTTTCGATGATATGAAATTCATAAAAATCAGAGTTTGTATGAGAAAGTTATGCCTCAAATACCATGGGATGTCCGAAATGGAATATCATAGAATCTCGTATCAGACTTTCGAAGAATTTACCGATTATCCCCAAAGTCGTTCCATGAATATATTTGTATCCCAACATAATTTATGTTATGTTATCTTCGTCATGTAATACCATGGTACTATAATGTAACAGTGGTGTTGGGGTTTTGGGCGAAGGGCACAACAGATGCGCGGTTCGGGCGAAATAGTAATTTTAAAACTTTTTTATATTACTGAATATATTATTCAATATCTAATATGAATAATTTATTCATATTTCACCTAAACCTATTTATTCGATATCAAATAATGACATAACTATAAAGGAAACTTCGTAAAACTTTTACGAAAAACTTTTTTCCGCTAAACGACGCAAAACACATTTTTGACCGAACCGACCACCCAACACTTATGGGGACTGCCCAGGTCAGCCCCAATAGTGATAGGGTAGTTTATGGGCTGCCCGAACAGTGAAGAACTCATTGTTTGGACAGCCATCACCCGGTTGGCTCAAAAGTCACCCGGTAACGCCGTTTTTTTACCGTTTTCGCTTATTTCAACTCCGAAACACTTTTCGGAAATTGTTCCAACACCCAAAACACATCCATTACATTCATATGACATCAAATTCATCACAAAATTTCCAGTTTTACCAGATCTGATCCAAAAACCGAAATTATGATTTTTCATGCTTTAAATCCAATTTTTCAAGGCTAAATCAATTAATCAAAACACCAAATCAAGTCACCACATATGAATCACCCAAGAACAATTCTAGGCATTACAAGAGTGGTCATAACACTCTAGAATGGCAACATGTCATCAAGTGACTAAATTGGACACAAATTACACCAATTTCATCCAAAATACTTCACACATGCATCACAAGCTTCCAATTCATCATCCACAACCAAAAGCCCCAATTTTTCAGAATTAAAGGAACCCTAGAACCATTCTAAGAATTCAAGAAAACAAGAAACTAATTTCAAGCTTAGGGTTGTAGAAGATTACCTTTAATCTCTTGAAATCCTAGGCTTTTTTCTTGAATTTTCCTTCATTTTCTTCATGGTTTGATCAAACAAACCTTAGGGCTTTTATTTTACTCATTTTCGGCCATGGTTGTTGAATGGAAGAAGAAGATAAAATTTGGCAATTTAAAATCCTCTTTGGCCGACATAATGAGGGCATTTTTGTCCTTTTTGAAATTTAATCAAATTAAATTATATTAAACTTTATACTAACCAATCAAAATTGGAGAAATAAAGTTTAATTAAATTATGTCATGTGAATCAATAATAATTGGACAAATTTCATAACATTTATGAAAAAAGTTTATTAATTAATCATTTAAATATCCAAATAATCAATTAATATAATAATTATTATATATGTATTTTTATTTACAATAAATAAAAAATACATATATTTATGGCATGTGTCAAAATCTCATTTGACGAATAATTAATGTGTATCTAATCGTATTATGTATCAAATACAAATACATAATAATTATGATTGGCCAAAATCCCCTAATGTATGTGTTATCGTTTAACCGATTAAACGATTCGAATTAACTCCCTTAATCCAATGAAGTATTATGAATAATCCGTATTATTCATATCGCGTTGTCCAAGTACTCAACGAGTACACTTCATATTGTGGGACTCTCTAAGTTTAGGTTTATCCGTCACGAAATCCAATTTCGTGTCCATAATTCACCCACTCATGAATTATGACGACCGCGGATAATCTCGCTAAACTATGCAAGCCGAGGTCATTGCATACGTATAATCCTTCCGTCACAGGCTATCCATATTATACCTGGGATATAGATGAAAACTTCAAATCCGTTCGGTATAATATAGTCGACTTTCAATTTACGATCTCTAAATAACACTCGGAACTGATTTCTGAAGTTATATCGTGGCCATGGATTTACTAGATCGTAAACATGTGCGGATGCCTATGCCCTGTACACAGGACTGACATATCATCTCTTTATATGCACTGGATATCATGAGCATCAGTCCATACCCAACGAACAGACGGACGTATGATCTAAATAGATCAGTGACGTGACTGCCATCAAAATGTGGAGGATAACTCATATATCCCACTATGGTATCTCAAGTCAAAGGACCACTATGCTCGCTCAACTCGAGAAGATCCCTATTGACGTTGGTGTACCATCTATTAGGAAATCTTCAGTGAGTCGTCCAGTGTCTTATCAAATAAACACCTACATATCTATACGAGTCTCCCGAGACTCATGGTTCATTGGGATAAACCATCGGACCAGGTCACGATATACGACCTGTACTGGTCTCAGCAGATTTTACTAACCGACCCGCGTTAGTAAATCTTGACCAGGAAATTTATTCAAGGATATATATCTTATAGTGCGCTTCCCAATGTCAATTACAAACTGCGTTGTAATTGCGCATTATATTATAAATCATAGGGTCTTTATCTAATATACACGTATCACTAAACCAGATTTAGTTTCGATCTAATCATAATCAGATATCTAATCATAATTAGATCAAATAAGTATATAAAAGACAAGGGTGATACCATTAAATTAGTAATATTATGGAAAATAGAATTGCTCGTATTTATGAATCAGACATAAATACGATCCGGATTGGCACTCCGAGCACCAACCCTAACAATTTCTCACATTTTCTCTAGTGCCAATCCACGGTATCATATATACATCTCAATGTATATCGCATACTCATGGCCCTCAAGAGCTCACCTAGCATTCAAGAGGTAGGCAACAATAAGTAAGTCTGCTTTTAACAAATTGAGTCCGTCCAACAAACTCAATCGTTTTCCTTAACCAACATCATTCATATTTTGTAGTTTGAAAATTCTACATCAATATGACTCAGACGCTATATCAGTTTTGTGCTATAGTTGCTGAGTTGTCTATATATTTAGAGATCAAATCCAAACACTATAAGACAACCGCAAACACTATACTAATATGAAAAACTTCTAATCTATAGGGTCACTATGCAACTTCATAAGTCCATACTTCATAAGTTGCAACTGATTCCACTACTTTAGTAGAATCAACGGTGACACTCTCACTGAATCTTTTCTGACTTTATATGACATAGACCATCTAATGTCATAATTAGAATCAAAACTAATCTGACCTTATGGTTGCAGAATAAATTCTCCATGAATTAGAAACTCGTTCTTAATATCTCAAAGATCACAAATAACATGTTTTAAGATCCATCATATGGTCTACAGCATATCAAAATAACTCATAACAATTACGATTAAATTGATATCTTTAATCGTAAATAATATAGTATTCATTACGCCATCATCTTATGATGCATAAGATTGACTAGACATTCTAATCAATCTCGCTTTCGACAAATGTATCATCCTTTACGAAAGATGAATACTATATATATATATATATATATATATATATAAAAGACATGTTAACTTTCAAACAGTTATACTAATTGTCATACAGATAGTCTTACTATGTACTTTATTAGATCATATCTAATACGCGACTAATGGGAATATCTCACCAGTCTCTTAGTTTTATTTCATATATGAAACTTTATATCAAATATAACAGAGACTACTCATACTGCTTCCACAGAGAAAAGAAGACTTAGGATATATAATACTAGAAAGAAACTTGTATGCTCCCACTGACCCTATTGACAAATACGTATTCTCTATACTTCGATAAAACCAAACAATCTGACTGATATCAAAATCAGAGAACACAGATTTCCGGAAAGCTTATCTGAGTCTGCAATAGGCTACATAAGCTAGTATATCAAACTGTGATCTTAGCAGAATACAAACTCTAGTGCCATTCTAGAATAAATTCTTCAAACAAAGAAATCACTCAAGAACGCCACTTTGCATTCTTTAGCCAAAATACATAGCTTAATATTAACATTAACCAACAAATCTCTAATTGTTCAATTAGTGCGACTTGAGATAAGTTTCCTCAGAATCTACAATATATCACTGAGCATAACCTTTCTCACCGTCATACGATAAATGTCAAACCTTTATCGAGCTCACTTTACTTTTGTTGCGCAAACAATTTGCACATTTTATGAACTATTCATAACGAAAGCCTAATCAAGTTCTAAACTTGATCATAGTAAGCAATGAACAATCTTAGATCTATGGTTCAATGTTAATTTCCGAAATCGATATCAAATTTCACTCCCACTATAAGTTTTAGGATAATTTTCTTTGATAAGAAAACAACAGAATCATTAAGTATCAAATACTTTGTAAATGATTATGACATCCTATTAAACTTATACGGAAGATGTCTAAGGGTCTTTTCATCTTATTAATTATGTAGTTCCATTACAGTTTATCACTCTCATATTTGACTTCAATAAGCCAAGTCTCTTCTACAATTGTCAACATCTGATGTTAACATACCAAGTAATAAAACAATTTTATTATTCGGGATCGTAGAAAAGATATTCTATCAAATAAAATATAATATTCTATTAAATAGAATAAATGATAAACCTTACTTGTACCTCCGAGGCGCAAATACATTAAATTATATAACCATTATACAAAAGAAAGTTTCGAATCTCAAACTTTTCAAGATTCGAATTTTCTACTATACATATCATATATGTAACTGTAGGAACGAATGAAATCTTAATTAAAGAGATGAATTAGTGTTACTGGAGCATAACCCCAAGAGTATTGAAAACCAATTCGGTAACACTCAATATCAACGAATCAAATCATATAAGATTCAATTAATTCCACTGACCAATTCCATCAAGATGGAATCGTGGAAGTTTAATATTGAGTAAGAATCACATTCATTAAATAACTTTAGAACTAATTGCCTTAAATTCATATGTTTGATCATATCAAACATCTTTGAACAATTCGAAGATTCACGATGAATTTTAAAGAAATAGTTTTTAACACTTCAAATAGAATATCTTTGAACCATTCAAAATATTCTATCCACGTTTCATCATAAACATATTGAAAGTTCTTTAACAATTCAAGACATTAAATATATTCTTTATTAGAAACACGTAACTAAGTCATGATAATTCATCAACTGAGTTACGACGTAACGAAAACTATCCGAGGCAAATTATAATTCATTAAACTACATACATCCAATGTATTAGTCTAATAAATCTTGTGGTCCAATGACGATCATCGGTTAAATGAGATTTAATCACTTCCTGAATACAATATTCATTAAATGAACAAGGATATATGATGTGATCTCGTATCAGACCATCCTTTACCATATGGAACAAGCATCCAATGCTTATGTGATAAAATCTCATAAAGCACTGTTCTAAGTTATTTAGTTAACCGAACATTTTCTTAATGTTCATCTTTTCATCAATGACACTACTAGTCATATTAAAATATGTAACAACTGTTTATTAAGAACAAGTAACTATCCAATAGTCATAAGTTCTGATATCTAATATCAAAATAGTTATTAAACATTATTTTAAATAACTAGACGGGAGATCTGGTATCCAATACCTACAGTTGTCGTATTGTGAAAATCAATATTCTCTATACACAACTATACGCATCTCTTTTCTTAAGCTTTATAATTTGCGTTCAATTATTCACAACGATTGCAAATGATTGATTAGCAAACTGTTTCAAACACGTGACTACTGTAAGTCACTAAAAGCGAAGAAACATCATTAAAAGATAAACAAAAACTAAAGGGGTTTTCTTAATGCTAGTCAAGAATCTCGAGACATGAACTATTCAAGTCAATACTTACTGCATACGAAACAATTCTTTCAAGATTATTATATCCTTAAAAGATATCTATTTAGATTACCTAACGTGACTTAGTAACTAAGTCACAAAACATTTTGATTTTCAAGAAAATCGGAACAACAGTTCCTGATTGTTTCAACTAATCTAACAATATCTAAGTCTACAGTCTTTCTAGAACCTATTCTAGAATTACGCAACCATAAGTAAAGTTATAAAACCTATTCAAGTAATAAGCATGCATCAGATTAGAAGTATAAATCTATAAATAATATAGAATAAAGGAAAACGAAAGCAGTATTTTCCATAAAATTATGCACTGCCTTAGTTATGGATTTTTAACCCAGCAGTGTCTCCCACTACTTTATGTAAAATCGTAATCCCCAACGGAGAATGGGAATTCAATAATTAAATCAAATTCCATAGTGAAAACAGGACCCTATGAATATATTTCAACTCACAGCTTTGGCACGATCTCGCCTACGTATATTCATTAGGTAGACAACTCATTGTCAATCACTCACCAGTGACTCCTGGTTTTGGTCATGACCGTTTCTCATTATGACAGCTTTGGCACGTTCACAAGGAGGCGTATCAAGGCTTCACTTGTCAATGACAAACTCAAGCTACCGATGTAGTCCTGACAACTTTGGGACGTTCAGGATTTCCACTTTCACTTGAATTTGTCCAGTATCAATATACAACCGACATGGATAAAATCTCATAACCTACACCCTCACAGCTTTGGCACGATCTCAGATGCAATTATAGAAAGATACCCATAAACCGTACTGACAAGACGGACCAAGAAACATGATTACACGTCACTTTACAGCCTTATTTCTAAGCGGGGATTTTTCGCAGGAAGCTATACTCTACATCAAATGCAGAATTTTAATCTAAATCATTTTCTAAACAATTCAATTCTACCTATAGAAAACATAACTCAATTTAACAATTAAATTTCCGTTACATTTTCGTTAGTGTAGAACCGAAAAGTGAAGAAACATATTTAGATAACATGCTTGTGCGAACATTAAAATTGGATTAAATATCAAATATCAAGCATGAATAATGTAATGGATGAAGTATCAAACCTGCTCTGATACCATTTTTGTTGGGGTTTTGGGCGAAGGGCGCAGCGGAAGCGCGGTTCGGGCGAAATCGTAATTTAAATTTTTTTTCAAGTTAGTGAATAAATTATTCAATATCTAATATGAATAATTTATTCATATTTCACCTAAACCTATTTATTTGATATCAAATAACGACATAAATATAAAGGAAACGTCGCAAAATGATTACGAAAAATGTTTTTCCGTAAAACGACGCAAAACACGTTTTTGACCGAAATGACCACCCAACACTTATGGGGACTGCCGAGGTCAGCCCCAATGGTATTAGGGCAGTTCGTGGGCTGCCCGAACAGTGACGAACTCATTGTTTGGACAGACATCACCCGGTAATGCCGATTTTTGCCATTTTCGCTTATTTCAACTCCGAAACACTTTCCGGTAATTGTTCCAACACCCAAAACACATCCATTACATTCATATGACATCAAATTCATCACAAAACTTCCATTTTTACCAGATCTGATCCAGAAAATGAAATTATGATTTTTCATGCTTTAAATCCAATTTTTCAAGACTAAATCAATTAATCAAAATACCAAATCAAGTCACCACATATGAATCACCCAAGAATAATTCTAGGTATTACAAGAGTGGTCATAACACTCTAGAATGGAAACATGTCATCAAATGACTAAATTGGACACTAATTACACTAATTTCATCCAAAATACTTCACACATGCATCACAAGCTTCCAATTCATCAACCACAACCAAATGCCCCAATTTTTCAGAATTAAAGGGACCCTAGAAACATTCTAAGAATTAAAGAAAACAAGAAACTAATTTCAAGCTTAGGGTTGTAGAAGATTACTTTTAATCTCTTGAAATCGTAGGCTTTTTTCTTGAATTTTCCTTCCTTTTCTTCATGGTTTGATCAAACAAACCCTAAGGCTTTTCTTTTACTCATTTTCGGCCATGGTTGTTGAATGGAAGAAGAAGATAAAATTTTGCTATTTAAAATCCTCTTTGGCCGACATAATGAGGGCATTTTTGTCCTTTTTGAAATTTAATCAAATTAAATTATATTAAACTTTATACTAACCAATCAAAATTGGAGAAATAAAGTTTAATTAAATTATGTCATGTGAATCAATAATAATTGGACAAATTTCATAACATTTATGAAAAAAGTTTATTAATTAATCATTTAAATATTTAACATTTAAATATCCAAATAATCAATTAATATAATTATTATTATATATGTATTTTTATTTACAATAAATAAAAAATACATATATTTATGGCATGTGTCAAAATCTCATTTGACGAATAATTAATGTGTATCTAATCGTATTATGTATCAAATACAAATACATAATAATTATGATTGGCCAAAATCCCCTAATGTATGTGTTATCGTTTAACCGATTAAACGATTCAAATTAACTCACTTAATCCGATGAAGTATTATGGATAATCTGTATTATTCATATCGCGTTGTCCAAGTGCTCAACAAATACACTTCATATTGTGGGACTCTCTAAGTTTAGGTTTATCCGTCACGAAATCCAATTTCGTGTCCATAATTCACCCACTCATGAATTATGACGACCGCAGATAATCTCGCTAAACTATGCAAGCCGAGGTCATTGCATACGTATAATCCCTCCGTCACAGGCTATCCATATTATACATGGGATATAGATGATAACGTCAAATCCGTTCGGTGTAATATAGTCGAATTTCAATTTACGATCTCTAAATAACACTCGGAACTGATTTCTGAAGTTATATCATGGCCATGGATTCACTAGATCGTAAACATGTGCGGATGCCTATGCCTTGTACACAGGACTGACAGATCCTCTTTTTATACGCACTGGATATCATGAGCATCAGTCCACACCAACGAACAAACGGAGGTATGATCTAAATAGATCAGTGACGTGACTGCCATCAAAATGTGGAGGATAACTCATATATCCCACTATGGTATCTCAAGTCAAAGCACCACTATGCTCACTCAACTCGAGAAGATTCCTATTGACGTTGGTGTACCATCTATTAGGAAATTTTCAGTGAGTCGTCCAGTGTCTTATCAAATAAACACCTACATGTCTATACGAGTCTCCCGAGACTCATGGTTCATTGGGATAAACCATCGGACCAGGTCACGATATACGACATGTACTGGTCTCAGCGGATTTTACTAACCGACCCACGTTAGTAAATCTTGACTAGGAAATTTATTCAAGGATATATATCTTATAGTGCGCTTCCCAATGTCAATTACAAACTGCGTTGTAATTGCGCATTATATTATAAATCATAGGGTCTTTATCTAATATACACGTATCACTAAACCAGATTTAGTTTCGATCTAATCATAATCATATATCTAATCGTAATTAGATCAAATAAGTATATAAAAGACAAGGGTTCTACCATTAAATTAGTAATATTATGGAAAATAGAATTGCTCGTATTTATGAATCAGACATAAATACGATACAGATTGGCACTCCGAGCACCAACCCTAACAATTTCTCACATTTGCTCTAGTGCCAATCCACGGTATCATATATACATCTCAATGTATATAGCATACTCATGGCCCTCAAGAGCTCACCTAGCATTCAAGAGGTAGGCAACAACAAGTAAGTCTGCTTTTAACAAATTGAGTCCGTCCAACAAACTCAATCGTTTTCCTTAACCAGCATCATTCATATTTTGCAGATTCGAAATTCTACATCAATATGCAAGCCGAGGTCATTGCATACGTATAATCCCTCCGTCACAGGCTATCCATATTATACCTGGGATATAGATGAAAACATCAAATTCGTTCGGTATAACACTCGGAACTGATTTCCGAAGTTATACCACGGCCATGGATATACTAGATCGTAAACACGTGCGGGTGCCTATGCCATGTACACAGGACTGACAGATCCTCTCTTGATACGCACTGGATATCATGAGCATCAGTCCACACCCAAAAAACATGTGGAGGTCTGATCTAAATAGATCGGTGACGTGACTGCCATCAAAGTATGGAGGATAACTCATATATCCCGCTGTGGTATCTCAATTCAAAGGACCACTATGCTCGCTCAACTCGAGAAGATTCCTATTGACGTTGGTGTACCATCTATTAGGAAATCTTCAGTGAGTCGTTCAGTGTCTTATCAAATAAACACCTACATGTCTATACAAGTCTCCCGAGACTCATGGTTAATTGGGATAAACCATCAGACCAGGTCACGATATACGACATGTACTGGTGTCAGCGTATTTTACTAACCGACCCGTGTTATTAAATCTTGACCATGAACTTTATTCAAGGATATACATCTTATAGTGCGCTTCCCAATGTCAATTACAAACTGCGTTGTAACTGTGCACTATATTGTAAATCATATGGTCTTTGTCTAATATACACGTATCACTAAACCGAATTTAGTTTCGATCTAATCATAATCAGATATCTAATCGTAATTAGATCAAATAAGTGTATAAAAGAAAAAGGGTGCTACCATTAAATTAGTAATATTATGGAAAATATAATTGCTCTTATTTATGAATCAGACATAAATACGATCCGGATTGGCACTCCGAGCTAGGGGTGGCAAAATGAATCAACGAATCGAATTTGTCTCAAATCCTAAATGAATCGAATCAAAATGTGATGGATTTGTATTCGATTCGTTTATTAAACGAATCCTAATATCATGATTCGTATTCGATTCGTTTATTAAACGAATCGAGTACGAATATTCGTTTATTCGTTTAGTCAATGATATTATTTAATAAAATAATTTACCACACTTGATTTACATTAATTCTTCATAAATATATACATATGAAATATGTAATTAATATATTTACTAAAAATACCTCACCAAATATCGAAAATATTATTTTTTCTACTATAATTAGCTATAATTTCTCGAATCTTAATTGAAAATTAACAAGAACTAGTAAATAAAAATAATAAAACGAATCCTAAACGAATAAACGAATCAATGAGCTTAAATTCGTATTCGATTCGTTTAATAAACGAATCGAATCAAATTGACCCATTTATTAAATGAATCCATTTTTTCAAACCCGTATTCGCTTTAAAGCGAATCGAATCGAACGAATAAACGAAATCCTGACCCAAATTGTCACCCCTACTCCAAGCACAACCCTAACAAGTAGTAAAGACTATCGGTCGTTACACTTCTAATGTATAAGGCCACTATGCAACTTCATAAGTCAATACTTCATAAGTTACAACTAATTCCACTAATACAGTAGAATCAACTATGACACTCCCACTGAATCTTTTCTGACTCTATATGACATAGACCATCTAACGTCAAAATTAGACTCAAAAGTAATCTGACCATAATGGTTGCAGACTATATTCTCAATGAATAAGAAACTCGTTCTTAATATCTTAAAGATAACAAAGAAAGTGTTTCAAGACCCATCTATGGTATATAGGGTATCAAAATAGCTCATAACTATTACAATTAAATTGATATCTTTAATCGAACATAATATAGTATTCATTATGCCATTATCCTATGATGCATAAGATTGACTAGACATTCTAATCAGTTTCTCTTTCGACAAAGGAATCACCCTTTTATGAAAGATGAATACTATATACAATAGACACACTAACTGTCAAACAGTTATACTAATTGTCTCAGAAATAGTCTTGTTGTGTTCTTTATTAGATCATATCTAATGCACGACTAATGAGAGTATCTCACAAGTCTCTTATTTTATATAAATAAAACTTTATATCGAATATAACAAAGTCTACTCTCACTGCTTTCATGAAGAAAAGAAGACTTAGGTAAAACTTTTATCTCATAAACATCTCATTATTACATTAATAATAATAATGTCGTTAGGATATACAATACTAGAAAGAAATATGTACGCTCACACTAACCCTACTATCACATTTGTATTCTCTATGTTTTGATAAAATCAGACAATCTGATTGATATCAAAATTAGAGAACATAGATTTCCGGAAAGCTCAACTGAGTCTTCAATAGGATCTATAAGCTGGTATATCAAACTATGATCTTAACAGAATACAAACTTCAGGGACATTCTAGAACGAACTCTTCAAGCAAAGAAATCACAATGGATCTCTTCTTTGAAGAAACCATTCAGGAACGCCACTTTGTATTCCTAGCTAAAATGCATAGTTTAATATCAACAATAACCAACAGATCCTTAATTGTTCAATTATCGTGACTAGACACAAGTTTCCTCAGAATCTTAATAGATTGTTGAGTATAACCTTTCTCACTGTCATACTATAAAGGTCAAACCCTTATTAAGCTCACTTTGTTTTCGTTGTGAAACCATTTGCACATTTTATGAACGATTCATAACGAAAGCTTAATCAAGTTCAAAAACTTGATCGTAGTAAGCTATGAACAATCTTAGATCTATTGCTTAATGCTAACTTCCGAAATCGATATCAAGTTTCGCTCCCACTATAAGTTATAGGATAGTTTTCTTCAATAAGAAAACAACAGAACCATTTAGTATCAAATACTTCGAAAATAATTCTGGCATCCTATTGGACTTATATGGAAGCTGTTTAAAGGTCTTTTCATCTTATTAATTACGTAGTTCCATTTATATTTTATCACTCTTAACATTTAACTTCGATAAGTCAAGTCTTTTCTACAATCGTTAATATTTAATGTTACACACCAAGTAAAACAATTTTATTACTCGAGATCGTAGAAAAGATATTCTATCAAATAGAATACAATATTCTATCAAATAGAACAAATGATAAACTTCTACTTGTACCTACGAGGCACAAGTACTTTTCAATTATATAACCATTATACAAAAGAAATATCCAAATATCAAACCTTTTCAAGATTCGAATTTTTCTACCTATACATATCAAATATGTAACTGTAGAAAATAATGTAACCTTAATTAAAAGGATGAATTAGTGTGACTAAAGTATATTCCCAAGAGTATTGAAACTAATTTAATAACACTCAATATCAAACGAATCAAATCATATAAGAATCGATTTCTCCCACTGACCAATTCTATCACAATGGAATCGTAGAAGAATAATATTGAATAAGAATTATATTCATTAAATAACCTTAGAACTAATTGCCATAAATTCATATGTATGATCATTTCAATCATCTTTGAACAATTCAAAGACTCATGATGAATTTTAAAGATATAGTTTTCAAAACTTCAAATCGAATATCTTTGAACCATTCAAAATATTATATTCGCGTTTCATCATAAACATATTGAATGTTCTCGAACCATTCAAGACGTTCAATATACGTTCTTTTAGAAACACGTCATTAAGTCATGACAACTCATTAACTAAGTTACGAAGTAAAGAAAACTATCCAATGTAATTTATAATTCATTAAACTACATACATACAATGTATTAGTTTAATAAATATGTGGTCCAATGACGATCATTGTTTAAATGAGATTTAATCACATTCCCAAATATAATATTCATTAAATGGATAAGGATATGTGGTGTGATCTCGTATCAGATCATCATTTACAATACATAATAAGCATATAATGTGATAAAATCTCATAAAGCACTGTTTTAAATTATTTAGTTAATCGAATATTTTTCTTAATTTTTATCTCTTCATCAATAACACTACTAATCATTTTAAAATATGAAATAATTGTTTATAAAGAACAAATAACTATATAATAGTCGCAAGTTCTAATATCAAATATCAAAAAAATTATTAAACAATATTTTAAATAACTAAATGGGAGATCTGGTATCCAATACCTATAGTTGTCGTATTGTGAGAAGCGATATTCTCTACACACAATTATACACATCTAATTTCTTTAGCTTTATAATTTGCCTCCAACTATTCACAAAAGTTATAAATAATTGATTAGCGAATTATGTCAGTCACACTACCTCTAAAGGTCACTAAAGCCAAGAAATGTCATTATCAGTTAAACAAATATCTAATGGGGTTTTCTTAATGCCAGTCAAGAATCTCGAGACATGAACTAATTCACGTCAATTCTTACTGCAAAAGAAATTATTCTCTCTAGACTATTATATCCTAAAACAGATATCTTCTTAGATTACCTATCATGACTTAGTAACTAAGCCATTAACCATCTTGATTTTCCAAGAAAATTGGAACAGCAGTTCCCGATGGTATAGACTAATCTAATAATATCCATGTTTATTGATATCTAGAACCTATTCTAGAAAACTGCAACCATAAGCCAGGTCGGAAAACATATACAAATAATATGCATGCAGTGGATTAGAAGTTTAATTCTATATACATAATAGAATAAAAGAAATATAAGTGGCAATTTTCATAATATTACACACTGCCTTAGTGACAATATTTAACAGGAAAACATAATACCATATTTTTAACCCAGCAGTGCCTCCCACTATTTAACATAATACCGTAATCCCCAACGGAAAACATGAATCTAATAATTAAATTGAATTCCATAGTGAGAAGTGGACCCCAGCTTTAACACGTTCTCACCTACGTAATCACACTCACTGTGACTCCTGATTTCGGTCCTGACTGTTTCTCGTTGTGACAGCTTTGACACGTTCACAATGAGGCGTATCAAGGCTTAACATGTCAGTGACAAACTCAAGCTACCGATGTAGTCCTGACAGCTTTGGCACGTTCAGGATTTCCACTTTCACTTGAATTTGTCTCTTATCATATAAGTTCTACCGGCGAAAATGAACTACTATCAGCCATAACTGCACAGCTTTGGCACGATACAACTATAGCATCAGGAAATCATTTGCATCCGTAGTGACAAGGCGAACTAAGAAACAAGTATTCCTAATACTAGTTACTTTAATGCCTTATTTAAGCGGGGATATTCCTAAAGAGGGTTTTACTCTACATCAAATACAGATTTTAATCTAGATCAATTTCTCAACAGTTTAATTCTACCTAGGAAAATATAACTTAACTTAACCATTAAATCTCTGTTATGTTTTCCATTAACGTAAAACTGAAAAGTTAAGAAATATCTAAATTACATGCATGTGAAAATATCAAAATTGGACTATATATCATATATCAAACATGAAAAATGTAGTGGATGAAGGATCAAATTTGCTATGATACCATTTTGTTGGGGTTTTATCAAATGTGCAGCGGAATAGCGCGATTTGGGCGAAATAGTAACTTTAAAACTTTTAAAGTTACCAAATAAATTATTCAATATCCAATATGAATAATTCATTCATATTTCGTCTAAACATATTTATTCGATATCAAATAACGACAAAAATATGTTGGAAACACTACGAAACTTTTAAGAAAAAGTTTTTCGGCAAAATGACATAAAACGTATTTTTGTCCGAACCGACCAACCAACACACATGGGGCTTCCTAGGTCAACCCCAATAGTATTTGGGCAGTTCATGAGCTGCCCAAATAGTGACCAATTCATTGTTTGGACAGCGGACACCCGGTAAGTCCGAAACTCACCCGGTAACACAATTTTTCACCGTTTTCGCATATTTCAACTCCGAAATACTTTCCGGAAATTGTTCCAATACCCAAAACACATCCAATACATTTATACAACATATGTTTCACCACCAAAATCACAGAAATTCCAGATCTGATTTGGTAACCAAAATTATCATTTTTCATGCTTTAAATCTAATTTTCTCAACATTAATCATATTAATACTTACACCAACCAAAGTCACCAAAAATGAAGAACTTAAGAACAATTCTAGGAGTCACAAGAGTGGTCATAACACTCTAGAATGGTAACATGTCATCAAATAATATAATTGAACTAATATTACACTAATATTATTCAATCTAGCTTCACACATGCATCTAGCCTCCAAATCCATCCTCCAAATCAAAAAGCCTCAAATTATAAGAAAGGAAGAAACCCTAGAACTATTCTAGATGCTCAAGAACAAGAAAAAAACTTTCTAAGTTAAGATTATTGAAGATTACCTCAAAATCTCTTAATTTCCTTAAACTTTCTTCTTGATTTATTCACTCTCTCTTGATTCTTCATGAAAATTTTAGAAGCTTTTATTCATGAAAGGTTTCGGCCAAGGCTTCCATTCCAAGAGAAAAAAAAAGTTTAACTTAAAAATAGGCCAAAACCGACTTTGGGGGGCATTTGTTCATTTGGTCAATTTAATCTAATTAAATAATAATAAGTTTTAAGTTAATAAATCCAATTTGTAAACTTTAAGTTTAATAGAATCATGCCACATGTAACCAATAATAATCAAACATATTGCATAAAAATTATGTAATATTGATATAATTTAATTATCTAGATATTTAACCATATAAGAACCTAAATAATTAATTAATGCGATTATTATTATATATGTATTTTTATTTACATTAAATAACAAATACATATATTAATGGCATGTGTCAAAGTCTCATTTGACAATTAATTAATATGTATCAAATCAAATCATGTATCAAATACAAATACACATTAATTATTAATTGACCAAAATCCCTTAATGCATGTATTTTCGTTTAACCGATTAAACGATTCGAATTAACTCATTTAATCCGGTGAAGTATTATGAATAATTTGTATTGTTCATAATGTGTTGTCCAAGTGCTCAACGAGTACACTTCATATTGTGGGACTCTCTAAGTTTAGGTTTATCCGTCATAGAATCAAATTTCGTGTCCATAATTCACCCACTCGTAAATTATGATGACCACAGATAATCTCGCTAAACTATGCAAGTCGAGGTCATTGCATACGTATAATCCCTCCGTCACAGGTTATCAATATTATATCGAGGATATAGATAAGAATGTCAAATCCCTAAGGTATAATATAGTCGACTTTCAGATTTACTATCTCTAAATTACACTCGGAATTCGCTTCCGAAGTATACCACGACCATGGATTTACTAGATCGCAAACATTTTCAAGATACCTATGCCATGTACACAGGATGATAGATTCTATCTGATACTCACAGGATATCATGAGCACCAGTCCACACCCAATGAAAAGGCGGAGGTCTGATTTAAATAGATCGGTGACGTGACTGCCATCAAAGTGTGGAAGATATCTCATATATCCACAGTGGTATCTTAAGTCGAAAGACCACTATACTACTCGACTCGAGAAGATTCCTATTGACGTTGGTGTACCGTCTATTAGGAAATCTTCGGTGAGTCGTTAAATGTTTATCAAATAAACACCTACACATCTATACGAGTCTCCCAAGATTCATGGTTTATTGGGATAAACCATCGGACCAAGTCTCGATATACGACATGTACTGGTCTCAGTGGATTTTACTAACTGACCCGTGTCAGTAAATCTTGACCATGAACTTTATTTGATAATATATTTCTAGTAGTGACACTTCTCGATATCAATTACAAACTACTTTGTAACTGCGCACTACAAAATATATTATCTGGTCTTTGTCTAATATTTACATATCACTAAATCATACTTAGTTTTAATCTAATCGTAATTAGATCGAATATGTATATACAAGCAAAAAGTACTACCATAAATAAGTAATGTTATGGAAAAAGGAATTGTTCGTATTCATGAATCGGACATAAATACAATCCGGATTGACACTCCGAGCACGAACCCTAACACTAACTTTATTTTATTCGTCTATTATCACCAGATTTTTCAGCACGCTAACACCAATTAAGATTACATAATTCGGCCAAGGGATATATATACACCCTTATATTTCTCACACTAAATCAATACAAACAAATATCAAAATATTATTCCAAGCATGAACCATCATCAATTATTATGAAAGAAACAAAAACACACCCTCCACAACAAGTTTAAATTTCGACCAGCCGTTACTGTTAAGGGAAAAATTAGGCATTTCGAAAATCAAGCATAATACTTGCTTATATCAACATGAAATGCATGTTATAACATGCCATCACCTCTATTGAAGCTAAAATGCACAACTAGATATTTCAGGGTTTATGGTGCGTTTTGGGACTTTTTATTTTTCATGCTTAAAACTGTAAAATGATATAAGGAAAAGAAATAGAAGCTTACTTTAGCTTGGAAGTGAGTTAGAGACCTTCATATTTGCTTGAGAAATGGAGAATAGTTTGAAGGTAAGCAATGGCGTAAGAGAGCCCTCCATTCACGTTTTTTTGCTCTTCTATTTTGTAGGGATGAATGACTAGTAGGTGTATTTATACTTAGGGTTGATTTTTGTTGAGAAAGAAATGGTTAAAATCATGCCAAGTGGTAAAATCATGAGGTAGCCACATAATTTATTGTAGCAGTCATAGAAATGGTAATTTTGACTTAGTTCTGATATGAATTTGGGAAATTATATAACATAAAAGTTATAGATCTTGGTTTGAGATTTTCGACGTAATTCATAAAAATCAGAGATCGGTCGAAAAAGTTACAGTCAGATTACTAAAACTAGCTTGTTGACTCTGTTAAGCTAAAATGAAGTATTGAAATTGAAAACTTGTCCGGAACCTCCGTACAAGATTCCTAAGAGGTGAAACTTATTTTTATGTTATTTTATGAATTCTAAGATGTTATGTTTGATGATTCACTATACCGAATATGACTGGACTGACCGGGGCGTTATAAGTTCCTAGTAATTTAAGCGAAAACTAAAAATTCTTATCCAAGTTAATAATTATTTTATTTCTGTCTAAATTATCAAATAAGTAAATTCTCATGTACTGTTTACCCTTCTTCCATACACACATGAGAAAAAGTACTAATCAATTCATTATGTCCATAATATTCACATGTCTTGTTGAAAAGAGAGTAATATTTTTGTCAAAAAATTATATTAGAGTTCACACCTTTTTAGCAATGAGAGTTTATTTATAAATACAAAAATAGTTTTTTTTTTTATAATACATCATCAATCCTTATAATGAGCTTTGGGTTAGTGACTCCCAAACTAGTTGTCTATCTCTTTAACCCATGTAATGAGCTTTGGGCCAGTGACTTAGAGCATTAAGTGTTAAAACACTTCTACGGACTTAATTGCTCGAGTTAGAGAGGCTACGAAATCGAACTTATTCACATATATTTTTTTACAAACTTAAGCTCCACCGTTTTACGCGAGCAATCACTACTTGCTGAGGTAAGATGTTTAGTTATTATTTTAAAGATTTATTATTATTATTATTATCATTTTTTAAAACTAACTCAAGCTCTACCGTCTTACGCGAACAATCACTACTAGTTGAGGTAAGATGTCCGGTTACTAAGTAAAAACTTATTTTTTTAAGAATAACAACAGAAATTCCACGACATTTAAGTGCTACCTCTAACAAACTAGAGAACTGAATATTACAAACTTTTCATTTACAACCCACGATCATATGTTACCGTGTATGTTGATAATACATGTCAAATGAGCATATGGAAATCAAACTTTAATCAATATTATGGAGAATTCACAAATTTGAATGATTCAAAATGAAATGAATAAAAATAACTTGTTACGAATTACATTGAGATGCGTCTCAGGAGCGAAAACTCCTTACACAGCCATATCTGAACAACAATTCCACTTAATTAGTCAAAATTTATTGTTGGTTTGTGTGTAGTTTTGTTTGAATAAAAACTCAAAAGAAAATCAACAAAAAAAATAATTTTTTTACACAAAATAACGACAAAATAAAAACTATAATTTTTTTTAAAACAACAACACAAAAATATAAATATTTTTTTTTACAAAAAGAATAACATAAAAACGAAAACTATCTAATTAACTATCCTTTCCCCCTACCAAATTGAGACATTGTCCCCAATTCATGAATTAGAAGAATTAGAGTTTAGAAGAAATCACTCGGTTACTGTGAAAAAGATAATTGACTCAACACATTACTATGTAACCCGAAAAAATTACAGATTAAGATTGAAGTCCACTCTACTGTAAAGACCGTGAATTCTGACTACTGACTCACTGTGAGATGAGCGTCACATAATATAAATTATAATTGGAAACATATACCTTCGTGAGATGACTATCGGTAAATTCTTCGAGAATTCGATATTAGACGTTACGATGTTTCACTACGGACAGTCCATGGTATTTGGGCCGTACCTTTCTCATAAGAACTCTGATTTTTTATGATTTTTATATCGACAGAAAGCTGAGATCGAGATCTACAATTTTCGCGCTGAATATTTTTCCAAATTCGGATCAAAAGTAAGTTAAAAACACATATCAAAATTTCGGATGAATAGTAAATCTGGACCTATCTAGAGAATAGTTAGAAGAAGAGAAGAAGAAGAAAAAGAATAATAATAATTTTGGCCTGAATTTTGGCCTTGTGTCGCGACGTGAATCACCGTGCGTCGCGACGCATTATGGGTAACTTGTGGAGACCTGTTTCTAGGTTGCACGTGTCGCGACGCGCACGGAAAAATTCAGAGCATGTTTCTGGTTGATTCTCGTCGCGACGCGCAATGCCCTGCGTCACGATGCATGATCAAAATATTGCCCGAATCAGTTTTAAGCCATCCCAGTTTTACCCAAACACGTTAGAGGCTACCCTAAGAGTCTCGTATCAACCCATATGTATATATTACGTCATAATATGCATACAATATGCCTCAGAATAATAGCTCTTATTTGAATAGAAAAATTTAACATGAATCCGATCTGAACATTCTTAATTTATTTTCTAATCGAAATTATCGATGACAAATCATCGCAGAAACCACAAGCTCTTCAGCGAAGTGAAGAAAGGCTAGCGGAACCCCAAGACAGTGAGTGGACACTACTCTTCTAAATTGATCTTCATTTTGTTATTTTTGTATCATACTTACTTTTTACACTTTATGGTGATAGATCAAATTTATTACATATATTTTACAAAAGTTTATGATTTAAGTTTATGAATTAAGAAGAAATGTTTTTTTTAGAATATGTTTTATGTTTTCGAGGCATGGGGAAAAACCCACCTCAGTATGTAACTTGCTACAGTTTGGAATTGACGGACAGAGAACATGGGCACATATAGAGGACTAGGGGGACGGCGATACGTAACGCCACCAGATCCTAGTTCAGGATTAGGGATGACAGATGCCTCTAGATCCCAGTTTCAGAGCTCGGAGGATAGCATAGATCTGCACCCCCAGTTATAGTTTAGTGGCATGGGGGACGGCGATACGTAACGCCCTAAGACCACTAGTTTCAGGGACATGAGTGGCATTCTTTGGTGGACGACGATACGTAACGCCCCAAAGTCATGGTTTTGTATTCTTGGCTCTAGTTAGGCGTATGGGGGACGACGATACATAACGCCCCCATACGTCAAGTTTTTCAGATACATACCAGTTTTCAGATATCAGATTTTCAGAAAAACAGTTTCAGATATCAAATTTTTAGAAAAATAGTTTCAGATATCATATTTTCAGAAACAGTATTCAGAAAGCAGATTTCAGAAAAGGTTAAGTTTTATTAAAGGGATTTTAGATAAGTTTTCTCTAAAATAGCTCAGAGTTTTCAGACAAGAAAATGATTTTCAATAATTTGATTTTCTGAAAGGCCCTTGATTTTTGAATTAAAAGTTTTCATTATAGTATTTCAGTTTTTATCGTCCACTCACTTAGATCGTACGACGATCTAACCCCCCACTCCCAGTTTTCTTATTTTGTAGGTATTATCGGAAGACGAGCTCGGGAGGATGGATATTGATGCAGTCACTAAGGTATGGAGTCCATCAGTTCAAGTCAAATAGAGTACAGTAAAGTCATGCATTAGTGAATAGCTTTGTATCAGTCATTTTCATAAGCATGAGTGTTATCAACAAAGTTGTAAATTGCATTTATTCTTTTTAAAAGAGTACAATAATGAGTAGTGAGTTATATATTTATGTTAATGAGTTGGGCATTGGTCTCATGCATGAGGATGTATATAAAATAAGATTAGTAGTTGTCAAAGAGTCAGAGGCTTATGGGGTTAGTGCGGTATACCACTGCCGGTAGCATCTCCCGGATTGAGGATGTTACAAAGATGGTATCAGAGCATGGTCTAGGGAGTCAGTGACTGCAGTGGGTAGAGTGCTGGGGTCTTGTATACATAGTATGTCCTGGATACTTGTATGCGGGGCACTACCTCTCCAGTATCTGATTCTCGAGTACGTCCTCAAGATCCATAGACAGGTTAGTAAGTTTTCCCAAACTATTCGAATAGTATTCTTCAAGAGAACAACTATATTCTAGTTCCAAGTTGAGAATTCCCCTGTAGTTATTCTAACCCATTACCAGAAGTACAAATGAGCTATGAAACCAGGCAATAAGATTTTAAGAAAAGTACTCAAGGGAGTGAGAAAATGAGTTATAAGAAAGGAAAAAGAGATGCGTAGAGGTTTAAGAAGTCGAAGACGAAAAGGTAAGGAGAAAGAAAGAAATATTAAATTTCTATGGATAACCACCTAAGAAAGTAGGAAAAGAGAGAGAGAAAGCTAGAAAAAAAGATAATGAAAGAGGATAAGCTACAGACGACCTAAGTAACCAGAGGTAGAAAAAAGATAGAAGTACAGAATGAGATAGGATGGAAAACACCAGAACTTGGATAGTGAAGAAGGATATAGCAAGTTCGAACAGAGTAAAATACCGAGTAGACCTAAATAAAGTTCTTTCCTAGTAATATTCCTATCCTCCTTAGAAAATTTTTCCAAGTTAGTCCAATACCTCTCAAGCACTTCGTATAGATAGCGTGTTCCCCGAATAACCAAGAATAGCCATAAGGCAGAAGAAGCAAGAAATCATGATTAGTTGTGGAGGCTTCTAATAGATGTGTGATGATATAAGAATGCATAGATTCTTAATTCCTCAAACCCAGGCCCTTAGGCAAATAAGATGAATGATGTCAGAAGAATGATTAGTTGTCATAATCAAGGTATCCATTAGATGAGGCCCCAACCTACCCAAATCCTCATCCCTCTGTGATGTCAATCAATGAAGTTGTCCTGATGGAATCCAGCCCATACCTACCTTATATGAGAAACAGACTCCACCATGACACATAGTACCAGAACAAATGATACTGAAACTCATCATGTCATAAGATGTTTGTTATAGTTCCTACCAGCATAGGTATAGGCAACCGTAAGAAGCCCGACGAGAGTTCAAAAATGCAAAGACCTTGGAAGGTAGATTACCCAGAAAAAAGATCAAGGAAATTTTCAATGATATAAAGAAGAGAACCCAGTATAGCTCAAAGATCAAGACAAGGCAGTGCGACGCTTGCGAAGACTAATATGAGGCTATAAGATAGACCAAATTTAGTAAAACCTAGAGAACAGCTCAAGCCAGTAGGAATATGTGAACGTATACAAGAATAGACCTGGGAGATTGGAGATATTTATGAGTGATAAGAGTACCAGTATGAACAGTAGAATAGAGTGCCAAAGTCAAGAAAGCAGAGATCTAAGAAATAGTTAGGAGAATGAAACACCACTATCCTCAACAGTAAGACATAGAGTAAAGGAACATGATATGTGAATAGTAGGAGGAATGGGTGAAGTAATGAGGAAATTCAGTAGGATCCCAAGACGTGGGTAGTCTATCAGGTTCCTACATAACAAATGATGACCCTTTCTTCTAGAAACCTCGATTTTAGTAAACCTATAGATACCTAACCAAAGCATCACTAAGCTTAAGTGTAAAACAGAAATGCATATTTGTAGATCCTTATGGAATGAATATGCTCGCTCCTCAACTTAGAACCTAGTAAAGAGAAGGATCGTAAAGAATAACATTTAACAGATTCGATGAATTGTAAGATGACTAGACAGCCAAATCAATGAGTTCAATGAAACATAGACAAACAGCATACGCTAGAATAGTTTGAAGCCGCAGTAAGTTGAGCTAAGTTTAAAGACCATTGTTGAATTAAGAAGCCCTTAAAGAGGTAAAAACTTTGAAGTACAAGAGAGCAGAGAGAACGAATTTCAGGAATATAGAATAATTTATAAAGAGTCTCATGATAGTGAGAAGAAAAGACTCGATAAAGAGTACTACTTGAACTTAAGATTCTGTAAAAGATGTCATAAGTAATTGAAGTGTTAGGGATATGCCTTATACCAAACTTATGGATGGGCTATATGTACATGTATTTGTAATATTTTCATTAATTAATAAAATGGAAATATTTATTATACGTGTCTTACATAACTTATATGAATCATTAACACTGTAATAAAGCCCTTGGAGTAATAAGACGATGGCTTCCACGCCTTATGAGAATCATTACTCTTAAATATTCTTAGTCATAGTTTTGTGAATAATCTGGGCGTTCAAAAAGCGGAGAGACTAGCATGATGATATGATTCGCTCTTAAGTGGGGTAGCCGATCTCATAGGCTAGTAGCGGAGATCCATCCGCTTGGTGTATCATATGGATGCATGAGTTGCTCGTGTCCATCGAACTGACCGCCGAAAGTTTTCATATGGAGTGTTTATCCCATGTGTCTGTGAGAAATTTCATGTATCGATTATATGACTAGTCCTTAGACTTGAGGTATTTACAATCTTATGTGTGGATCAAATAACTTTGACATTCTTCTTCCCCGGTTCAAAAGATCCAGTCATAAGGGTATGATTGGGTCATTTGTTGAAAAACATAAAGTTTGTAAAGATACAACAGAGAATTGCCACTCTCTCGGATAATATTTTCTTATAAGAGTAGTATTCCAGTTCGCGGGTTGATATGTGTGATCAGTGCTTGAAACTGTGGCCACAGCGGAAGAATAATGTGAGATTCTTGGGTTAACACGATTCATGACACTATCAACATCATACCTTTGACCATATGGGTAGACACTTTCCGTACCCTAGGTCAATAGGTGGATATACAGTGAGGCGAGGGACCGTATCATATGTAAATCGCATACAGAATGGGTATATAAATCTTTCCTTCTCATTTAGGGGGCATTGGCATGTTGCTAGATGTCAACCTTGGTCATTGAAATCGAACGACTATGTGATCGAAGGATAATTTATGTTCGATTAAATTATCACGATTCATTTCATGTCCAACTTGAGGGGAACCCAAAAGGTCACACACAACAAAGTCGAAATCAATGGTTAACAGTGCACAGTACAAATATAACAGCATATATGATTGCTGTAGGAATTGTTCATAAATGGTTCAATGTTTTAATTATTGAACAGATCATTTATGAGGTTCCATAGTGGCTTAGGGATTGGTGAATGACGATGGGGGCACTTTGGGAATTAGAATTAAAAAAAATACTATTCATGTGAATAGTAAAAAAAAATTTGTTATTTGTTTTGAATTCCAATTCGGCCCAAACTCTTATTAGGGTTTTATAATCTCATTAAACACTAAATTAAGTTCCAATGGCTAAGATTAAATTAGCTTTTATCCCACATCGGATTCTTAATTAATTTTGTTGTCTTTGGAGCACTATATAAACCCAAAGAATTCTTCACAAATTTTTACACCAAAACAATTCATATCTTGGGTTTACATAAGTGAGCAACTCTAAAGTTTAAGAGTAAGCCACTGATTTTGAGGATCCTTAAGTCTAATTGACTAGAGGAACCTCGAGTTAAAAGTTTTGAGGTATTTGCCTAGGCTAGCACCAAGGGCAAAATACCCGTGCACTCAAGGCGTAGTCTTGCCATTGAGTTTTGGCTTTGGTGTGTGCATCTTTGGAGGCCACACACTTGGGTGGCTCTTTGGAACGTGGAAGATCTTGCTGAGTTCGAGAAAAGCTTGTAGATTGGATGGAGGACTGAAGGAGTCTACGGTTCAAGTAAGTCTTTTTCTTTCTTTATTTTAATTAGAGTTCTTATGATAGTTATCATGTTAAGGTTTATGTTCTTTGCATGTTTTATGAGTTTTATGCTTAGAATATATAGTAACATGCCTAGGCTTGTAGAATAATCAAAACAAATGGGTCTTAGGCAAAGGGAAAGTGGCATAATAATTTTAATTTTTCGCTACGCACTCGCGGCCGCTTTCCAACATGAAGTTGATAGAATTGTCAGAAAAGAAAGGATAAATGAGGTCAAAGGACTAATATGAGAATAAAATCTAAGTAGCTGAGTAGACTCCGTAAGGAAGAATAACATATAGAGTATAGTAGGATTTTGTGAAAGAATAAAGACTTAAGAGGGTCAAACAACAGAACTAGAAGAAAATGGTACAAAAGAAAAATGATGAAGTGATTAGAGAGCATGATTTTAGAGAAGGCTCATGATAAGGGATAGTATAATCGATAGTCGGGTAGCGAATCAAGAGTGAAGTTGAAAAAGAGAGACAATTCAGATAGTATCTAGTGGGAGTATCTTAGTGTAGGAGTGGGAACTAGCAACATGGGAGTCTCGGACTTATAGATGAACAGAACACGCAATCACAACATGGGTAGTGGATGAGATTACCACCACCAAGAATGCGTCAAGATCGATCCCCACCCTCCCAACCCTTGATAGATCACAACAGCAGAGATGGACCATGATATTCACCTCATAGTGGCCCCATAAAATAGATAAACCTATGAAGGGTATCAAACCTTTATATTACAAAAGTTTCAGGCATAGAATGGAGTAGGACAAAAATGAAAAGAACACTAACCATAATATTTGAAAGAAGAATCGTCAGGGTGAGACGGCAATATAAGAAAAATACTTTGTAGCTCTCAAGCATTGGACTAGAACCAAAGTTTTATTATGTTTTGATTCTTGTGATCTCTGAGAAGTAGCTAACCATAGTTTAAGTTAACCAAACCACCACAGGTTTAAGATTTCTTAGCCACAATGAATAAATCATCAAGGTATAATATGCGTAAACGAACCTCGGGTAAAGGTAAGATTTACAAGTAATGCAGCTTAGCATAAAGAACAAGTCATGTAAAAGACAGTAACCGGATCATGCTAGCAAAGTAATCAAAGGTGCAAAAGAGTAAAGCAGAACAATATAACATGTGTTAACCTAGTAATAAAGAACATAGCTTTAGCATAAATGTGTATATAATCAGGCTTAATATAGATACCTTGCCCTAGAAGTTCTTAGCCAATCAAGAAGAATCACCAGAAAGAGAGCTACCCTGATATAACATCAAAAATATGAGGAACTTTAGTGGACAGTAAGAGTATTTGGAAAGGTTAGTTATAAATCATGAAGACCAAAACCCAGAGATAGTCATAAATGTGAGGACTCGAAAGAGAAAACTTATAAGAGCAAAAGGTTTAGTAAGGCAGAAAACTGAGGAGGTCAAATAATTGGTTGAGATCAGGTAATAAATGTTAAGATAATGTACATCCTATAAAGTCATTTAAATAGAATAGTTGAAGAACTTGAAGTATACACAGGTTAAGAGAAAGTGAAGGTTGTGGGTGAGAACATGAAAGATTATGGGAACACTTTAAACATGAAAAGTAACAGAAGTTACTAAGAATATTTTAAAATTAGTTTTTTCATAGCAAGAGGTATTAAAGGGGTTGTGAAGTCAGAATAAAATGAAGATGAGCAATAGGACAAAATACGAATATGGAAAAATTTTGGGAATGAAAACTTGTGAAGATAGATAAAGATAAAATGATGTTGAATATAATTGGAAGTTGTAGAAATAAAGTTATGTGATACATAAGAGATACGGGTAGTGATGAGTGGTAAATATATCACTTTTTCCCACTCATTTAGCCTAATACTTTGTATTGTTACTCGAGTTTTATGAACATTTTGATGTGTTTTGTTGTTATTTTGCAGATAAATAAAGTTTGGAAAGCATTGGAGGCAATTTGGGGCAAAAATGCGTCAACAGAGGTATTTTCGTCTTTTGCGCGGCGCGACGCTGACGACCTACGCGTCGCGACGCCCAGCATGTGCCGATCATGCTAACTTGCGCCGTGTACCACGTGTCGAAATCTGATTGGTCAAAATTTGCTAACGTGCGCCGATCATGCTAACGTGCGCCGTGTCACGTGTCACCATCACAACGGTTCTGCTACCATGCGCCGGCCGCCACGTGCCAACATCTCAATGACCAAACCAAACGCATACCACGTGTCATCTCACCATTGGACTGAATTATTGACGAATCAGGTACTGCCACGTGTCAAGCCGCTATTGGACCGAAATTCCCACCTATCAGCGCCTGCCACGTGTCGCCCTGCTATTCGACCACATCGCCAGCCAACCACAGCGTGACACGTGGCTCAATTATTACTGCCGACAGACGCGTGGTCAACCCGCGTGGACTCCGTGTGGACTGTTACCAGCGTCGCGACGCTAGTGCATTACCAGCGTCGCGACGCTGGACCAAAATATGCCTATAAAATGAGCCTCGCCCATTCATTTTTCTTCATGCTTTCCTTGGATAATTCTCTCTGATTTTATAGGAAGCATCTATTTTTGTATATATAAATAATATTTTTAATTTATGTCTTTTAATTTTCAGTAATAGTAGTTCTCTTCTTCTACCTTTCTTTAATGTTTAGAAGTTAATTTTCCGCTGGGGTAAAATGTGAAACCTTTAATATAATTATTTAGGTAAATCTCACTTAATTATAATATTTAAATTATAATTTAACCGGATTAATTAATGTCAGACTTTATTACCGCCTATATGGCTGGTTTAAATATAAATTACCTCATTACCGCCTATATGGCTGGTCTTTATGTGACAGATAATTACCGCCTATATGGCTGGTGTAATTGGACTAAATGGATTACCGCCTATATGGCTGGTTTTAAATGTTTAATATTATTAATTCCTGAGAAAGCAGAATATAAAATAATTTATATATTATAATAAGTGAGATTCCTAGATAAGAAATATTAATTGTGGATCCTCTAAACCCATCATTTTATTTTATTCTAGGGAAGTGATGAAACACAATATCCACACTTAATAATTGATTTTCTTTTTATGGGTAATTCTTTAGTTTGTTTATTGAGTCTTAAGCTTAGTGCTTCTTGTTGTCTGATCACTAATAAGATTGATATGGTAAACTTAAAATGAACTAGACATAGAGATTTTAGGTTTCAGCCTTAGATTCAATAGCTCACGATCTTCCTTGAGGATAGATAACCCTTTAATAGATTTCCTTACATGATAGGAATATACCTGTCGGGCGGGGGTAGCCATAATTGGAACTTAATCTTAATGAATCCAGGTAATTTGGTTGACATAGGAATATGGTTCAATTAGGTTATACTGGGTATTTGCGTCTGACCATCGACAGAGGCTTTTGCATATCTTTGTGTTCCAGGTTAGCAAACTGAATTAGTACGCATAAATAAGAAAATCAATTCATCCTTTTAACAATATTGTGTGGAGTCACGACCCTAGATCTTTTGAGTCTTTTTATTTATTTTACTTAGTATTTTCTTTTGTTTATTTTATTTTTATTAAGCAATTCCACATTCAACCAACCAAAGCAATCAATTCCCTTCTCCCTATAATTAGATACCTGTAAATAATAAATTCAATAATTAATAACAACAGTAGGAATTAAGTCCTCGTGGGATCGATATTTTTATACTACTTGAACGATACGTGCGCTTACGTTATACGTGTGTGTTTACGCCGGTCAGGTAGTATGATAACATATGCAGAGTAATGAGCAGAGGATCATAGAGTAAGATTAAGAAAGTACCTTTTTGTTAGGAACTCAAGATGTTATGCATTAAGGCCCATGAACTTTGGAGCAGTATGCACAAGTATGACAAGAGATTTCCAGAGAATTTAGTATTAAGAACTCAAGCAAATCGATAGCCAGAGACATGGATATCCTGGCATCGGCCAGGACAAGTCTACGAGTTGAGCCCCAAGAAGGATTCGAGGACGAATCCTATTTAAGGGGGGAGAATTAGTAACGACCGAGAATTCTGACTACTTACTCACTGTAAGACGAGCGTCACATAGTATAAATAATTTGAAACATATACCTTTGTGAGATGACTATCGGTAAATTCTTCGAGAACCCGATATTTGACGTTACGATATTTCACTACGGACATCCCATGGTATTTGGGCAGTAAATTTCTCATACGAACTCTAATTTTTTTGAATTTTATATCGGTGGAAAGCTGAGACTGAGATATACAATTTTCACGTTGAATATTTTTCCAAATTCGGATAAGAAGTAAGTCAAAAACGCAGATCAAAATTTCGAATGAATAGTAAATTCGGACCTAAGAAGTAGAAGAAGAAGAAGAAGAAGAAGAAGGAAATGAGAATAAAGAAAATTCCAAATTGATCCATTACAAGAGTGAGGGAAACAACTTACAAGCTTGGGAGATTGAAAGAAAAATCAAGCAATTAAAGTTAAATAATCTTGATCCAAACTTTGAATTAAGAATGTTTTGTTGATTTGTGAGATAAGAGTATTAGGAGCATGTTAGGCAATGTATTTAATGATACATAAGTATGAAAATGGATGGGTTGAGAAGGAAATCAAAAATTGGGGCAATGAGTTAATTAGGGGTTGTTAGATTTAAGAAATTTAAAGTTTACTTTGATGATGTTTATGATGGGTGAATATAGAATTGTTATATAAGAGTTGAAATATGGAAGAAGGGAAGTGTGTTTGGGCATAAGGGCATGAAGAAGTTGGTTTCAGGCCTGAATTTTGGCCTTGCGTCGCGACACGAATCACCGTGCATCGTGACGCGTTATTGGTAACTTGTTGAGACCTGTTTATAGGCTGCAATCGTCGCGACGCGCAAGAAGCTAGCATCGCGACGCGCATAGAAAAATTCAGAGCACATTTCTGGTTGATTCGTGTCGCGACGCGCAATACCCTGCGTCACGATGCGTGATCAAAATATTGTCTGAATCAGTTTTAAGCCATCCCAGTTTTACCCGAACATGTTAGAGGCTACCCTAAGAGTCTCGTATCAACCTATATGTATATATTACGTCATAATATACCTACAATATGCCTAAGAATGATAGCTCTTATTTGAATTGAAAAATTTAACTTGATTCCGATCTACACATTATTAATTCATTTCCTAATTGAAATTATCGATGACAGATCATCGCAGGAACCACAAGCTCTTCAGCGAAGTGAAGAGAGGCTAGCGTAACCCCAAGACAGTGAGTGGAAACTACTCTTCTAAATTGATCTTCATTTTGTTATTTTTGTAACAGACTTAATTTTTACGCTTTAGGGCGTTAGATTATTTTTATTACAGATATTTTACAAAATTTTATAATTTAAGTTTATGATTTAAGAAGAAATGTTTTTTTTTTCCAGAATATGTTTTATGTTTTCGAGGCATGGGGGAAAAACCCACCTCAGTATGTAACTTACTACATTTTGGAATTGACAGATAGAGAACATGTGCACATGTAGAGGACTAGGGGGATGGTGATACATAACGCCCCCATATCCTAATTTAGGACTAAGGATGACAGATGCCCATAGATCCTAGTTTCAGAGCCCAGAGGGTAGCATAGATCCGCACCCCCAGTTCTAGTTCAGTGGCTTGGGGGACAGCGATACGTAACACCCCAAGACCACTAGTTTTTCAGGGATAAGAGTGGCATGCTTTGAGGGACGGCGATATGTAATGCCCCAAAGTCATGGTTTTGTATTACTGACTCTAGTTAGGCGTTTGGGGGGACGGCGATACGTAACGCCCCCATATGTCAAGTTTTTCAGATACATACCAGTTTTCGGATATCAGATTTTCATAAAATTAGTTTCAGATATCAAATTTTCAGAAAAACTATTTCAGATATCAGTTTTTTAGAAAAACAGTTTCAGATATTAGATTTTCAGAAACAGTATTCAGAAAGCAGATTTCAAAAAAGGTTAAGTTTTATTAAAGAGATTTCAGATAAGTTTTCTCTAAAATAGCTCAGAGTTTTCAGACAAGAAAAAGATTTTCAATAATTTGATTTTCTGAAAGGCCCTTGATTTTTGAATTAAAAGTTTTCATTATAGTATTTCAGTTTTTATCATCTACTCACTTAGATCGTACGACGATCTAACCCTCTACTCCTAGTTTTCTTGTTCTGTAGGTATTCTCAGAGGACGAATGTAGTCACTAGGGTATGGAGTCCATCAGTTCAAGTCAGACAGAGTACAGTAAAGTCGTGCATTAGTGAATAGCTTTGTATCAGTCATTGTCATAAGCATGAGTGTTCTCAACAAAGTTGTAAATTATATTTGTTCTTTTTAAAAGAGTACAATAATGAGTAGTGAGTTATATATTTATGTTGATGAGTTGGGCATTAGTCTCATGCATGAGGATGTATATAAAATAAGATTAGTAGTTGTCAAAGATTCAGAGGCTTATGGGGTTAGTACGATCTACCCTTGTCGGTAGCATCTCCTGAATTGGGGATATTACATCTACGCTTCTTGCCACGATCGTTATTTGACCAGTTCAACTTGAAAAGAATTGGGTTGATTTTTGATTCCAAGAAATGTATATTTCAATCCTTTTGAGAATGTCTTCAATTCCAATTTGGGTGCTTCCTCATTATTCTCTTCTTCAAGTGTTCCTAGTTCCTTAAAATTTTGCTTCTCTCCATCGTTTTCCAGTACCTATGTAGAATCAAATGAAGAAAAATCATTAGAAATATTTGAATCTAATTGCGTACTTGATTCAAGAAAATTTCCGCTTCTGAGATGCATCTCAATATTTCGTAATAAGTTATTTTTGTTTCTTTCTTTTTTAAATCATTTAAATTTGTGAATTCTCTATAATATTGATTAAATTTGATCTTCATATGCTCATTTGACGGGTATTATCAATATACACGGTAACAAATGATCGCATGTTGTAATTGAAATTTTTTAATATTTAGTTCTCTAATTTGTTGGAATTAGCACATAAAGGCAGTGAAATTTGTGTTTTTATAAAAAAAAATAATCATACTTTTACTTAGTAACCGGACATTTTGCCTCAGCAAGAAATGATTGTTCGCATAAAACGGTAGAGTTTGAGTTAGTTTTAAAAAATGATATTAATAATAATCAAGCTTTTACTTAGTAACCAGACATCTTGCCTCAGTAAGCAGTGATTGTTCGCGTATAACGGTTGAGCTTGAGTGCAACACCCGCCAGAGACAGGATACTACCGACAAGAGACATGATTGACCCATCTCCATAAGCCTCTAAATTTATAAAAAATTTGGCATGATGTATCCTAAAACTAGACAACCTGGATTTCAGTACAGCATCAAAACGAATCTGAAATAAACATCATATATAAAAATGGACCTCAGGTCTACACCAACATATCAAAATCATCACTTAAGGGTTTCAAGCCCATATCATCTATCAACACTCAATGGCTCTGTGCCCACAACATCATAAGAAATCAAATCATTTACTTAATTCAAACGGCGTGCTCAGAACGACAAACAAAATAATAAATCAAATATCCTAAAATTTATAAACCTTCTAAAACTTCTCCCAAGACACTTGTGAGGGTGACTGTCGCTTGGGTGTTCCGCGTCTCGAGCATGACTTCCAAAGCTGAATTGATTGACCCGTCTATTATCCAACCTGTAAAACTAGTAAACTGGTTTGGTGTGAGTTTTAAAAAACTCAGTAAGTAACCATGCTACTATAAATAAACAAGTCAAACATATCAACAGATTAACAGAATTATTAAATTATTACAAGTTCAAATTTACCAACTTTTATTATCTTTTATACATTACCATGATAAATTTCCACATTTACATATCTATATAGGTACCAGTCTAATAGCTAACATCCAAACCACACAAAGCATCGACCTGAACATCACAAACAAGTCGTTTTATATCGAATCCATTTCCATTATATTTGACGTGGAGTCATACTTATTATACTTTATTACGTTTAAACATGTTTGAAATATCATCAAATCGATGAAACAATCACACTTCTTTCAATTCAAAACATACTTCTCTTATATACATGCAAATACAATATAGTAATTCTTATACATATACGTACATACCATTACAACTTGGCAAACACGCTTTATAATCTCTGATATTCTCATCGGTTTCAAGTCATTCATTCATTTCACATATGCATACACGATCCATATATAACACGAGTTCTATCATACATATACACTCAAAAACATTTACGAATATCAAGCAACCAACCACGAAGCACACACAACAATCAATACATCAAAGATCACATCATTCAACAACACATATATACGGCTGGCTTACACATACAATGCTCATACGAGACTCATTACCTATTTTAGAATAGAAATGAGATGAATTTCGTCCGAACGAATTTCTAACCAGCTCGACTACTATACCATGAGAACATCAATCAATTAAACATACAAACATGCATACATATCACGACACACCAAACTCATTGTATGACTTCTCATACACAAGCACATCCATAACAAACATTAAAAACATGATTCAAACACTCACATACAAACATATGTTTCAAACATATAAATATAAATCCTGTTACAAAATTCAAATGTCATACCTTTAATAGTCCTCATAAATTTTCTTTTCTTGATAAAACATATTCATTTCAGAATCTCTATCTAGGAACATTTGATTTAGTGTCTTTACCAATTGAACATATCCAACCTATACATATCTTAACATCATATGCATATACGAATACATAGTCATATACTTATACACTTTCATATTCATTCACATACACAATTTCATATTTTTACACATTCATACCTTTAAGTACATTCATACATACACAAAGACATTAAGCTTATCAAACATTTCACTTCAAACACGTCAGTACATACATACAGACCTTAATATCATTAAACCTTTTACCTCATATCATGATAATAAAAAAAGTCATACATGCGATGATCGTTTCACTTAACTACACATAACCTTGAACTCTTTCTCAAACTACTTTTTAACTATCTTCTGTTTAACCTAACATATCAATCATCTATACACATATATATGTAAATTCAAAACATGAAATCACTCATTAAGCTCTCATCGCATAAGTTACTTACCTGGCTTCGCGATCACTCCAGTACCTAGTCAAGTCTGCCAAAACAAATAGCGAAAAGCCGTCAGAATCATAACTTACGGAGTTCTCGACTAAACTACGATAAAATCCCGGATCTTTTCAGAACAACCGAATCAAGTTCGATTTCAAGGATCTTCGTTTCAATAATCTTAAAACATTATTATAAAATATCCCAAGCCAATACTTCACCTAAATTCTCGGTTAACGTGTTTTTAGAAAATCTTCCGAAAAAAATTTCACAAACGCTACGGAAAGGTCCCGAATCTGCCCGGATTCATCTAAACATGTTCGTAATATCATAAATAACTCAAAACTATCATCAAAACCAAAACACATACATATTCTATCGGATTGATCAAACTCGTTCCGTTTTCACTCGGATTCTACCAAATGCACATATTCAATATACTAATACTCAATCAATTCAATTTATATCATTACGTTACTCTACGAAACTAATGGATACATCCGAATATTTAGCGAAAACCTTGAAATTATCGAATTTTTACCGGGAGTTCTTACCGAGATTTCGAGGCCATATACGGACTCCAAACAATCCCACGAACATGCTGGAATCGATGAAATTCTTATCGGAGCTACTGTTCACCGTAGGTTACTATTCATTTGAATCTTCCATCCTCGTTTTGTATGCAACCGTGTACGGAATGAAAAATCTATCACTATCAACTTGTAGTACTCTCCGAGAGCTTCGATTTGGCGGGTGGCTCGGGCCGTGACATGAAGCGACGAACCGGGATCGTTAAACCCATTTTCGCGCGTTCCTCTTCTCCTTATGCCACTGTTCGCCATCAACCGCACAATCGTAGGCCACCACGATACGCATCGTGGCCGGACGATCACGATGGCACCGGTGCGCGCCGTCGTCGACAACCGGAGGGGCTTCCACCGATGCCAACTCTCTCCCTATCACGTTTTCTCTCTCTTCGGGTTACTGTAGCTAAAGGATGAAGTTTTGGGGTTTCTTTGGTAATTAACTAAAATTCTGGCTTTAATAACAAATTTCCTAAAAATTGCACAAAGATCCCCGAACGAAATTGCAACTTGGTCCTTAATATGGGCTGATTCGGTTTTTAGCATAATTGAGGCCCTTCTGCTCAAAATTTCAAAAAGTATTCAATACAAAAATTGTTCGTCTTGGAAAAATGAGTTGATGGTTTAAAAATCAGCTCAATCGGAGTTCGTTTGCTATCTTTATAGCCGAAACAATAAATTTTTACGCGTATAACGATAAAATCAGAAATCACGTAACCGGTTCTCGAAACCACATGTTTTCCAACGTGAAGAAACTTTACTTAAAAATATTCCAACCTATTTTCCAACACATAAACTCTGATTTTCGATTACCATTTGAAAGCTTTCCCGTACTGTTCCAAAAAACCTGTGATATTACATTGAGTTTGTAAGAAAAAAGTGTGTGAATAAGTTCAATTTTGTAGCCTCTCTAACTCGAGCAGTTAAGTCCGTAGAGATATTTTTAACAGTTAGTGCCCTAAGGCCAACTGGTTTTAGAGTCACTGCCCGAAGATCGTTATATGGGTTAAAGAGAAAGCTTCAGGAAATCAGACACTTCTTCTTTTTAATATCTGATATCCGAGCAATTAAGTCTGTAGGGGTGTTTTTACACCTAGTGTCCTAAAGCCAACTGGTTTGGGATCACTGACCCAAAATTCGTTACAAGGATTGAAGATATATTATTATTTTAAAAAAAATAATAACTAATTTTGTATTTATAAATAAACTCTCATTGCCAAAAGGCGTGAACTCTAATATAATTTTATGACAAAAATATTACTCTCTTTTCAACAAAACCTGTGAATATTGTTGGTACGATGAATTGATTAAATACTTCGTTTTATGTGTGTATGGAAGAAGGGTAAAAAATACATGAGAATTTACTTATTTGATTATTTAGAAAGAAAGAAAACAATTATTAATTTGGATAAGAATTTTTCATTTTTTAAAGTTTTTCGCTTAAATTACTATGGACTAATAATAAGCTGGTTGAGCGATATGATGAACATTAAAAAATGAACACTTAATGAAAGAGAAACTAATCATTTTACACTTATAATTTCATCAATCCTCTTAATTTAGCACATTTGTAAGAAAATAATTAAATTTATGGTAATTGTGATTTTTTTTCTTATGTAGGTGAAATAAAATTTTGGATGGCATTTGGATTTTCGAAGCCAAAAACTTGAAAGAGCGTTCTAACAGTGTACAAATTCAGAAATTGTAACATTGCGTAATTTTCATATTTCGGCCATAACTTTGTACTTCGATATTGGATTGAGATGATTCCAGTTCCAGATGAAATAATACTCAAAGATCTACAACTTTGATGTTGACAAGATTTTCTAATTCTGAGGTTTTCATTCCGAAATTAATGAAAAATCCAAAATGTATTTTATGTAATTATTAAAGACAACAACAAGAAGACAATATATATATATATATATATATATAAGGTGGGAAATGACATCAACCTTTTAGTGGAAGGTCAATCCCCACCAATTTTGCAAATTACTTTTATAATTTTTAAAATGAATGGAGGATGATGAACCCTCTACTATAAATAGAGGCGCTCAGCACCTTAGAAAATCAGTATACTTCCTTCACGTTTTGTCTCTGAAAATCTGTGAAGGGATTCAGCTCTTGTGTGTTTTATTTTCTTAAGCTTTCTTATAATTTCTTTTTCTTTCAGTAATAAAATTATGTGTGTTTTTATTCAAATTATGAGTAGCTAATTTCTTTTTATTGGGGTAATAGGTGAAGCTTTTAATATGAAAATATAGATTAATCTCACTTATATTATAATATATAAATTATAATCTAATGATTAATAATTAATTTAAATCTGGATTAATTATTGACAAACTTTTTTACCGTCTATATGGCTGGTTTTATTTATTTGGCATAATTGAGTACCTAACTAGACTTGTTATAGACAAAAGTTATCACCGCCTTTATGTCTGGTTTTATATGTTTTGGCATAATTAATTCCTAAAATAAATTAATTGGGTAATAATGATAATTTATATATTATAAAAAATGAGATTTCTAAATTTAAAATATTAAAAGTGGATCCCCAAACCCCCAGTATTTTTTTATTTTTGCAGTCTAATTTAAAATTTTCCAATCACTTCAAACAACTTAATTTTTTTTACTCAAATTATTATTTTATTTTACAAAATCTATTCCATGTGGACTGACCCCGAACTTACCAGGTTATTTTATTACTTCGACAGCCTTATACTTAGGAAGTAAAGTGTTAGTGTCCTAGACATGCCACATGATCTCTAAGCGTGATTCGTGTGTGAATATTCAAAGAAGTTGCGGAATACTTACATTGATGGGATGAGAAATCTCCAAGATTACTCCAATGGATGTTGCTCCAAGCTTTGCTTTGTTGATTTTGACTCTAGGGTGGGTTTCCCTATCACCTCATATAACTCCTTTGAGTTCTAGCTCACTTGGTTTTGCAACAAAACTCAAGAAGATGGAGGGAGAAGCTCACGTTTTTCAGGCAGTGAAGAGAAGAGAGAATTTGCATTGCTGTGAATAGTGAATTTTCTCACTTCCAAAGTTGAGCAAATTAATTTATAGTGAGGTTGAGTGTTGATATTGGTTTGAGTGTTATATAAGCAAAGCCAAGCTTACTTTTAATAAATCAAATCCATGATTTTAAGCCTAACCACTTCCATCATATGTCTTACATGTGATGTAAGTGAAATGGGTCCCACCACTTTTAAATTCCAAATTCAAGTCGGCTAACACAACACGTAATTTCGCTCGGGCCCGGTTTCGTTTAATTCCGAAATAAACGAATTTTCTATCGCGACGTAATTAAATCCAATTTAACTAAATAATAATGCCTAGCAAAATTATTACGAAAGTCGCTTGCGAATTAATTCTAAATTAATTCGTTCGCTAGAATTAAAATCCAATTTAATTCCGCATTGAAATCTAATTTCAATTAATATATCCAATATATTATTTTAGCCCAATTAAATAAATTAAATAGTAAAATCTAATTTCACTATTAAATTCATTTTGCTGATTAATTCCAAATTAATCGCATTCTCTCTTCTTGACGAATTTAATCCCAGATTAATTCTTTCTCTGATAATTAATCCCAGATTAATTCTTGCCGTAATTAATCCCAGATTAATTTTTCTCTCTCATTATTTATCCTAGATTAATTTTGTTCAAGTCAAATGTCATCGGTGAATCTTCAGGAAGCGACCCAAGAGATTCCTGGATATGTTGGCAGTAAATCCGGTCATCAGACTATCCGAACACGTGCGTACCCGGTACCACGTTCTTATCGATTTACAAGACATGGTTGGCTTCTAGCAAAGCACCATGCCTACCCAATTCTCCAGAAAATATTCTTTAAAGGAATATATAATCTTTATCAAGCGTAGTATACTACGTATTGCGTATTACGATCCAGTATCGGATGTCACATGTTAGGCCTAGGGCTGGAATTGTGTCTGCCTCGTACGAAGTATATATCGGATCACTGGCAACTAGTCTATATAATCGGATAATCATGACCTAGTCATATTATCCCGATGACTGCAGTACTTAAGAGTACCAGTTCCGTATCCTAAGTGATCATCATCTCCATATAACTGAAGTGATACTTCCATCTTGACATCACACCCAATACACTACGATTCTCAGTATACCCAGAAGAGCTGTACACAGAACCTGTTAAAGCCCCGGACGACCAAAACCAAAGTATACTGATTGTCGCAAGTATTAGCGATGCAAGTCTCAGGTTAAGACCAAATACACATACCCTGATTCGGGTTCCCATAGACATATAGTCATACTACCAATGGGATTCCGATGGGTCTATCCAGAGCGAAGCTATTCCCGTAACATCGGGTAACAGAACCTCATATTACACCTGCATGAGTATCCAACACTCAAATATATGAGAACTATGCCGTTAAGCTTCCATAACGCGCACAAGTGTAATACTAGCCTATTCCGCATTATCGATGTCCAGTCTCGATAATACTACGACTAGGGATATTTAATGATTAAACCTTTCGTGGATTAATATTGTCTCATATCTTATTAATCCGGTACTAATCATATTGACTTTTATCATTTATATATCCGAGTAATCTAATTACAAATGATAAAAGAGCAATTTCCTTTGTCACATAGTTAATTTTGTACAAGAACACCATGTCATTTACAAAATAGTGATGCTATGGGTCATAATTGTCCAACAATCTCCCACTTGGCCTATAGCCAATCACTCAAATGTCTAACACATGAACTATGTACGGGTCGCTCATGCTTATGCTGAGATATCACTTTCGCCAATGGATTTACAAGATTATCATCTGATGCGATTTATTCGATCATCACATCGCCACGATGTATAATCTCACGAATCAGATAAAACCATTTGAAGTACATACTTGGATCATTGATAAGACCGTAATTCTTTAGTCTGCGTTGTAGCCCAGCTCAGCTGCTAACAGAACTACTCCTAATCTAATTAAGAATTTTATAGATCCAAAATGCTTCTTTTACTGCCTCAGCCGCAGCAATATATTCCGCTTTTGTTGTTGAATCGGTAACAATATCTTGCTTAGAAGATCTCCCGCTCACTGTTCCGTTGTTCAAACAAAATATGTACCCTTATTGCGACTTATAGTCGTCTTCATCGGTTTGGAAACTTGCATCGGTGAACCTAGTCACCTCAAGTTCTCCATCTCCATAGATTACGAAAGCATCTTTAGTTCGTCTAAGATACTTAAGGATGTTCTTAAGATCAATCCAGTGACCATCACCTGGATCGGCCTGATTGTGACTCCACATGTTCAAAGCATATGAGACACCAGGTCGAGTACATGTCTTTCAATGTACGAGTTCTCGGAGAGTGCCAACAATTTTTCAATATATCCCAGTAGATATTTATTCCTAGAATAAAGGTTGCATCTCCCAACTTTTTCATGGAGAATTTTAATGAAAGCCAAGCTTTCACCGATTAAAACATGGGAATGTTATTTCCAAGAAATAATACATCATCAAAGTATAGGACAATCAATGTCAGTGCGCTCCCACTAACCTTCTTATATACACAAGAATTATCTTCGTTTTGAATGAAACCATATTGTAATATGATCTCATCAAAACATTGGTTCCAAGAACACAATGCTTGTTTCAATCCATAAATGGATCGATTTAACTTGCAAACCTTATTTGCATGTTTTGGTATGATAAAACTGTCAGGGTGTTGTATAAAACATCCTCCAAAAGGTTTCCGTTAAGGAAAGCGGTTTTGACGACCATCTACCATATTTCATTATGAAATATGCAGCAATAGCAAGCATTATCCGAATGGATTTAATCATGGCAACAGGTAAAAGGTTTCATCGTAATCAGCACCATGTTGATGACGATAACCTTTCGCTACAAGCCTAGCTTTGTACGTTTGTATGTTGTCATATATGTTTGTCTTCACCATGAAGACCCATCTGTTATCAATAGGCACAATGCCTTCTGGTACATCAACCATTATCCAAACTTGGTTGTATACATGGAATCCATTTCGGACTTCATGACACTTTTCCATAAACCGGAGTCGATACCTTGTATCGTTTCCTCATACGCAGTCTGTTAGTCTTCCTCAATAAGATTGACATCTACATGAGGTGAGATCAGAAACCCATATCTCTTAGGTTGTTTCCTGACTCTCTCCGACCTACGCGGTTCTTGTGTATTAGAAGATTGTGGTACAGATTCATCCCTGATGAACTATTCGTGTTAAGGGATCGGTGCCAGGAACAGTATTACTCCAATTTTCATCGAGTTATACTTTCCTCTCACTTACCACTGCATATAGGAATTCCTTTTCAAGGAAAACCGCATTGAGAGCAACAAATATCTTTGTTCTCTTGTGAGTTGTGGAATTGGTTTCCCTAAGATAACCAATTACAAATATGCACTTATCCGATTTGGGTTCTAGTTTGGTACCATCCAAACATTCAATTATATGCCCAGCATACCCAAATCATCAGGAATGAGAAACCCAGTTTCTTTCATGTCCATATTTCATATGGGGTCTGTCCAACAGACTTTTAACGGAACCTTATTCAAAATAAGTATTGCACTGTTCACTGTGTATCCCGTGAAGGAAAATGGTAGCACAGTGCGACTCATTATTAACTTTACCATATCCAACAAAGTTCGGTTTCTCCGTACGAACATACCACTCAATTGAGGTGTTCCGGGAGGAGTCTAATGTGAAAGAATACCTTACTCTTTCAAGTAATCGAGAAACTTATTGCTCAAGTATTTTCCACTACGGTCCAACCGTAATATCTTAATACTTTTGCCTGTCTGTTTTTCTACTTCATGTCGAAACTCTTTGAATTTTATCAAAAGTTTCTGATTTGTGTTTCATAAGATACACATAACCATAACGCGATGCAACATCCGTAAAGGTTACGAAGTATTCAAATCCACCTCCAGCCTAGCTAGACATGGGCCCACTTACGTCACCATGAACGAGGGCTAATAGTTCGGTGGCTCGTACACCCTTTACCACTAAAAGGCGTTTTAGGCACTTTGCCTAATGAATAAGATTCGCAGACATCATTTGAATTAGGATCAAATCTGTCCTAGTATCCACTCTTCGAAAGTGTGGATATACAAGTCTTGTTTAATGTGTCCCAGATAACAATGCCACAAATAAGTCTCATTAGAATTACTCAATTTGAGCCATTTGTTTGTCATGTTATATGTTTGAGATTTGTTTATATTCAAAATATAAATACTGTTATTCACATCTAATGTGTATATCTCAATATCATCTTTATAAACAAAACACCCAGTGTTCTGGAACATAAAGGTATACCCGCAACGGGTTAAACTAGATATAGAGATAATATTTCTAGTCAAACTAGGTACATTATAACATTTTCCTAATTTAAGTACATGCCCAAAGGGCAGTTCCAAAACTTAGGTTCTCACAGCCAAAACAGCGACTCTCGTCCCGTTTCTAACTCGCAAGTCAATCTCATCTGAAGCCAGTCTCATGTTAATCAGCAGATCCCGCACATCAGTACATATGTATGTACCACACCCAGTATCAAAATCCAATTTTAAAACTAGCAGTGGATATGTTTATGACAAACATACTTGAAGTCGGAGCCTTACCCGCCTTCACTTCCTTTATGTCTGCCTTGTCCATATGTCAGCCACGCTTCCAGTGACCCCGTTTGCCACAGTTTAGGCAGACATCTTGGGATATGTCATTTGTCTTCCCAGAAGACTGTGACGATTTTGCATTTGCCCCTTTTCTTCATACCCCCAGAAGCCTTCGACCAAGCCTTGGCCTTCTCAGATGTTAAAGAAAGACGTGCATTGCGCTTCTTGCCTTTTTAGAATCTATGGCTCTGCTTCCTTGAGCATAGCCATTAACTCTCCAAGAATTTTCTTTTGGTTCAAGATGAACCCGTCCCAGCATTCGGGCAGAGACTGTAAGATCAAATCTATGAAAGTCTCGGCCTCATAGGTAATGCCCAGCTAACCTAACTGTTTGATGTCAGTAATCATCTGCGACACTTAGTGCTCAACAGATGTACCCTCTGACATACGCGAGCGAAAGAGCTTCTTTTGCAATTCATACTTCTAAGATCTAAGGTTAGATATGTGAAGATCCTTCAATTTCAACATCACGGTATAATGATCTAATCCTTAGTTTTGACGACGAAATTAAAGAGTCATTGCGACAAGCATAACAGATTGAGCACTAAATTTATCATCACGATGAGTCTTCCTAAGCTCATGCTCTACTATTTGCTCAACTCCGGGCTCAGGGCCCGAGAGGTTTCTTTATCCAATAGAGTAACTTCTTAGCTCCCATGACTATCCTGAGATTCATTTCCCAATTTGGAAAATTTACGCCGTTAAAGACATTATCGCCCATGATGATGTCCCTAACACTAATCTTTCTAGCCATATCGATTGCAATAGTCCAACTATTCAATCAACGATTATGGGTACACTCAAAATGCAATGGTTACTATAGTCCAACTATATGACAACCTACAAGTGGAGTAGTGTCTTGTACAGTCTAACTGTTCAAAGAAAGCAATATTAAATATTAGTCCAACTAATATATTTATAACAACGATAAATAAAATAAATGAGCACGTATTGGAAAGTATCTAAACGAAATGGCAAATTTAATACTTGCCTCCCACTATTTTTCGGCGAGCCTCTAACCCTCTGTGGAGTACTCGGGAAACCTAGTTTCCTAGTGAGCTAGGATCCCGTTAAATAACACACAACCTTGACTTTGGCCAACAAGTTGTATGAAACTTAACTAGGTAGATCTCTAAGATCAATTGGATCTCATCCAATTCCTAGATCCAGTAGGTGGACCTCCAAGTCCGAAACATATATCCAATATATGTAAATATATCCAATATATTTCCTAACCTTTTCGTCTGAATCAACTAAGCTTTAGCTTTGGCTCAACAAAGCTTAATGATTCCAGTTAAGCGGGACTCATTGACAGTGGGAAAACTTTGTAATCCACGTCGATGAACTAGAGGTGACCTTGACTTTGGCCAACAAGTCACAATCGCCCAAGACATGCGATATGGAATAAATCTTTCGTGGTTCAAACACATCCGCGATGGACATTGATCTTGACTTGGCCAACAAACAAATGCCAATCTTGGATCTTGAGAGAGAACCACTAAATGGAAGGAAAAACGCTTAATATTTGATGAGGGTTTTTTTTCGCGTAAATTGGCAAATAATTTATTATCTTTGATTAGGTCTCATCATACACCCTTAAGCATGCATTCTAAAAGCATAATAAGGCGCAAAATAAAATAATAATGATATGCGGATGGATATATAACAAATTTGTTCCTAGAACAAATCTCTCCATTTCCTCTCTCCCGCTAGCACTATTCATACTTCTACCCAATTAAATAATACTTCTAAAGAAACCTCATTACCATTGAGGGGAATTGGTGAGAAGATAAATACAATGAGAAAAGATGTAATAGGCTGGACTCGCAGGTCCAATTTAATAAATTCTAAATTTATTACAACAATTTCTAAAATTGCCCTCACCCTTCTAATATCTATCTGAAATACATTATTCATATAATACATCCAAGTATTCACAGATAGCATGTTATTCAATCAATCTAATCCAATTAATTAATCTTTGAATTAATGACCATCCAATGTTCAAACAACGATTTGATTTGCGCGAGTCCAACTCGTTTAAGAATAAATACTCAAAGTACGTATTCTTGAATTATATCGAACTACAATTTTAAATCCAATTTAAATTGTATCCAATATTAATTCTTATTTAATTCCAAATTAAATAATTACACTTTTAATAGTGTCTTTTAGACTTGGATTCCAAATCCAATCTTAATGGGTCTCAAAGGCCCAATTTGTTGGATAATATGACCCATAGCGTCACTATTTGTACAGATCATAGTGTTGTTGTACAAATTAACTATGTGACAAGGAAATTGCACTCTCATCATTTGTGATTAGATCACCTTAGATATATAAATGAAGAGAGGTCCCTATGATTAGTTCCTGGATTGAGAATGATATGAGACAGTATCAGTCCACGAAGGATTAATCATTAAATATCCCTAGCCGGAGTATTATCGAGACTGGACATCGATAATGCGGAATAGGCTAGTATTGTACTTGTGCGCGTTGTGAGGGCACAACGGCATAGTTCTCATATATATAAGTATTGGATACTTATGCAAGTGCGATAGGAGGTTGTGTTTCACCGATGGTACGGGAAACAGCTTCGCTCTGGATAGACCCCTCGGAATCCCATTGGTATTATGACTATGTGTCTATGGGAGTCCGACATCAGGGTAGGTGTATTTGGTCTTAACCTGAGACTTGCACCGCTAATGCTTACGACAATCAATATGCTTTAGTTGAGGTCGTCTAGGACTCTAACCGGTTCTGTGTACGCCAATGCTGGGTATATTGAGAATCGTAGAGTATTGGGTGTGATGTCAAGACGGAAGTATCACTCCAGTCATAGTGGAGATGATGTCACGCAGGATACGGTATTAGTGCTCTTAAGTGCTGGCCGGCCATCGGGATATTATGACAAGGTCATGTATATCCGATTATAGAGACTAGTTACCAGACATCCGACATGTGCTTCGGACGGGGCAGACACTTATCCAGCCCCAGCCCTAGCACGTGACTATCCGATACTGGGCCAATATACACAATACTTGGTATACTACGCTTGATATAGATCTTAAATATTCTTAGATGAATATGACCGGAGAATTGGGTAGACTTCGTGCTTTGCTAGAAGTCGATCTTGTCTCGTAAATCGGTAGAACGTAGTACTTGGTACGTAAGTGATTCGGATACTCCGACGATCGTATTTACTGCCGAATTATCCGGGGATCTCATGGGTCGCTTCCCAATAATCCACTGATGACGTATGACTCGCACTCTTAAATAATCTGGGATTATATAGAAGAGAGAGAGAATTAATCTAGGATTAATTACGGAGATATTTTATCTGGGATAAAATATCGTCTAAAGAGAGAGAATGATTAATTTGGAATTAATCGGTAAATTAATATATTCGATATATTAAATGAAATTAGATTTCGATGAGGAATTAAAATTAGATTTTAATTCGGACGAACGAATTAATTTAGAATTAATTTGTTAGCGACGTGAATAGTGAGTTCGCTAGGCGTAATCATTTAATTACGACGCAACGGAAAATTCGCTAATTAGGAATTAGCGAAACCGAGCCCGAGTGTGATTGCGAGCGCATTCGTATTTCGAATTCGAGTGCGGCGACGCAAGTCACATCAAGCGTCAAATCATTCGTCACATCAAGCGTCAAATCAAAAGTTACTTTGAGTGATGTGATTGATTGAGTGATAGACACACATCACTTTATTAAAGTAAAATGAATAGTTGATGTGTGTGGTTGAAATAGTGAAAGTTGGTGGGAGTATTTACCATTTTATTTATTTGGTAAATGCTTTATATTTTTATGGAAAAATATATAAACCTTTTTGGAAAAGGTTTTACCAACTAATAACACATTCATCTCTCTCCATTTCTCTCCACACTCTCACGCCCAAAATGGGCAATATTGCTCACTGTTTTTCTTTGTAAGAACCGAGCAAAGGGAAGCCAAGAGTTGGGTTTTTGTGGCAAAAACCGCAAGTGCTAGCACACTACGAGACTTGCGAAGGTGGTAGGGAGGTTCACCCATGAGTCGGGATTCGTTTGACGCAATCTTGGAGCTGAATTTCGCAGCTCAAAAATCTGATTTGCAGGGCAGTGAACTGCAGTGATTGGCGCCACTTTGAGAGCCCAAAACTTGTTTTGTTTGTTGCCGATTCGTCTCAACCGATCGATGTGAGTATTCCGCTACCTCCTTTGATGTATTCACACATGTATTTCATTGCTTGTTTGATCTTGGGACCTAGAAATAAACCTAACACAATTAGTATCCAATACTATTCAATTAAAGTCCAATGGGCTTTTAATTAATTCTTTAGGTATGGGCTTTGGCCATTATGGATCAAACCCAAGATGCCAAGGCCCAATTAGGAATCACCCTATGCCAAAAATCAATTTAGGCCCATTAGGCCCAATTAAATTATTAAAGGCCCAATTGTCATATTTGGACTTTATGAAAATGGTTTTAAACCTAATTGGATCCAACCCAATTGTCCAAAACCAAACTTGGCCCAACCAAGCCCATTAAGCCAAATTACAACAAATTAAATTAACACATTATTCCAAATTACATATTAATTTAATTAAAGTGCAATTAACATAATTAATCAATTAATCTAATGTTTCCAAAATACTAATTAATCCAATTTAATCATGCTCAACATTTCCAATTCATTTCCAACATAAATTGAAGCAAAATCAATTCTAAAACATGCTATATAGCTCACGACAAAGGCATAGAAATTATCATGCAATTTGATTTCAATCCAATTAAATCAACATGTAACATACATTTCATGCCAATTAATATATCTAATTGTCAAATTTCAAAATTAACCATGAGCAATACTAGGGCATAAATTCGGCCATGCTAAGGAATTGGGGATTTTTTATCTAATAATTTTCTTCTCAATTCCAACAATGTACAAATTCAATTCAACATCATATAAACATAACCCAACCATCAATTTAGGCAAATCAAGCTCCAAGCCAAAAAATCCCAAATTAAAGTATATAAACCCTAGGTTCAAATCAAGCTTAGATCTCGCTCTGATACCATTGTTAGTGTCCTAGACATGCCACGGGATCTCTAAGCGTGATTCGTGTGTGAATATTCAAAGAAGTTGCGGAATACTTACATTGATGGGATGAGAAATCTCCAAGATTGCTCCAATGGATGTTGCTCCAAGCTTTTCTTTGTTGATTTTGACTCTAGGGTGGGTTTCCCTATCACCTCATATAACTCCTTTGAGTGCAAGCTCACTTGGTTTTGCAACAAAACTCAAGAAGATGGAGGGAGAAGCTCACGTTTTTCAGGCAGTGAAGAGAAGAGAGAATTTGCTTTGCTGTGAATAGTGAATTTTCTCACTTCCAAAGTTGACCAAATTAATTTATAGTGAGGTTGAGTGTTGATATTGGTTTGAGTGTTATATAAGCAAAGCCAAGCTTACTTTTAATAAATCAAATCCATGATTTTAAGCCTAACCACTTCCATCATATGTCTTACATGTGATGTAAGTGAAGTGGGTCCCACCACTTTTAAATTCCAAATTTAAGTCGGCTAACACAACACGCAACTTCGCTCGGGCCCGATTTAATTTAATTCCGAAATAAACAAATTTTCCATCGCTACGTAATTAAATCCAATTTAACTAAATAATAATGCCTAGCAAAATTATTACGGAAGTCGCTTGCGAATTAATTCTAAATTAATTCGTTCGCTAGAATTAAAATCCAATTTAATTTCGTATTGAAATCTAATTTCAATTAATATATCCAATATATTATTTTAGCCCAATTAAATAAATTAAATAGTAAAATCTAATTTCACTATTAAATTCATTTTGCTGATTAATTCCAAATTAATCGCATTCTCTCTTCTTGACGAATTTAATCCCAGATAAATTCTCGACGCAATTAATCCCATATTAATTCTTTCTCTGATAATTAATCCCAGATTAATTCTTACCATAATTAATCCCAGATTAATTTTTCTCCCTCATAATTAATCCTAAATTAATTCTGTTCGAGTCAAATGTCATCGGTGAATCTTCGGGAAGCGACCCAAGAGATTCCTGAATATGTTGGCAGTAAATCCGGTCATCGGACTATCCGAACATGTGCGTACCCGGTACCACGTTCTTACTGATTTACAAGACATTGTTGGCTTCTAGCAAAGCACCATGCCTACCCAATTCTCCAGAAATAATCTTTAAAGGAATATATAATCTTTATCAGGCGTAGTATACTAAGTATTGCGTATTATGATCCAGTATCTGATGTCTCATGCTAGGCCTAAGGCTGGAATTGTGATTGCCCCGTACGAAGCATATATCGGATCACTAGCAACTAGTCTCTATAATCGGATAATCATGACCTAGTCATATTATCCCGATGACTACAGTACTTAAGAGTACCAGTTCTGTATCCTATGTGATCATCATCTCCATATTAATGAAGCGATACTTCCATCTTGACATCACACCCAATACACTACGATTCTCAGTATACCTAGAAGAGGCGTACACAGAACATGTTAAAGCCCCGGATGACCAAAACCAAAGTATATTGATTGTCGCAAGTATTAGTGATGCAAGTCTCAGGTTAAGACCAAATACACCAACCCTTATTCGGATTCCCATCGACACATAGTCATACTACCAATGGGATTCCGAGGGGTCTATCCAGAGCGAAGCTATTCCCGTACCATCGGGTAACAGAACCTCCTATTACACCTGCATGAATATCCAATACCCAAATATATGAGAACTATGCTATTAAGCTTCCATAACGCGCACAAGTGTAATACTAGCCTATTCCGCGTTATCGATGTCCAGTCTCGATAATACTACGACTATGGATATTTAAAGATTAAACCTTTTGTGGATTAATATTGTCTCATATCTTATTAATCTGGTACTAATCATATGAACTTTTATCATTTATATATCCGAGTAATCTAATTACAAATGATAAAAGAGCAATTTCCTTTATCACATAGTTAATTTTGAACAACAACACCATGTCCTTTACAAAATAGTGATGTTATGGGTCATAATTGTCCAACATAAAGAACCATGATGAGCGGAAAATATATCAATATTTACCGCCCCTTTTACTTAATATTTTGTATAGTTTCTCGAGTTTTATGAACGTTTTGATGTGTTTTAGTTTATTTTGCAGATAAAATAAAATCGGGACTTAATGGAATCAATCAGGACGAAATGTGGAACAAATAAAGGCAAAAATTGGACTTGACATTTTGATTTTGGAGATTGGAAACTTGAAATGGCGTTCTAACGAAGTACAATTTCGGAAATTCCAACTTTGCGCAATTGTCGTATTTTGGCGATAACGTTTTACTCCGATATCGGATTCAGGTGATTCAAGTTCATATTAAAGAAGACTCAAAGATATACAACTTTGAAGTTCATAATAATTTCAAATTCGGAAGTTTTCATGACCGAAATTGATAAAACATCCGGAAGTGTGTTATGTGTAATTATTAAAGTCATTTTCAAAACAAAATAATAATAATAAAATAAAAAATGAAAATTGTCAAACTTCCACCAAATATTCTTGCATGTTTGGTGTGGGATTTGGTGACATGTTTGGTGCCATGTTTGGTACCATGTTTGATGCCATGTTTGGTGGAGCAATTGGTGGAGAAATTGGTGGAAGCCTTTAGATTTGCCAATAAATACCAAGCTAAACTTTGTAAATTTTTCATGCTTTCTTTGGAGGAATTTCTCCATGAAAACCTAAAGGAAAGTGTCTTGTATTTTATTTTTATTTAATTAATAAAATTTTGTGTGTTTTCATTTACAGCATTAGCAGGTAATCTCAGTCTACTGGGGTGACAATGTAATACTTTTAATATAATAAATTAGATTAATCTCCCTTATTTTAATTAAGATTTGGATTAATTAGTTACCACTTACATGGCCGGTTTAGGTGACAACCTTATTTACCGCTTATATGGTCGGTTTTACATTCCAGATGTAGTTTCCGCCTATATGGCCGGTTTAGGTAATAACATTGTTACTGCCTATATGGTCGGTTGGACTTAATTAAGACAAATGGAATTTCCGCCTTTATGGTCTGGTTAAATATAATTAATTAATCGGTAAACATTGACAATAAGAGAGATTTCTAATTTTGAAATATTAAAAGTGGATCCTTTAACCCCCAACATTTTCTTTCATTATTGTAATTTTACTTTTATTTATCTTCAAGTTATTTTTTATGATGTTTTGTTTATTTAAGTATTTAGTAATCCTAGGTATGTGTTGTAACTAAATACATAATCTGTGGTTGTGATGAACTCCAATATCACCGATTTATAAGGGGTTATTTTGTGTCTTAGGTAATATAAAGGTTTATTTATCTAGTCTTAAGCTTAATGCTTCTTGTTAACTGGCCATTAATAAGATTGATTTGGTAAACTTAAAATAAACTTGATGAATGAATTTTAGGTTTCATGCTTAGACTTAATAGTCCATTATCTCTCTTAAGGATTAGATACCCATTAATATGTTTCCTTCCATGATAGACATATACTTGTCGGGTGGGGGTAGCCACAATTGGAACTTAATCTTAATGAATTCAAGTAACTTGGTTGACATAGACATATGATTAATTGAGTTATTTGGGTGTTTGCATCTGACCATCGACAGAGGCTTGTACATATTTTCGTGTTCCAGGTTAATAAACCGATATATTGCACAAACATGAGATAATCATTTAATCTTTAAAAGATATTGGAAGGATTCACAACCCTATATAGTTTTATAATATTGAATTTTCCTTTAATTTACGTTCGCACTGTTTTATTTACTTGTTTTAGCAAAAATCACCATCCAATCAACAAACCAATCTATTAGGTACTTGTAAATATTTAACTTCATAAATTGATAGCTAAGGTATTAAGTCCTCATGGGATCGATATATTTTATACTACTTGAACGATACGTGCACATGCGTTACATGAGTGATTTCATCGATCAAGTTTTTGGCGCTGTTTCCGGGGACTTATTTATCTTTCACTATTAATTTTGAGGTAATACATTTACTAGTGTCTAATTTGTTTTTACTTATTTTTTTTTTCTTTTGTTTCAGGTTTTCAGACATTACATGAGAAGAACCAGAAGCTTTGAAATCCGTCCGCTTGACCCAGAGATTGAAAGAACCATCAGACAGCTGAGAAGGGAAAGGTGTGAAGGTCAAGAAACACTGATCAACATGGAACATGAACCTTTGGAGGTTGTACCACCAATTCCCATTCGAGACAGAACTATTCCGATGGTTGAAGGTTTCATTTCATGTATTGTACTTCCTCTCTTACCAGTAAATACATGTGACATCAAAACATGCATCCAAATGATACATCAGTCAGTTCAGTTTGGGGGGAATACAACTGAAGATCCTAATGCCCACATTAGCAACTTCCTGGAAGTTTGCAGCACATTCAACTACAACCGAGCGGCTGAAGAAGCAATGAGACTGTGTGTTTTCCCATATTCTTTGAAAGAAAGAGCTAAGGCTTGGCTACATTCACTACCAGGAGGTTCCATCACAACTTGGAACACTCTAGCCACCAAATTCCTTGCAAAGTACTTTCCCCCAGCCAGAACTGCAAAGCTGAGGAATGACATTACATCCTTTGTGAAACATGAGTCAGAATCCCTCTGCGAAGCTTGGGAAAGATACAAAGATTTGCTCAGAAAATGTCCTCACCATGAGATTGTAAAGTGGCTACAAGTCCAGACCTTCTATAATGGACTTAATGGATTAATGAGAACCACAATTGATGCTGCTGCTGAAGGAGCTTTAATGGCAAAATGAGAAGATCAGGCGTGAGACCTAATCGAAGAAATGGCCAACAACAATTCTTTGTGGCCAACAAAAAGGAGCATGATCCAACGAATCAAATGAATTTATGAAGTTGGAGCCAACACAGCAATGAATGCCAAGCTGGATCAGATATGCAAATTCATGGAAACTCTTAGTATGCAGGGTAATGCTGGATCCACAAATTCATCATATGGAGAAGCACCAGAGTGAGACGGTGAATTATATCAACAATTTCAACAGACAGTGGAATAATTCATATTCCAAAACCTACAACCCAGGGTGGAGGAACCATCCCAATTTCGCATGGAGAAACAATTCAGGGTAAAGGAACAATCCATCACCCGGACTCCAACAGCAAAACAAAGGCTATAAGTATGAAAAAGAACTAGGAATAACAGAAGTGTTGCCTCACTTGAAAAAATTAGAAGCAAAATACGACTCTCAAACAGCATCATATGATGATATGTTTCAATCACAAGCAGCATTAATTCAAAGCCAAGCAGCATCTTTGAAAACTCTGGAGAATCCAATGGGACAAGTGGCCAATGCTCAGAGTTACAGACCGCAAGGTAACCATCCTAGCAACACGGAACCAAATCCAAGGAACTGGGGGAATGAGCAATGTCAAGCCATTACTTTGAAAAGTGGTACTGAAATCAACAAAGATGTTGGAGTCAAGATATCCACTGAGGAAGTTCCAAATGAGAGCGATGAAGCAAAACCACAGATGGAGGAAAAAGAAGCAAAAGCAAATGATCAAGAAAAATTCACTCCACTTCCACCTTTTCCACAGCGTCTCCAGAAAAGTAAACTAGACAAGCAGTTTGCTCGATTCTTGGAGATCTTCAAAAAGCTGCATATCAACATTCCATTTGCAGAAGCTTTGGAACAAATGCCCAGCTATGTCAAATTCATGAAAGACATTCTGTCATGAAAGAGAAGATTGGGAGATTACGAGACAGTAGCATTGACAGGAGAATGAAGTGCCATCATTCAGAGAAAGCTTCCCCCAAAGTTGAAAGATCCTGGCAGTTTCACCATCCATTACACCATAGGCGAACATTACTTTGGTAAGGCTTTGTGTGATTTAGGTGTCAGCATTAACTTGATGCATTTGTCTATTTACAGGAAACTGCAGATCAGAGAAGCAATGCCCACCTCAGTTACTCTGCATCTTGCTGACAGATCGCATTTCCGAGAGATGTAGTGGAAGATGTATTGGTTAAAGTCGATAAATTCATTTTCCCTGCAGATTTCATTATCTTTAACATGGAATAAGACAAAGATGTACCCATCATCCTCGGGATATCATTCTTGGCTACTGGTTGAACCATTATTGATGTACAAAAATGTGAACTCACCATGAGGGTACAGGACCAAGAAGTAAAATTAAATGTTTTTAAAGCCATGGAATTCTGGAATGATGAAAAGAATGAGGAATGTTTCAGACTTGATGTGAGAGATAGTACCATCCAGAACCCAAATGAAAAGCAAAGTTCAACCGACAAACTTAAAGTATGTCGACTACTTGAAGATAAAGCGTATTGCACACTGAACAAGTTAAATTTTGAACTACAAGCAACTGAAGAGAAAATACTCCACCAACTCAACGAATTGGAGGAATTTCACATACAGTCTTTCGAGAATGCCAAACTGTACAAACAAAAGGCTAAGAAGAGACATGATGAGAAGTTAGTGCGCATACAACTGGAACCGGGGCAGCGGGTATTGTTCAGCAAATCAAGGTTGAAATTTTTCCCTGGAAGGTTAAAATCACGGTGGTCAGGTCCATTCTTAATCACTTAAGTTTTACTAGATAGAACCATTGAGTTACATGATCCCAATTCTAATGAAACATTCAAGGTTAAAAGTAAACGTGTCAAGCACTACTGGGGAGAATCATTGGAGTGACAAAAACAAAGTGTCACACTTTCAGATCTAGCCTAACGTTCAGGCAGTTATGTCTAGCTGACGATGCTAAACTTAGCGCTAATAGGGAGGCAAACCATGCAATTTGTGTATATATTAAGATTTGGTTTGTTTTATTTTTCGTGTGTTTAATTTTTGTAGGTAAAGTCACAGTTCATGATGGAAGACGTTCTCGCAAATCTTCACAAGAAATTTCCTTCTCTCCCTCAAAACTCTCTGATGAAAGTTTACAAAGCTAGCTTGTAATGAGTAAGACTTCTGATGATCAAAGGTATTCCTAATGACATTCGTTGGATTATTGAAACACGGGTCTGATTGGCAGGTGAGTCCTCCAACTCTTTTGTGTCATACCTGTCTGGTTTAGGAGGAAGCACCTATGCTAAAAAAAGAAGATCTAAAAAAATAGGTGTTTGCTATAAATGTGCACGTATGACATGTAATACTCATTGTCGTTCTTTAGGAATGATGTCCGATAACCATGAAGATAAAATTAAATTCATTAGGGATGGCTTGAGTAAGGAGTCTTTGGATGACATGTCATTGACTCTTAAGACGCATCCCATTGGATATGTGCATCACGCAATTCACATGTTACATGCACAATTCCAAAAAGAAAGACAACATTTAAGTCTCGTGAGTGATATAATTTAATATTTAATATTTAAACATTATCATGTAATTATTAAAATCATATATTAAATTTTAATCTATAGTTTCAAGTGTGACATAATGATATTATTAATCATATTAATAATATTTATACATTTGTGAGTATATAATTGGACTATCCAATTATACTAAATCTGCTACAGTATATTGAGCTAGCACGGGGACCAAATAGACCTACGGTTCCGAGCTCCAATAATCTCGGAATATTAATTAAGCTCTTAATTAAATATTTCAAATTAGTAACTCCGGGTTATTCCACTAAAAATCTGAAGCTTCACTCTCATTGCCGTAGATAGTATATTAAGCCGAACCATGTCGGTGTCCATTGATATAGTCACTACATACGGATTAACCCTTCGCGAGTATCTCGTAATTAGAATCAAGTCATAATATCTGTTATATCCCTCTAATTATTTTTACCTTAAGTATCATTGATTCTCTAATGAACGATTTATTCATAACCATTATAAATTTTAATCTTTCTATTCGTAATAGAAAGACTTGAGCGCTCTAACCGTTCAAGTACCGAATCAACCCTTAACGAAGATACTCCTCTACTTTTCGCAAGAAGGAGTGAACTCCATATCTATATAAAATGTCATCAGCTACACACCAGACCATGTCCCCAAAGTACGTAGCCATTGGTCGGGACTGCTATACTAACCTCACCTTTTGTAAATCAAATGACATAGCCTGCCATGTAGGAGTTCGTAGTACACTCAGGATTAAGATCAATCCATATATGAACATCTAGCAGATCGAAATGAATTTCTTTATTTAATGGATATTATAAGAAAATCATTTCTATCTGGATACAGTCCTATATGATCACATCATACAAGATGTCTCTATTCTCATGTCTCCACATGGACGATCCCGGATTAAGGTCGCCATATAATTATAAAATGGACCGCAGTTATAGATCAACCACAAACAAAGTACTCGCTTTATTTGCTCTCTATGGACTATTTTAGATTACTAACTTCATACTTAAATCCTCTTGTGTATGACACTCATACACTAAGTCTGAAGGTACATATGTAATATAGGGTAATTAAGATAATTTACAATATGCGAAATTTAAACAAACACTTTGATAAATGAATAATGCATCATTTTATTTCATAACATATAAAACCATTTACATTACATGAAGCTCTAGGGCATATATCCCAACAATCTCCCATTTGCACTAGAGAAAATGGGACATGTCACATAATCCTAGACCATCTAGGTGACCTTCAAACACTTTAGCCGACAAGGTCTTCGTAAACGGATCAGTCAGGTTCTCTGCGGATGCAATTTTTGTGACAGAAACGTCTCTTCTTTGCACTATCTCTCAAATGAGATGATATTTCCTCTTTATATGCTTTCCCTTTTTGTGGCTTCTTGGTTCCTTTGAATTTGCCACTGCACCACTATTATCGTAATAAAGTGTGAGTGGTTTATCCATATCTGTAACAACTTCCAGATCTCCCAATAATTTACGGAGCCAGATTGCTTCCTTAGCTGCTTCACAAGCTGATATATACTCAGCCTCCATAGTGGAGTCAGAAATGCAAGATTGCTTTATACTCTGCCATACTATAACCCCACTACCAAGGGTAAACACTGATCCAGATGTTGATTTCCTATAATCGACATCCGTCTGAAAATCAGAGTCCGTATATCCCATTAGGATCATATCCTCACCGGAATATACAAGCATATAATCTCTCGTTCTCTTAAGATACTTGAGAATGTGTTTCACAGTCACCAAGTGATCCAATCTTGGGTTTGATTGAAACCTCCTAACTACTCCCACTATAAAACAGATGTATGGTCTCGTGCATAACATAGCATACATGAGACTACCAACTGTAGAGGCATATAGGATATGTCTCATTTCCTCAACATCTTGAGGTGCCTTAGGAGATTGTTACTTTGACAAGTGAATTCCATGTCAATAAGGCAAGTTGTTTTTCTTGGAATTCTGCATCCCAAATCGCACAAGGATCTTGTCAATATAGGATGCCTGAAACATAGCTAACAGTCATTTCTTGCGATCCCGCAGTATCTGAATCCCAAAAACATAACTAGCCTCTCCCAAATCTTTCATTTGGAATTGGTTATCTAGTCAAGTTTTCACGTCTGATAATATATTTACATCATCCCCAATGAGTAAAATATCATCGACGTATAAAACAAGAAAAACCACATTCATGTCAATGACGCACTTGTATACACAAGGCTCATCAACATTCTGCTCAAAGTCATAAGACTTGATCGTGATATCAAATCTTATATTCCAAGATCGAGATGCCTGCTTGAGTCCATAAATGGACTTTTGCAGCTTGCAAACTTTTTTCTCTTGACCTTGGGCTATGAACCCCTCTGGTTGTACCATATATATACACTCATCAAGATTGCCATTCAAAAATGCAGTCTTGACGTCCATTTATAAAATATCATTGTCATAATATGCCGTAATGGACAGAAGAGTATGGATAGATTTGAGCATGGCTACTGGCGAGAAAGTTTCCTCATAGTCAACTCCCTCTTTCTAGGTATAACCTTTGGCCACTAGCCTAGCCTTGAAGGTCTGTACCTTCCCATATGCTCCCATTTTTCTCTTGTAGATCCACTTGCAACCTATAGGTTTTACCCCATCAGGTTGGTCTACAAATTCCCAGACTGAGTTGGAGTGCATAGACTTCATCTCTAGGTTCATGGTTTTGAGCCATTCCTCTTTATCAGAATCATCTATTTCACTACGATAGGTCAATGATCATCTATACCATCGCTGGATGTGACAAATTGTGCCTCTCCAACTCCTAGATAGCGATCAGGTTGTCGTACAACCCTCCCACTACGTCTAGGTGGCAGATCATTCTGATGAACTTGCATCTGACGCTCAGATGTTGAAGGTGCTAGGTATTTGTCAACTGTCATTGACGATGGTATGTTGGTCGAACCAGTAAGTAACTCCTCGAGTAACACTTTACTTCGAGGTTTGAACTCTCTCATATAGTCCCCCTCTAGAAATGTAGTATTTGTTAATACAAACACTTTGTTATCTTCGGGGCTATTTAAGAATCCACCCCTAGTCTCCTTAGGATAGCCTACAAATAGGCAGACATGAGACCGTGGCTCCAACTTTGTAGTCTTATTCTTTAGCACATGTGTTGGACACCCTCATATGGGGAAATATCGTAAACTAGTTTTATGACCACTCCACAACTCTAAAGGAGTCTTGGGAACATACTTAGATGGAACTACATTGAGGATATGCATTGCAGTTTGAAATGCATATCCCCAGAACGAACTAGGTTGTGAGCTATAACCAAACATATATCTCATCATGTCTAGTAGGGTCCGATTTCTCTTTCTGCAACACCATTTTGTTGTGGTTTTCCAGGTGCTATGAGTTGGGATACTATCCCATGCTCAACCAAGAATTCCTCAAAATCTCTATCAAGGTATTCTCCTCAACGATCTGATCGTAGAGTTTTGATCATTTTACCTAACTGGTTGTCAACCTCAGCACGATACTCTTTGAACTTTTCAAAAGTATCTGGCTTGTGCTGCATTAGGTAAACATACCCATATCTCGAATAATCACCAATAAATATAACAAAGTATTCATAATCACCTCGGGCTCTTACATTCATCGGTCCGCAAACGTTCGAATGTATAAGCTCAAGTGGTTGACTGGCTCGTATACCTTTTCCATTAAAAAGTCTCTTGGTAATTTTTCCGTCTAAATAAGATTCGCAGACTGGTAAAGTTCCGAGCTTTAACTGGTTTAAGGCTCCGTTCTTTATAAATCTATCTATCCAGTCAAGGCCGATATGACCAAGTCTAAGATGTCATAGATATGTGTTATCGTGAGAAATATTTTGCCGTTTAGTTTTAGGTTTCTCAACCTTAAACATTTCAGCGTTGAACAGTGACCTATGTCTTAACGGTCTTAACACATACAAGTTATTTTCTGAGTTTCCTGTCCATATGGTTAATCCATTTCTACCAATAATAACCAAATTGCTATTAAAAGAAACTGAAAAACCCATCATCCAAGAGTTTCGAAATAGAAATCAAATTCTTGTGAAAACCATGAATGAATAACACATTGTTCAAATTTAAATAACTATTATTTGTAAAATTTAAACTGGAAACTCACACTGCTCTTGCTGAAACGGCATCCTCTGTCCCGGCCCTCAAGGCGTAGTCACCTTCAGCAAGGTCCCTCCATGAGTCAAGTAGCTGCAAAGATGAACAAACATGATTAGTGGGTCGAAAATCAACAATCCAAGCGGATTTATCATCCTCCACTAATAGAGATTCGATAACGAGTAAATCATATTTACATGTATCATTTTTCTCCTTCAGCTCAACAAGGTATTTAGGACAATTCATTTTCCAATGCATGTTCTTATTAAGCCCAATATATTAGAATTCAAATTTTAAGCCTTAAAACCAATTAATCCAATTAATTATTTTTCCATGCATGTCATATTCTTATTTAAACATTTTAAATTACATAAAATCATATTTCATGTCTATAATGATTATACATCCAAAACATGTTATGACATGTGAAATACAAGAGTAGACACACTAAGCTATATGACATGTTATTCAAATATTTCGAATTAAACATACATATAACAACAAACAAAAAAATTATGCATTGACCGAGCTCTTATTTTTTCCTATACTAATCTAATTAGTATAATAATTCCCAAGGCATTCATTGGTATTCAAATCACGCTCGAAGGTGGTGTTGGCTCCTTTTGCGACTTTGGTGCTCCAAATTACAACAATTGAAATTTTACATTGGAAAATTAAAATTACAACAATTGTAAACAATAGCCTTATGGCCTTACATCCCAAAATCAAAACCAACATGAAAATAAGTGACAGAAAAATTTACGACCAATGCAAAATCCATTCATTACATGGAAAACAATAATCATTCATCACGTGAATATTATTTTGTGTCTATTCATATAAACATGCATATCAATATTTATAACTCATATAAATATTTAAAAATAATAATTTTAAATGAAAAATAGAAGGGTTAAGAACACTTTTCAACTGTGCTCTTGATGCTAATTATAGGAAACAATTTCCTTACGCAGCGGAAGCACGTTAGGAACACGGATCAGACTTGAAAAAATTTTATGCCCTTCCCTTTGAGTGGCCGAATGCAACCAGTACCACCATTGAAATTTTACTTCCGTTTAAGACAAAATTCCAGCCCCGAAACAGCCCCGGAATAGTCCCCGAAAATTCTCGAACAACCTCATAAAAACTGGACTGTTTTGGACTCGATTCGCGCCCAGCACACTGCCAAAACAGCCCCTGAAATGCGTGGATAGTGGCTGTATTTTAGTTCTGATTTTTCACTTGAAAACAGCCCCAACACAGCCTCGAAACACCCATATATGTTCCTAAAAAATTATAGATTAAAACGAAACCAAATTGAGTCTCGTTTTACCAAATAAGGGGCGGCAGTGAACAAAAAAAAAATGCTCACTGCCGTGAGTCAAGAACGAATTAAGAGAATGTGTTTTGGTTCAACACCGCAAAGTCTTCCGAGCTATATCTCGTTACCAACGGAAACTAATGTGGGCTAGACTTACGAAATTAATCCTTAAACGTTTTAGAGATTAATGTCACACAAGGTTTTTGTTTGATTTTCTTTTTATTCTTATTTTTTATTTTCTCAACACTTTAAGAGAATTGGACAAGAAGAAGATGGAGGCTAGGGTTCAAAAAAGAGATTTTTTTTTAGCAAAAAGAAAAATTCAATTCTTCTTTTATACTTATGTTTATTTGTTTCCAAAAACCAGCAAACCCTTGAGATACACCCTATCCTATTTTCGCCCATGGCATGATTTTCTTATTAATTTTGTAGCAACAATATTAACTTTCCATAAAGAAAATATATGTTATCAAATTGAAAAATTAACACTCAATTAAATGGTGTAACATCCAAAATAATGCCAAGGGTTTCCAAAAACCCAAAAATTAGAAATTCCAATTTTAGCCTTATTAAATTATATCATATATAATTTAATATTTTATATTTAATAATTATCATATAATTATTAAAACCATAATTAAATTTTTAATATATAGTTTCAAGTGTGACAAAATGATATTATTAATCATATTAATAATATTTATACATTTGTGAGTATATAATTGGACTATCCAATTATACAAAATCCGCTACAATATATTGAGCTAGCACGGGGACCAAATGGACCTACGGTTCCAAGCTCCAATAATTTCAGAATATGAATTAAGCTCTTAATTAAATATTTCGAATTATTAACTCCGGGTTATTCCACTAAAAACCTGAAGCTGCACTCTCGTTGCCGCAGATAGTATATTAAGCTGAACCACGTCGGTGTTCATCGATATAGTCACTACATACGGATTAACCCTTCACGAGTTTCTTGTAATTAGAGCCGGGTTATAATATCCAATGTACCCCTCTAATTATTTTTACCTTAAGTATCATTGATTATCTAACGAATGATTTATTTATAATCATTATGAATTTTAATCTTTCTATTCGTAATAGAAAGACTTGAACGCTCTAACCGTTCAAATACCGAATCAACCCTTAAGGAAGATACTCATACACTTCTCGTAAGAATGAGAGAACTCCATATAATGTAAAATATCCCCAGCTACACACCAGACCATGCCCCCTAAAGTACTTAACTATTGGTCGGGACTGCTACACCAACCTCACCTTTGTAAATCAAATGACATAGCCTGCCATGCAGAAGTTCGTAGTACACTCAGGATTAAGATCAATCCATATATGACCATCTAGTAGATCGAAATGAATTTCTTTATTTAACATATATTATAAGAAATTCACTTCTATTTGGGTCTAGTCCTATATGATCACATCATACAAGGTGTCTTCATTCTCATGTCTCCACATGGACGATCTCGGATTAAGGTCGTCATATAATTATAGAATAGACCGTAGCTATAGATAAACCACAAACAAAGTACCCGCTTTGTTTGCTCTCTATGAACTATTTTATATTACTAACTTCAGACTTAAATCCACTTGTGTATGACACTCATACACTAAGTCTGAAGGTACATGTGTAATCTAGGGTAATTAAGATAATTTACAATATGCGAAATTTAAACAAACACTTTGATAATTGAATAATGCATCATTTCATTTCATATTATATTATATAAAATCGTTTACATTACATGAAGCTCTATGGCATATATCCCAACACTTTACAACTTGCAAACCTTTTCCTTTTCGTCATTCCTTATAAAACCCTCTGGTTGCTCCATATAGATGGTCTCTTCAAGATAGCCATTCAAAAAGGCTGTCTTGACATCCATCTGCCAAATTTCATAATCATAATGAGCAGTAATAGAAAATAAGATTCGAATGGACTTCAACATGACTATGGTGACAGTTTCCTCGTAGTCAACTCCTTCTTTTTGGGTATAACTCTTTGCCACTAGTCTTACTGTGAATGTCTCTACATTACCATACACTCCCCTCTTTCTTTTGTAGATATATTTGCACAATATAGTAGTTACTCCTTCAGGTAGATCTATAATCTCTCAGACCGAGTTGGAATATATGGATTCCATCTGAAGTTTCATAGCCTCAAGGCATTTCTCTTTGTCACGATCTTCCATTGCACATCTATATGTCAATGGGTCATCTTTTCCATCATCAGTGATAGCAACTTGTGTTTCACCTTCTTGTCTATATCGAGAAGGTAGTCGTACTATCCTCCCACTACGAAGAGATAGTAAGATGGTCTCAAAGATGTGGTCTCCTCTCTTTATAGAACAACAATCCTCATAGGTTGTTGACTGATCTCATCATATTTTTATTCCTCCAAGACTATCTTGCTTTGAGGTTTGAAGTCTGTCATATAATTATTCTAAAGAAACATGGCGTTTGTTGACACAAATATTTTTTTATCTCGATGACTATAAAATACACTTCCCATTGTGCCTTTTGCATATCCTACAAAGAAAAAAACTTTTGAACACATTTCTAACTTCGCTGATTTACTCATTAGCAAGTATGATGGACACCCTCATATACGAAAGTGTCTCAATCTATTTTTGTGGCCACTACATAACTCTAAGAGTGTTTTAGGTACTAGCTTAGATGGAACTACATTCAAAACATAAGTTGTTGTTTGTATGACATGCCCCCAAAATGATTTTTTGAGTGAAGAATAATTAAACATGGAACGAATCATGTCGAGTAAAGTTTAATTTCTCCTCTCAGCAATACCATTTTTCTGAGGTGCATCGGATGCAGATAGTTGAGACAAAATCTCATGCTCTAATAGGTGATATTTGAATTCATTATCAATGTATTCACCTCATCGATCTGATCGAAGACACTTGATTGATTTATCTAATTATTTTTTCGTTTCTAACTGGAATTTCTTAAACCTTCCAAAAATTTTATATTTATGTCGCATTAGAAAAACATAATCATATCTTGAGTAATCATCAAAAAAAGTAACGAAGTATTCTTAACCACCTCTTGCTTGTGTAGACATTGGTCCGCAAACATTTGAATATATAAGCTTCAGTTGTTCTTGGGCCTTATCGCATTTTGCAGAGAAAGGTCTATTTGTCATCTTGCTTTTAAGACATGACTCACATACTTGTAGAGTACCAATATTTAGTTCTCTTAAAGGAACATCATTTACAAGTCTATTTATCTTGTCAAGATTTATATGGCCAAGTCTTAAGTGCCATAAATATTTGTTATTAGTGTGTGAAATCTTTTGTTTATTTATTTTGGGCAATTCTACTTTAAATATTTCAGCATTCAATAGTGAATTAACAATGGATCTTGTCACATAGAGCTCATTTCCTATCAAACCAGAACAAATATTCAAACCATTTCTTGAAAAAATAACTTATTTATTATCAAAAGAAACTGAATATAATTGTTCAAAAAGTCGAGAAACTAAAATGAGGTTTCTAGTAAACCCCGGTACGAAATAAATATTATTCAGAAATACAAATTTATTATTCTCAACATAGAGTTTTATTTCTCCAACTGCTGATGCTGAAACTAAAGCGTCATTCCCAACTCTCAATGTAAAGTCACATTCAACAAGTCTTATGTAAGAATAAAGCTTTTGTAAGAAACAAAAAATATGATTAGTAGTCTATGAATCAATTATCCATGATGATAAATCATTTTCAACTAAACAAGATTCAATACAAGTAAATATGATTTACCTTGATTGTTGTTTGGCTTATTCCTTTTGCCGTTGTTTCCTGTTATTTTCCCAATTCTTGAACTCTTACCTTTCTCTTTATTTCTCTTCCTCTTCTTTGAAGGTACTAGAGGACATTCATTTATCAAGACAAACTTTAGGTTATCCGGCTCAAATGTTTTATTCATGTTATTCTCCAACTTAGCTAAATTATCACCAGTTAGTTTTTTAGTAGCAGACATTGATTGGATTAGGTTTGACATATTTTTGAAATAATAAAAAGTATTCTAAATTATTTCATGCATAAAATTCAAATTTTAATTTGGCATAGTAATCATTATGCATGATGCATATGCGAAATACTAAAAACAATATACACTACTATAGCCTCGGAAATTTAATAAGCATATTGTGCTGTCTTAGGGTCGATCACAATACCTTATTAAAATAGAGACAAACTCAAATAATAAATTTATTCAAAATATCTCATATTTTCAAAATTTATTAATAACCGCTTTTTGGTCTAAATGTAATTAATATGTTTAATTACATTCATATGAGTGTAACCCACCATTTCAGATTCTAAAAATTTAACTCATAATAACCACTTTAGGGTAAGTTAATTATGAAATACATTCTATAAATCATATCGTAAGAAGTACAACCTTGATATTAACCTAAGCGAACACTCTTATTAGGGATGATGAAACTAAAATCATCACGAAACCCCTCTTATATTTCATGATATTGTACTAACGGTGGAGACCAATGGACGTTTCAACCAACTACCCACTCCCACTTATTATTTTCAGTTTAGTGATTTTATATGTAAAACATCTTATGTTTTGTAAACCTAGTGAAAAGACTACGAAATCAAAATTAAAGGCCTTCAATTACCAAGTTAATCGTTTTATAATAAAATTACTCGTTTTACCGATAAAACTTAAATTCATTATGAAACATCTAAGTTATTCTTAATAAACGATTTATTAAAAATACTTAGAACTGAAATTTGTGATTTTACAAATTTTTACGATTTAAAATTAATTCACAATTTTATTTAATTTAATCGACTAATCGATAAAATTTTAAAATAGTTTTAATCCAATTAGAAACTATTTAGTATCATAAACAAATTTATGAAAATTTACATTTATGTATGACATGTTATAATGTAAGAGTATGTATTGTGCAAATTCTATATGATATTTAAAATATGTATGAGTATAATCAATTTATAATTCACACAAAATAAATAAATTGGATATTAACTGAGTTGACAATTTCCGTAATTCTAAAATTACAAACCACCCAAATTAAAATACATTAACCTTCAAATCTGGGAAAAAACATAATTATTTTTTAATGTGACCATCACCAAATTTTTTTTTTATTTCTCTTCACTGCCGCACAGTGGGCAGTCAAAACTGCCTCATTGTGCGGCAAGAGACTGCTGCATGCTGTTGTGTGAAGGAGACTACTACTCGTGCAGCAATCTCACTGTTGTATAGTGCAGTAATGCACATATGAAAATAATTATATTTTGTACAAAAATATCATCTTTCGTTTTTCGTCTTGATCATGATCTCCAAGGAAAATAAATTATAAATAATTTTAAAATTATAGGAAAAAATACCCATTTAATTTTGGGTTGTAAATATCCAATATATAAAAATTAAAATTAAAATTAAAATCATAACCCAAAGTCAACTATACAATTAACGATTAATATACATACATTCATCATCACATGATAAAAAACACATAGCTTACTCTTTTACATAATATTAAGATGATTTACAATAAATCATTCTTATTGATATACTAGAATAAATACAACCTGGTTCTGATACCATTTGTTGGTTTTCAGAGTTCATGCGGAGCGAAAACATATTTAGAACATAAAAAATTTATTTTATTTGCATGAACATTGAAAAAACCGAACGTATTTTCTAGTACATTAATAATATAAAATAGATAATAATAAGAAATTATATCTCTCGATCTGGATCTTTTTGAATCACAATTCTTTGAACCATGATCTTTCTCGTCTTATCTCCTCACTTCCAACGGCACGTGCAGACGTGAAAATAATTATGAAGAACACTATAATTTTTTGAAAGATTCGTGTGCTCAACACATGAGACGAATCCTTGTAGTCTATTTTTCTTTTTGATTTTCTCAAAATCAAAACAAGAAAGAAATGAAGGAAGGAAAAAAAAAAGCCATTTATTGCTCTCTTGGGTGGAGCTTTTTATCTTTATCAAAATTCTTTTTTTTTTTTGTGATAAATTTTTATTTTTCATTTATATCAAAAAAGAAAGTCACTTAAACAAAGCGATTTAATATTTATCAAAATAAGATCATTATAATATTTTATTTTTCAAATACTTTTATCAAAATCTCAACTTTTGAAATTTAGAAAAAAATTTGAAAAAATATTATCTTATATTTGATTAATCAAATATTAATTTTTAAAATCCAATTTTAAAATTTTCAACTTTTGAAAATATTATCTTATTAAATTAAAATTTAATTAATCAAATATTAATTTTCATAAATTAATAAATAGATATATTATCTATTGATAAATATATTATGACAACTTTTATCATAATTTCCAAATAATAGTTATAATGAATAATTAGAGTGTAAAATAATTCACAGTTATTTTAAATAATTCATAATTATTTTTCTTCGTAATTATTATCGTTCGAACAGCGATAGAAGACGACGAGGGGACTGATGGACCTATAATTCTAAGCTCCAATAATTCAGTTCATTAATTATAAACTATTTTATTAATCAAACAAAATTATTAATTCTAGAGTAACTCCACTAAATACCTAAAATTACACTCTCATAATTATAGAATTAATTATTCAAAGTATTCGTACACTGATATAGTCATTACCTATGAATTGATCCTCCATAAAAGATTCGTAAATGAATTAGGTATAAAATTATTTAACCTCACCAATTACGTCTTTATCCTTAACTTCCATTAATTTTCAAGCGAATAATTAATTCATAATTATCATGAATTTGCGCACTAATCGTTCAGGTCCTGAACCAACAAACAAATGAATCTTAGGAACGGATTACATCGTATCAGGTTAGCATTCTCAGTTATTCATTCAATTCATTCCCAAAATATAAGGTTTACAAAATGTAACGAATACAAAATCCTACCGAGTGAATTAAAGAATAAATTAAAATGATATAAGAGTCTGCTAAATATAATAAATTAAGATCATCACACATATGACCATCATTATGATAAAATTGATGTTCTTGATTTAACGAAATTTATTAAAACTTTTCAATTTCATATGGTCATGTTCAATATAATTTTATTATATAAAATACATTCATTTTTATATCTCTACATATTAGAGTCTGGATAGAACTATACCATTCATAATGGAATGAACTGTATTTATGACTTTGGATTTTGAAGATTCTCAACTTCAAATCATAGTCATGGATAAATTTTGATTATTACTCTTTAAATTTTATCCATACATATATGTATGTAATATTTTATATAGACATATATATTTAATTTAAAACTACATAAATAATCACGTAATTTTCATGAATTTTATAAAACAAATCAAAATATATACATGGAATAAAAATTGAATCATAAATTTATTAATCAATCATATTTTGAACATATTTATTTATCGAGTATAAAAATCCGAACGTGAAATGCATAACTTGAGTAATACTGCATGAACCTCAACCAGGAAGTCAAGTCCAGTGAATGGGTAGTAGACTGCATAAGAACATTCCACGGTTTTGCATCCCTTCCAATCCTTATAATGCAAATAAATTCATTATCTTGCAACATCATTAAATGAGAACACGAGAATTTATTGGATGGCAAGAGCAAAAAGACAGTTCAAATTGGAAAATAAAAATCCCAACCCCACACTTCACTCTATCAAAAGCCAGATAAGAATCACTTGATTATGGTCAAAATCACGTATGAATACAACTCAACAAATCCAACCTTTTTTTTTTTTTGAATGGTTAGAAATCATTATCGTTAAACCATCCTTTTCAGGTTTAAGTGGAATAGATAAAATCTCCGACTGTCGCTGATTCTTACCAGAAATATATTCTCTTGATTCGAACCCAAGACTTCAAGGAGAAATTCTGAACCATACACCACCAAATCACGCCCGCCCTTGGAGACATTAAAAAGACTTTTTACATCCCCAAACCTAACAAAATTAACCCTAATATGTCAATTGCAATCCTTAACTCTTAGTCTTTCACATATTCTCAAGAACCAAGAATCAACACAAAACCAAAATGACTTCTCAACAAATGAGCACAAACCCACATCAACAATCCAACAAGTACAAACACAAATGCGATTCAAAACAAACCCACATCAGGCAGCTATCATTAGCAAGTGAAATTGTAATCAAAATCAAGAAAAATATCAGGCAATAGAAAAAAAAGTACATTAGCTGATTCAGCTTCCATCGGATCAATGTTAGTGTCTTCTTCTCCTCTTCAAAAGGGATTGGCGATGAACCATCAACATACATCAGCGTACACGGCAAAGTTCAGAGCTTCAAATATTGATTGTGAATCTTTCTTAACGCGACTCCAATTATATTTAGGGTATGTTTCGTATAATTTATCATATAGAATTTTTATTAGTATACTTTTTAAAAGTAGAATTTTTGATAAAAAAAAATTTAAGTGTTTGATTATGCGTGAATTTTTTTGTTAATAGATGTAAAATTATTTTATTCGATAAATTAATTTAATATTTTTAAAAAAAGTTTTTCAAATTCTACTCGTAAAAGTCTAAATTTTGAGCTTTTACTAGTATATGTAAAATATTTTTTCAATCCTCAAAAGCCGTACTTAAAATATAACTAAACACTATCAAAAATTTTGAAAAAAACTTTTAAAATTAAAAAAAAAAATTGTTTTATCTCTATTAGAATCCATACCAAGTCCCCAATAGGCGTGACTTGGTGGTGTAGGGCTCAGGATCTCATCTTGAGGTCTTGGGTTCGAATCCAGGCAGTGCGTTTCTTGTAATAACCTGAGACAGCCGAGGATTTTACATGTTCCGCTTAAGTCCAGAAGTGGTGGTTTGGCGGTGGGGTTTCCAACGATTTCAAAAAAAAAAAAAATCCATACCAAATAAGGGTGACAATTTGGGTTAGAATTCGTTTATTCATTCGATTCGATTCACTTTAAAGCGAATACAGGTTTAAAAAAATGGATTCGTTTAATAAATGGATCAATTTGATATTCATTACATTTTGATTCGATTCATTTAGGACTTGATACAAATTTGATTCATTAAATCGATTTGCCACCCCTAATACCAAACAAGTGGGGGCTTGCGAATAGAGCGATAGCTTTCGAATCAAAGTTTCATATATATTTTTCTTGGGCCGGGTCGGTTTACTTTTTTCTGGATCACTGTTCCATTTTATAACTTGGGCTTTTCTTTGGTCCATAAAGGTACTGTAACAAACTGAGGATGGCACTTGTATTTTTGTTTTTACTAATAGTTATTTACACTTTATTATTAAAAATTTATAATAAATAATATTTGGATATTCGAATTTTGAAATATTATGTCTTATTAATAAATTTATGATAAAATAATATTAGATATTGGATGGAGTGTGTTCGGTATGTCTAACCAAAAATAATATTGGATGGAGCAAATAAATTCATGAAACTTATGATAAAATAATATTAGATATTGGTTTCTTCCCTATTTAGGAGGGAGTGTGTTCGGTATGCTTAACCAAAAATACGAAAAAAAATTTATTGCTGTATTATTACATAATAATTTCCTTTAATTTTAACGTGATTACTCATAAATCTATCATGAATTTATTTTATTGAGATTTCATGTCCGTTTGGTGGAGCGTTGACGCTAACGTTTTAACGCTCACAAAGTTATAATCTCAGATTATTTTTTGACGCTAATTTATAATCTAACTTTTTTTTTCATAACTTATGAGTTAGATTATATATTTTGACAATATTCTCTATCAAACGCATCCTCAATTAACATCATTTCAAAGAGTTTTTTCCCTCTTTCTTTCATTTGTGCATATTATTGCGTGGGAAAGAAGCTAAAATACATGTAGTTTGATAATTACAACTCGAAACAAATATCAGCAACATACAATTATCGCTAACCCAACACCTTATCCTATTTTCCTTTAGCACGTGTACTTTAGAACAAAACAAAAATGTGATGCCTTTACCTTCTTCTTACATCTTTGTTGGGGGATAATTTGGCACTTAAGCTAAGCAAGAGTACATAAAGTCATTCACCACTTTCAAATATCTTTGGGCCATGGATGGAAAGTTGAATCTGATATTACTTGATTTCAACCATGCTACACAATTTTGAATTATCTTAATATTTATATTATAAAATAATAATTTAGTGAGCGGCGTTGTTCAAATTATGATGAATGATATTATTAGTATTATCTAATTAGTTCACAATTTTACATCCCCAATAGATGTGACTTGATGCCAAATGACTTAAGATTTAGTTGCTCAAGTCCTACGTTCGAGTCCAAGAGTTGAACTTCTTGTAAGAGCCTGAGGCAGCAGAGGGTTTAAATGCTCTACTTAATTACGGATCAGGTGGTTTGACAACATAATTTCTAATGTTTCAAAAATAATTTCACAATTTTACACAATCATAGCGAAGTGTAAAATTAAACCCCTTCCTTAGTTGTTTTTTATATAAGAGCGAAGTTTCTCAATCGGGAGGTCACTGGGAAAAAACTTCAATGAACATAATAAAAAAACTAAAGGAAAAATAAGAACGAGAATGATTAGATAGGAAAACTTCTTCACTCTTATCATTCATTTTTCCCAAGGAGATAGAAGGGACTTATTTATAACTTGTGCTCCTTCATTTATTTTGGTTAATATATATATTTTTAATTTCATAAAATAAATAATAGAATTAATTAGTTATTGATGAATAAATTATCAATGCAATATATAAATAAATAAAAAAATTATACATATATGTGTGTGTATGGTGTTATTAATTCAATGGTTTTTATATGTTTGTGACCACTTTCTATTATAGTTTTCTATGAGTACCGTAGGAAATTCTCTAAACATTGCATGTATTTATATATAAGGAATGAAGAGATATAATCTTTAATGAAAAATGACACAACCCTTAGAATTGAAAATGTTCATTGGATAATTATAACCTTTTAAAGGAATATACACATTGACATAGATGTGCCTTTACAAAAATAATCCTCCATGTCTATAAAAATGGTCATCAGGTTCTCATTTTTAATTAATTATTTCACATTCATCTTATCTTTCACTTATCCTTGTGCATATTATAAGTGTTTGAAGATAGTTTCCACAATTGTTTCTAATTCAAAGTTTTTGATCAAAAGAAGTGCTCTTTAGTCAAGAAGTAACCAAGTATTCTGAGAGAACGTTAGCCAAGAGATTTGTTAGGGTTGGTACTCTGAGCGCCAATTTTAATTATGTATTTCCTTATAAATATTAATGTAACATTTTATTATGAAAAAAATAAGCAGTTTCTTTTATATAACATATTCTTTAATATAGTAAAGACATAACCGACCTTAGAATGATTAGTTATGATACTGTTGCAAAAGAGTTGCAACTGACATTAAGTTGTATCATGACGTTGTCATTCTTAAACAGTTACCGGTCAAGATTTACACTATTTGGTCAGTAAAGTAAACATGTTGAGACTGATACATGTCGTATATTGGAATCTTAGATTCCGATAGTTTCTCAATGAACAATGAGTCTTTGAGACTCGTATAGACGTGTATGTGTTTATAGCGGATAAACACTTAACGACTCACCGAAGATTCTTAATGTATGGTACACCAACGTCAATAAGAATCTTCTCGGGTTGAGTGAGCATATTGATTTTTTGACTTGAGATACCACTGTGGATATATGAGTTATCCTCCACACTTAGATGGCAGTCACGTCACCGATCTATTTATATCAGACCTCTGCATGTTCGTTGGGTGTAGACTAATGCTCAAGATATCATTAGTGTATCAAGAAAGGATCTGTCAGCTCTGTGTACAGAGCATAAGTATTCAATATGGAATTAGCAATCTGTTAAATCTATGGGCCTGTGGTACACTGTATAAATTAGTTTTAAGTGTTATTAAGGGATTGCTAATAGAAACGTCGACGTGATTATATCTATAGAGATATGACGTTTGTATCTATATCTCTAGAATAATCCGGATATCTGTGACAGATGGATTATACGTATGCAGTAACCTCGACCTGTATGATTCAGAGAGTTTATCCGTGTTCGTCATAATTTACGGGTGGGTGAATTACGGACACTGTAGGACACAGATGTTGGATGACGCTGTCCCGGGCTCGCGGCCCGGTTGGGAGTACGGAATAGCCCACATGGGAACTAAACCGGAGAAATAACATGGAGTCGCCACCCGGTGTGAACCGGGAAAATAATTTAAGGCCGCACTCACCCCTCGCAAGGGAATACCTCAAACCGTTGGGTTCGGAATGGTCTCTTACTTATGCCACTTGTAATGATATGATTTATGCAATAATCTAACCAAGCCTAAACAACATATATTTCCAAGGACAATCTACTCCTAAGTTCGTATGTATAAAATAAATCATCATAACGACAAACATACGATATCACACAATAATCTCATGAACATGTTGAATCATCAAACACGAAAAAATAAATAACAACCTAAACATAAACTTAAATTGAATGCCTATTGCGAAAGAAGATAACCAAATCATGCATATTGGAATAACGTACTAATGGCTAAATCATGCTTAAGAAACAAGTAACATCCTAACGACCTAATCATGCTTAAGAAATAAGTAACATACTAACGACCTAATCATGCTTGAACACAATCTCACGAACACATCAAATAGATAAATACGGGAATACAAATGGATGATAACAGCAAAAGTGTCAATAATGGAATGGTATGATTAATTACATAATGTAAGAGAGATCACCGAAGAAGCAATTATGCATGAAATGTGATGAAAATGAATCGGTTCAGTGTATGTGCGCTCGTGTAGCGTTTGAAAACGCGTTCGAACGGTAAACAGAAGGTTCGCGTTCGTATAGCGTTCGAGAACGTGTTCGAACGGGATAAGACCTGATGAAACAAAACGCATGCGCGTTCGAGTAGCATTCGTAAACACGTTCGAACGGGAAACAGAAGGTTCACGTTCGTATAGCGTTCGAGAATGCGTTCGAACGGGCTGAGACAGAATGTGTACGTTCGTGTAGTGTTCGGAAACGCGTTCGAACGAGATTACCAAAATGGCATCTGAAACGACACAAACACATGCATGGATCGAACAAATACACAATGTAGGACCTCGTGTGCCCAATTGAACACATCTCACATTCAATCGAATGTACCTCGTCCGGCGCGGCAAAACATCGTGGTAAAGGTAGCCTTTAGGCATTTTCCCTCGAATAGAGGACCTTTAATCCACCCTAGTTAGCCCATGCGCACTAGAATGCAATACATGCGTAAATAGAGCAATGGTATGCAAAAGGTCAATGACATAACAAAAGGCGCGGCAAAACATCGTGGTAAAGGTAGCCTTTAGACGTTTTCCCTCGAATAGAGGACCTTTAATCCACCCTAGTTAGCCCATGCGCATTATATTACTATGAATACAAATGAATAAAACAATGATGTGGAACTCCGTATGTCCGATTAAACATATCTCACATTCAATCAAATATACTTCGTCCAGCGCGACAAAACATCGTGGTAAGGTAGCCTTTAGGATTTTCCCTCGAATAGAGGACCTTTAATCCACCCTAGTTAGCCCATGCGCATTGCATCATCAACACATAAACACACAACGTACGTAAAGTAAATGGCGGAATAATAAAAATGCGAGTGATAAACGAACAAGATACAAAAGCAAAGTGCAACATGTGCTGTTTGCTCAAGTGGTACGTGGAGTTGTTTCCCAAGTACAGACCGCACTACCGTCCATACAGATTCGGCTACAAAATTTACGTCTGGGTTTCCATCCTATATACCATAAGAGACGACACGTTTTCCTATCCATTCAAAGGCCACAACACGCATTCACAAGCGACTCTCATGCGAAGAAAGTGAATAAAACAATTAAAAGATGAATGAAAATAAATAAGAAAAGTGCCCTCAGGTCTAACCTCTTAGGTTGTCTCTCGAAAGTGCGTTACACGGCCGTCGGAAGGGTTGATGCTCCGCAACTTCTCCGGTTCACTAGTCCACTGCTCATGTTCGCTGCTTCGCTGTTTTGAGCTGTCGTTTCCTCTGTTTTGCTGTTGTTTCTGCTGTATTCTGGTCACAGTATTGGCTTACTGGTTTTCGGTAAATAATAGACTGTTTTTGGATGTTTAGGCTGCTGTTTGGGGGTGTATTTTCGGTCACTGCTGTGCAGTTTCAGGGGTGATTTTCGGAGGTTGTAATGACTATTTTGGTGATGACGTTTGCTGTTTAGGAGGAGTTTCGGTGATGATGTTTGCTGCTTTATTATTTTCGGTGGTGAAGGTGTTTATGGACTATGGTTTCGGTTGCTAGAGAAGAGGAGAAGGGAGAATTATTTGCTTCTTCCTTTTTTGCATTGGTGTGAATGCTAAGTTTATTTCTTTTGTATTTTTGTGAGAATGAGCTATGAGTTCTAAGGTTGGATTTGTGTTTCTTTTATAGGCAAAGGCTAGGGTTTCTCTTGTTTGAATAGGAATGAGATCAAGTAATTATGGGGGGAATATTTCTAATTAGTGTTTCATAAGGAAAATATCTAGTTAATTGGGGACATGATTTGGCTTAATTAGGAATATCATATATTTGATTTTATTTATTTAGGTATGTTAATTATTTAGATTGGGATGTGATTTATTTAATTTAGGAAGGATATTATTTTAATTTGTGACATGTTTTAAATGTTTTAATTATTTTTGGGTGGGTTTTGGTGGGCTAAATGGGCTTGGGTCGTGAGGCTAGCAACAAAACCAGAAGTACCGACACCGTTCGAACGCCGTTTCGAACGCTACATGAACGTCTGCAATCTGCTTGACGTTCGAACGTGTTCACGAACGCAACACGAATGAAAGCAGTGAACATGTGAATTGAATCCGATGACATACTTATTCTGAATTTCCCCTTCCGATATTTGTTTCCCGCGACTTCCGCAACCTAAAGAGTAGTGCCTCCGTATGAGACTCATCATCGTGACTTATATGCAAAATGCAGTGCCTACAGTCGCCCCCACTTTGATGGGACTTGTGCAGTGTGTGACAATGACAATACTATCCTCCGTATGAGACTCATCATCGTGACTTATATGCAAAATGCAGTGCCTACAGTCGCCCCCACTTTGATGGGACTTGTGCATGTGTGACAATGACAATACTATCAAAGTTGTGCAATGCATTTAAACTTACCTGGCTCGCCAGCTGCCATCTGACTTGCCTGCTGCTTCGAACTGAGTTGATCTTGTGGTCCATTTTCGAACTGTGCTCCATTTTGGAGTGCCATTTTTGGCATCTGTCGTGTGTGCTCCATTTTGGAGCGCCATTTTCGGCATTTGTTGTGTGTGCTCCATTTTGGAGCGCCATTTTCGGCATCTGTTGTGTGTGCTCCATTTTGGAGTGCCATTTTCGGCATCTGTTATGTGTGTGCTCTATTTTGGAGTGCCATTTTAGGCATCTGTTGTGTGTGCTCCATTTTGGAGTGCCATTTTCGACATCTGTTGTGTGTGCTCCATTTTGGAGTGCCATTTTCGACATCTGTTGTGGTAGCGGTCCATTTCCGAACCGTGTTGTGTGAGAATATGGCTCATTTTTGAACCGTTACTTGATAAGATGGTCTTTGCCGCTACAAACCTACGAATACAAAACAAAAATTGCATGTATGTGATATGTATGCATGTGTGCATGGATATGTTTCCTATTCCGATGGGTTAGACCTTCCTTGGTCCATTTCCGAACCATGCTCCATTTTCGGAGTGCCATTTTCGGCGTCTAATGTGACAGTGGTCCATTTCCGAACCGTGCTCCATTTTCGGAGTACCATTCCCGGCATTCTGATGATGTGTGGGCCTCGACCCTGGGACGCATCCTGGAACTACAATTGTTGATACAGTGGGTCCACGACCCTGGGACGCATCCCAATAACTGTAACGGACAACGGGGGCCTCGACCCTGGGACCCATCCCAATACCACTGACAATGTGGGTCACGACCCTGGGATGCATCCCAAAACTGATGATGCAGGGGGCCTCGACCCTGGGACGCATCCCCAAAACTGCTGATGATGTGGGTCACGACCCTGGGACTCATCCCCAAACTGATACTGATGTGGGCCTCGCCCCCAAACTGATACTGATGTGGGTCTCGCCCCAAACTGATACTGATGTGGGCTCGCCCCCAAATCGATACTGATATGAGCCTCGCCCTCAAACTGATACTAATGTGGGCTCGCCCCAAAACCGATACTGATATGAGCCTCCCCCCAAACTGATGCGGATGTGGGCCTCGCCCCTAAACTGTTACTGATATGGGCCTCGCCCCCAAACTGATACGGATGTGGGCCTCACCTCTAAACTGATGATGATGTGGGCCTCGCCCCCAAGCTGATACTGATGTGGGCCTCGGCCTTGGGACTCATCCCCAAAACTGAAATTGATGTGGGCCTCGGCCCTGTGACTCATCCCTAAACTAATGCTGATGTGGGCCTCGACCCTGTGACTCATCCCCAAACTAATGCTGATGTGAGCCTCTCCCCCAAGCTAATACTGATGTGGGCTCGTCCCCAAACTGATACTGATATAAGCCTCGCCCCCAAACTGATGCGGATGTGGGCCTCGCCGCTAAACTGATGCTGATGTGGGCCTCGCCCCCAAGCGGATACTGATGTGGGCCTCGACCCTGAGACTCATCCCTAAAATTGCTGATGATATGTGTGGGCCTCCACCCTGGGATGCATCCCAAAACTGCTACTGATGTGGGTCACGACCCTGGGACTCATCCCCAAACTGATACTGATGTGGGCCTCGGCCTTGGGACTCATCCCCAAACTGATATTGATATGGGCCTCGGCCCACAAAATGATACTGATGTGGGCCTCGACCCTGAGATGCATCCCAAAACTGCTACTGATGTGGGTCACGACCTTGGGACTGATATTGATTCATTCATGAAAATGATAAACTGTACTATTGCTGCTTCTGGTTGGCTTGCTTTTGCCGCTGGGCTACAAATGGATTTTCAAACAGAAGATGAAGCAATATGAATCAATAGATAAGTACAAGACAATACTTGTCGTAAAATATTATAGATAAAAAAACCTTAATTACTTTGATGCATATCCACCAGTGACTCTTATCATTTAATAAGAATGCTTATAGCCATAACAACTATATTTGGTACTGAAATACATCAAATAGATATAAAGACGACATTTTTAAATGGTGAATTGAATGAGGAAATTTACATGGAACAACCAGAATGTTCCAATGTTCATATACAAGAACACAAGATATGCAAACTTATAAAATCCTTGTACGGATTAAAACAAGTACCTAAACAATGATATGAGAAATTTGACAAAGAAATGTTGTCATGTGAATTTAAAATCAATGAATGCGATAAGTGTGTATACACTATATCAACTCAAAAGAGATATGTTATTGTGTGTCTGTATATAGACGATATGCTGATAAATGATAGTAATCGTGAGATGATTCAGTCTACCAAGAAAACTTTGACCAGCAAAATTTGATATGAAAGATTTAGGAGTGGCTGATGTGATTTTATAAATTAAAATTTCCAAAACATCAGAGAGATACATATTATCTCAAGCTCATTATGTCGCTTTCATGAGAATTTTAAAGGTTGAATTCCCTAAAGTACTTGGTGAAGCCATGACCGATGTTCATGACCGAATTGAACACAATCGTAAAATGATAAATGGTCAAAGTGAAGCTGTATTATGGCTATTATCTTGGTTTACATCAACATCGGAACAATTCAAGACTATGGTCATTGGCCTGCCAAGTAATTTCGATAGTCAGTTACTAGGAAAGATTCAAGGCGAATTCTACATATTCCGGTGCAGTTTCATTTTAAATAAATTCTCTTAAGTGTCTATATTCATATTTAGAGTATTGTTGGAGATTGTTGGAAATTCTCTAAACATTGCATGTATTTATAGGGAATAAAAGGATATTATTTTTAATGAGAAATTACACAACTCTTAGGATTCAAGAATTCATTGGAGGGTTATAACCCTTAACTAAATGTACACATTGACATAGAGATGTCTTTATAAAGACAACTCTTTATATCTCTAAAATTGGTCATTAGGTTCTCATTTTTAATTCATTCATTCACATTCATATTCCATTTCACTTATCATTAGGCATATTAAAAGTATTTGAATAGAGTTTCCACAATTGTTTATAGTTCAAAATCTTTGATCAAAAGGAATGCCCCTTAGTTAAGAAGTAGTCAAGTATCTTGGGAGAACGTTAGCCAAGATATCCGTAAGTAAACCAAGGCAGAGCTAATAAGTTATGAATGACAATGATTTCTTGGCTTGGTTTGAGATTTTTCATCTTCTACAAAATATTTTACAGGTTTTTTCAAAGACTTTGAGTGTTTTGCATGTTTTGCTTGAATTATACATGTTAAAATTGATAAATAACACATCATGCTAACAAGTACCACTAAAATATAAAAAAACTAGATGAATATATGTGCATTGTTGCTATTATAGAAGAAGAACGTTAAAAATAAATAACATATTTCAAAGTGACATGAGGATATACCATAAAGACATAGAACAAATATTGTGCAAATAATGAGAAGTAAAAGAAATAATAGACATATTTTCTTTTGTTTCATTCCAAAATGAAAAATGCCTACATATGTTTATAGTTATAATAAAGTTAACTCAAACTACTAATTGCATTAGAAAATTCTTTTACCTAAAAATGACAAATACTTTTATTAACCTATGATTAATAAATACATTCATTAAATCAAGTTTATTCATCTTTTAGGAATGATAAATACATTTATTATAATAATTTTGATGACAAATAATTTCATCATCTTCTATACTGTCAAATGACATTACCACTGTAGTGCCAAGTGACAATATTATACAATATCAAAATACGTGATTTTTTTAATCTTTTATCTTCATCCTGACCTGATTATATGTACTCATATTTGTAAGAATGATTGATTTTGTTTCCTAAAATTAATTAAAATTTTTTTTTGGAGGTGAACCCGCGAAGCACTGTATTATAACCCCATCCAACAAACCCATAACGACACAAAAAATTTCAAATCCGGCCGGCAACAGTTCCACCCGCGCACGTTAGCATCAACCATCCCATTTTTCAAATCCCTTGATTCTTCACTTCATTCGTCCAAAAAACGTGAGTCCCAGATCCTTTTACTTCCCCGACGGGCCCCACTCGCTTTTTCAAACCGTATGGTCCATTTCGCAATTACAAGAATCTCCAAGGACCTATATTTTAAAAAACAACGCATTAAAATTTTAAATTAATAATAAAAAAACCAACCACAACGAAGGAGAGAGAGAGAGAGAGAGAAAGAACAGAAAAGGAAAGAAACTAAGAAAGAAAAGAAATATAGAGAGAGAGAGAGAGAGTGGTGGTGGTGGTGGTGATGACGATGGATAGAGAGAAGGAGAGAGAGATAGAGCTAGAGAGTGCAATGTACACGAATTGTTTGCTATTAGGTTTAGATCCGTCAATTATCGGACTCGGAGCATCCAACGGCACTCCTCGGGTCGGACTTTTCCGTCACTCCAACCCTAAATTAGGCGAACAGCTTCTTTACTTCATCCTTTCTTCGCTTCGTGGCCCCACTCAATCAGCCAAAGTAAACTGAAAATGCATCATCATCACACGTGTGTACGTTTGTGATTTGTGATTTGTTTTGATTTCGGTTTTTTCTTATTTTTTCCCCTGATCTTGCAGGATTTCGATAAGGTCTGGCCGATTTTCGATTCCGCTCAGTCGCGTGATTTCCGGAAGGTGATTTGTTTTTTCATTTCTCATTTTGTTGCTTCTGTGACGTTTTGATTTTGAGTTTTTGTTTTAATTTTTTTTTTTTGGATTTAGTTGTTAGTGGTGTTTATTTAATTATTTCAATTATTAGGTTGTCCAAGGGATAATTAGTGAGCTGGAATCACAAGGGGCGTTGCCGAGGAGTAATTCGAGGGTTTCATCACTTGCTACTTGTTGTGGACCGAGGTTTATTGATGATATTCTCTGCTTTTAATCCTTTCTGCGTGCAGTGTTTGAATTACTTTCTTTCTTTGTAGTATTGGGAAATAGAAAAATAAGTGATTGAGAGTGCTTTTATCGCTTTATTTAGTGATAATTCGCAACTATACAATGGTAGAGAGATTGAAGATTTCTATCGAGGAGTTAAGAATAGTATCATGGTATATTTTAAGCATCATTTATTACTATGATGTCTGGAAGTTACCTTTTGCTAAGGTGCTGCAATGTAATGTGTCATGGTACCTGCCTGTCAACTAGAATTGTCTTATACTTCTTTGAATGAGCTTTCACACGTTGGTTAAGCTAAAATACAATGTCAGTTGTTCTTTTCATTATAATGATTGGGAGTTTATATAGAATGGTTCTTAATTTCAATTATTTGATTCCAAAGGTTCCTATGGAGCATTAATAATATGCCTTTTTTGTTGATCTTGAAAGAAGTTTCATATTTTGACTGCAGATTTGTTGAACTTTTGTGGCAACTTTCTTTGCATGCTTTACGTGAAGTCCATAGACGGACATTTCCATCTGATGTAGCTTCTAATCCACTGCCTGCTTCTTTGACGGATGTTGCTTTTTCACATGCAGCGACACTACTTCCAGTGACAAAGGTATTACCTTAACATTGTCTTTTCTCTAGATAAATTGGATTGTGCAGCCAATCATATGGGATCTATTACAAGGTGATTATATCATGAATGAAATACTTGACGACGGTGAGGTTGCTTTATATGGATATGAAGCGGTTGAAATGAGTATAACTGGAAAATTTGAAGCTCCAAGTTACAATAATTTCTATTTTAAGAGAGCTCGATCGTTCTTTATGGATGTATATATTCATATACAATGGAATGTCAGCACTTTCAGTGTCAATTTGCTCCATTGTCGACTGATATCTTGGGTTATTATTTGACTGCATGGTAATCTTCTAAGTTTTGGATGTTATTGTGTATAGCCACTGTGGGTTATTATTTTGGTTTTCATTACCTCCTGTCCTTTTTATTTGTTCATCTGGTCTTTGGTTTCCTCTCTCAAAAATTTTAAACACTGTTTAACTTGCTTTTGGATAGCAGTGATTTTACCTTCTTTCTTTTGACAGGCAAGAATAGCTCTTGAAAGACGAAAATTTCTCAAAAACGCTGAGACAGCAGTGCAGAGACAGGCTATGTGGTCAAGTCTGGCTCATGAGATGACTGCAGAGTTTCGTGGTCTTTGTGCTGAAGAGGTAAAGGGTAACTCATTACATTCTTTCATTGAATTTTGCTGAATAGTTTTATTCCTTTGATGTAAGACTTTAATTATCTACATTTTTTTTGGAAACCCTGGATCTCAGGCTTATTTGCAGCAAGAGCTGGAAAAGCTTCATGAGTTGAGGAACAAAGTGAAGTTGGAAGGGGAACTGTGGGATGATCTTGTAACCAGTTCAAGTCAGAATTCCCATTTAGTTTCAAAGGCTACTCGATTGTGGGAGTCTATATTAGCTCGTAAAAGTTAGTAGGTTAATTTTTCTATTAATTAAAAACATGGAATTACTTAATTCTGTTTTCTTTTTTCCTCTTTTAATTAATCAAAACCAGCATAGTTGGGACATTTTCCCAAATTCATTGCTAATTCTTATTACTTTTTAGTTTTTGCTTTGCTTGCAAATTTTAGTATTTGATATTCTGTTTCCACATTAACTTTAATGACCTGCACAGACCAACATGAAGTCCTTGCCTCTGGCCCAATTGAGGACTTGATTGCTCATAGGGAGCATAGGTAATTTACCATGTGTATCATTCTGATTGCTTTAGATGCTAATAATCCACTTTCCTCATATGTAATATTTTTTTAACAGGTACCGCATTTCTGGTTCCTCTTTGCTCACAGCAATGGATCAGAGTTCTCAGGTTCCTTACGCGGATGTCTTATCTCTTCAGCATGGTGATTTGGATGAGAAAGAACAGAGTGATGGATCATCCTGTTCGCAAGTTAGCGATGAATCTCTATCACGAGTGGATGATAGAGGTGGAAGAGTCCACCCCAGTGTTGATGTAGCTGAAATTATTAGGCGTTGGACACATGCATTACAGCGTATACACAAACAGTCTCTTCAACTGGTATTTGGGTCTTCTTCCTTCTACTCATCACTCATCATCTTCTTACTACGAATGGTAACAGTCATTGTTAGATGCTTGACTTGTATCTCACTAATCCACTTGTAGCTCTCTTTCATCAATAAATATTCTTTTGCTTAATCTCTATGTGGGGTTTATTAATGAATTTGGTTCATGCTTTAAATCCAATTTAACCAGTCTCACTGCTTGGATCCATTTGCTAGAAGTTCATATGTGCCATGCTTGTGTCAGCTGCTCATTGGTCGGAGGCCCAAAGAGTGGAAAAATAATGTTCTTTTGTTTTTAGATTATAATTACAAGTTGTTGCATGGTTGAGTAGATATCTGTGCAATTGTAAGCTTGAGCTGAAGCAGGGACTTGAGGATTTTGGTAGAATGGTAGATTTGGGTTTTGCAATATACAATTGAATTATGGTGATTTTAAAACCTGGAGGCCAACTGAAATAACTGGAATCTCTTGGAGCTTACAATGTGGGTTAAGATAATAATAATCCTTCTCAGAGAAAAGATGACAACCGTGCAACATATCTATTTTAGTATTGACCTGGGACATCATTTAGTTCAATAATAAAAGGCACTTTATGTGTGTGCTACTAAAGCTCTTTATTGTCTTTTCCAAAAATGTCCTTGCCACCTAATATTACAAAAGCCATCAAGGGTGTTTACTTGCATAAATTCTGGAAAAATTTGCAGTTTATTTGCTTGAAAATATTTGCATTTGTGGATGGTCATCATAAATGCTGCATCTACAAATTGTGCTATTAGATGTGTTAGCTATGGTCATTGAAATTGTTCCATCAGGTGAGTTTTGAAAATATACAATAAATTAATTTTTATTCACTATTCACCTATAGACCAAAACGCTGTCCTCAAATCAGTCACTTGTATTTAAAAAATTCCCCTTCCATTATATTTAATAATTGGATTTGAATATTATTTGCTTATGAAGAATCAGAAAAGGCCAACTTCCCACTTCCGAGTGCAAATCATTATGGAATGACGATTATGCATTTATACGCTGACGTGGCAAAGTTTCTCGTATAATTTCTTTATAGGCAAAAGCCAATGATGGAGAGGGTCCTGATATATTACGAAGTGCACAAGATGGTGGTACAAGTGGCCATGCTGAATCTTTATCATCAACTCTTGCTGAGCATCAACAACACTTGGCTAGCTTTCAGGTAATGGAATTATTTTTCTACATCAGGTTAGAACTGCCTCATAAGATTTTCAACTTTCCAGTTTCACTGGCTAATATTTTGCTGTGAACATCTTCGGAATTTTGTGGAACATAAATTTCGTGTTATTTTTCTGTGAGAGATGTTTGATATCATGATGACCTCCCTCTGACCTTTAGCCTCTCACTTGTGGAGCTCTATTGTTTCGCCAATGATTTATCTCATCTTACTACTGGGCGGAAGATCTGTGAAATGTGACATTCTTTGCTAGTCTGCATTAGAAATTTTACTTTATAATCTTATTTATTCAGACAGCTTGGTTCCTCTACTTGATATTTAAATGATCAAGAGTTTTTAGGTGCTGTTTTGGGACATTAACCTCCAAGCTTTACATACATTCCACATTGGAATGATTTTGATCATGTAGATTATCGATATCTGTTGCTTTTGTTTTGTTTGTGTTAACTCTTGCCATCGATTTTTCATGCAAGACCCAAACAAAGGTGGGCCCTGGCTTAATGATAAATTGTATTAATTATGAGGAGAATATATAACTGTCAACTGCTTGACAGGAAGATATACCTTTGTGGGGTTCTGATGATTTTGAATCTGAAAGCTGTCTCCAAGGGGATAGTTTAGGAACATAGCTTGTATATCTTGTTCAGTTCTAGGGACTAATCCTCTCGGGCAAACGGGGGTTTGGGGTGGGTGGAGTGGGGATGTGAGATAAAAAGAGAAAAATCATTGTTAACAGCTGACAGAGCATTATAGCTTATGAAGTGCCGTCAGGTTACGGGCTCGTATTACTGGAGATGCTTTAGAATCTATTTTTCCTAGTTGAGCTGGAACATAGTGAGAATATATGGCTTCAGTTCTCTATGCATGTTTTGTGTG